>OZ010795.1:135644475-136243759 GCA_963932465.1 Maratus speciosus | reverse complement strand
TAGGCCTCATAAAAAAAAAAAAAAAAAAAAAAAAAAAAAAAAAACTGCATTGACCCCTGGAGATACCGACTATGAACATTTCACAGTCTAATTAGATACAATTTTGTTGGTGCTGAATATCATACCCAGTCTATTAAGAGAATATAGATCGTCGCAAAATGCTATAACAAAAGCAATATTATGTCATTGTTTACAATTTTATCGCATTGATATCGTGTGACGTCTTTATATATATATATATATATATATATATATATAAATCAAATGTTTGCTACAAACAATGCTAAGAGACACTTATAACTTCATGACTGAATTAAAAACCTAGTTTTACTTTATTGTATAATATTCATTTGTTCTTTTATTGTAAGTATATATTTGTGTTGATATAGTAAAATAGTGTGAAAGTTTGAAACAGTATATTTTTTAAATGATCACTTTTATACCAACAGTTTTTTTTTTTTTTCTATTTGGCACCAACTATCATGCTTGGTACAATGGTGTTGATATAATAGAAACGCACCTAGAGTTTAAATATTAAAAATCAAAATATGTTTCAGAATGTTTACATTCGAAATAAAGCTCATAGCCATAACCAGGGGTGTAAAAATCTAAGCACCAGCGGGCAGTCTCTCATCAATAAATTTTATTCATTATTTTTCGTCTAAATTTTTTGTAAGAATGCTAATAAAATTTAAACGAAGAAAACTAATAAAATTTATAGGTGAGAGACGCGTTGGGCACCTACACTTTTACACCCCTGGTCATAACATAAAAAATTTCCAACATAAAATAAAGATTTATTCGAGCTGAAAAAGAATACAAGTTGAATTAAATGTATTTGGCAGGTAAAATGTATAATAGAAAATTTCAATAGTCACACGACTGAAAAAAAAAATCTTTGACATAAGCATTTTAATAGTCATTGCTTTTTGGCTGGTATGATATTGTAATTTTCTATACATAAGTTAATTTGGGATATCCATAAATAATACTGCAATACTCAAATTCATGTGAAAAATACCAGGAAAAAAAAACATTTCATAATGTTTAAATTATAAAATACAGTCGACCCCACTTAATCAGGTAATGGATAATTGCATACACCGTTTATATGCATAGAATGCTGTGGAACAGAGACGTTCCCCATAAGGCTAATTTTAAATGTACTCGTTTTATCGCATAACAATCCTGGTTAATTGCATAAATATCACCAATTTACTAGTAGTAATCCGGATTTTATGAATTCATGTTATAGTGGTGAACGGAAAAAAAAGGAAGAACTTTTTTTTTTTGTAACAATGGTTTCTTATATTTACAATCAAAGAGCAGAAATAGTCGTGTAAGATGACTTATCTTAATTCTGGCAACTTATGAGAGTGTTGAATTTGGACAATTGTGTTTTTCTTTTAAAGCTTGTCGTACATATAGTGACTCAAGATGCTGGGGGGTATTTTTTGAAAAATTCTGGAATCGGGGGAAAGTAGACCAATAAAAGATCAATATTTAGCGCTGGAAGTGGAGAAATGCAATGTCAAGATATGAAAAAAAAAAAAAAAAAAAAAAAGAATTCCTAAAGGATTTTTTGTGTAGGCAAAAGAAAAAAAAGAGAAATAAATTGACAAATAATTGAAAAATAAAAAAATAATTTATGCAGAAACTTTTATTTTCAACGGTATGATTTAAAAACAAAAATTTTCTATTTAACTTTCATTTTAATTTTCACATAAATTATAATGAAAAATTAAACCATGTACCGTAAATAGTGTTATAATACCTTATACTTTATTACATATACTTTTATATATAGAGTAATAATAAATTATTTATTAAAGTTATTAATACAGTAGTTTTTAATTTATTAGGTAAATAATTATTCTCCATTAATATTTATCATATCTGTGGCATATAATCAAATGATAGCGTTTGCTGATAACATTAATTAATGTCCTCGCTTAAATGCATACAATTCAGTGGAACCAACTGTATGCAATTAAGCGCGACGGACTACATTTTAAAATTAAGTCTATTCTCTAAACTTAGGTTGAATTTCTGACAACAGAAACATTTTTAAAATTATCGAAAAAAAAAAAAAACATTTTTCATAACAAAGCAAACTTTCTTTTTTTAAATATCAAAATATCCCAAACTGACACAATTCATAATTATGTTTGAAACCAAAACTATTACTATTCAAAGAAAAATATTATACTGTATTAAATAATAATAAAATATAATAATTTAAATATTATAATAAATACATGCTCACATGATCTTATATTTTTTAGAAGCAACAACAACAAAAAAAATCAGTTAAACTTACCACTGTTGGGGAGAATTTTTGATGATTTTTTTGACAGCATGCAGCTCGATTTGTATATAGATTTTTCACTAATTATTTCCAAGGTATCTATAAAATAAAAGAATAACTTTAATAATAATTATGGTGTCAAAGTACAATTTAAAAAACAAAGTTTTATACAGAGATGGTTTTTGAGACTACTGTATACATTTAAAATTATGTGTAAAATATTATAGCTAAAACTACAGGTACTTATCATGGTTTTTTGGTACACCATAATATCCCGTTTATCCACTTTTCTCGATAACGCCCTCTCTCTCCCCCTTTTGTTAAAAAAAAGATACTTCTTAGTTATCCCGTCGCCAAATTGTAAGATTAAATGCCAATAATGGCCAATAAAACCATTAATTTGACATTTTATTTGTTTATTTATTAATGTTTTACTAATTTATTTGTTCTTTCGTTATTTAAAATAAAAATTATGTCAATGTATATAATTTGGTGAAATTGGTCGACGGGATAACTAAGAAGTACCAAAAAAAAAATCCCAAGAAAGCATCACCTACTTCCAAAAAAGTTCCACCCTGCATGTCAATGTCAGAATCAATACCAAGTATTTTATTTTTTCGCCACATCAGAAAGGGGCGTGAATTCTAAACATGACATTCCCAACACAGGGATTATTCTGTTCCGAATTTTCTGAAAAATTAAGCATTTGGTTGAGAAAATAAAAAAATCAGGCATCAGTCCATAGTCCAACAATTCGGACATAATAAAATGTGAATTTCGACAAACGGTCACAGAAAAAATAAATTTCATCAATCGTTCACAGAAAAAATTGCCAATTTTGTCTTAGGATTGCAAAAAAAAACATGAATTACACCAAATGATAGCAGAGACTGCACATTTTGTCTAAAGATCGCGAAAAAAGCCAAATTCGTCAAACGACCGCAGAAAAAACATGAATTTCATCAAAAGATCTTGGAAAAATGCTAATTTCGTCAAAAGATTGCAGAAAAAAGAAATTCAGTCAAAGAATCCAGTGAAAAACACACATTTCATCAAAGGATCGCGAAAATAGATACATTTCAACAAAGGATTGAAATAAAAACCCTGCGCATTTCATCAAAGGGTTATGAAAAAAAAAAAAGAATTTCGTCAAAGTATTACGGAAGAAACGTGATTTTGGTCAGAGCAATGCGAAAAACTCCTGCAAGGTTCATCAAATGTTCCCAAAATCCCCCCACAAATGTCGTGAAAAAATCTTGTGCAAGCACCCCCAGATTATTTTACAATTTTTCGTCATGTCTTTCTTAGGGGGAGGGGAAATAACAGGATTTTACGGTACAGTTTTAAATAAAGATATTTTAAAAAGTCATAAATGCAATTCTAGTGTGGACCCTAGGCCAATTTTGCAGGGCACAATCCCTGGCAGCTCTTTTTAACTTGTTTATGTGGAGTCAGAACAGCCTTTTTTACACAGCGTATGCATCTGGCAGCCCTTTTAATTATTTTATACACCCTGTGTCCTTTGCTGACATTTATGATGCACCCTTTCGACTCATTTCTTTTCTTAGCTGTGAGGGGAAGGGGGGGGGGGGGATAACTCATGAAATATGTCCATTATTTACAGGAAATATTATATAAATTTCAGCATTTGTTTGTGGGGAAGTGTTGCAAAATTTGTCAATCGGTCATATAGGAGGGGGAAAAAAAGAAATTTGACAGATTAATTTAGTTAGAGAAAAAAAAATTGCAAAATTCTTCAGTCTGTCATGAGAAAATAATATAATCGCTTATTTCGCCATTCAATCACATGGAAAAAAACTTTGCAAGTTTTGCCAGTAAATCATGAGGAAAAATCTGGAGTTCATCAATTGCTTCATCGATCTGCCATGGGGAAATTGTGAAATTCAAGTACCGATTATATGAAAAAAAAAAAAAAAAACCCAAAAGTTTTACAAATCGGTAGCAAAGGACAAAAAAAGGCAAATTTCACTAATTGGTAGAGATAAAATATCATAAAATTCATCAATCGGTTGGATAAAAAAATTGCCTTTCAGTTTTCAAAAGAAACTGAAATTCGCAAGTCGATCGCTGGAAAAAAAAAAAAAAAAATTGTTCAGGAAGTTGCTTTGAAATACAGCAAAATTTGTTAATCAATCACAGGAAAAAACATGAAATTCAACAGTCAATCGTGAGAGAAAATCATGAAAATTTTCAGCCAGTTGCAGAAAAAAATGCAAAATTCATCAACTGATTGCACGGAATAAATCCTGAAACTCATCAATCAATAAGGAGAAAATTAGCAAAATTCACTCAACTGCGGGAAAATATAGCAAAAATCCACTGATAAAAAGGAGTCTAAACAAACAAATTCAAAAATATTTTTTGCGACACAAGTGCCATTTTTTTTTTTAATTCCAATCCGAACCCCCCCCCCCCCTCTTTTTTTTTTCTCTAGAGTCAACATGAAGTTCATCTAAAATTTCATAATTACATTAAAGAAAAATATTTAATTTTTTTAATTTAATTGAAATGTAACAACACAAAGTGTTGAGCAACAATGGAGTGCTTTATTTTTTTACTGACCTGTACATAAAAACACAGGATTGAATATTTTTATGTATCGAACAAAATAAAGCAAAAATATATTGTTTACAACATGTAATTAATAGAAAATTGATAATCCAAATCATCTTAAATTTTTAAAGTGACCTGCTACATTATTGTAAACATTTTCAAATTGATTTATTATCTGAATCTTTTAAACAGCCTTGCTACATCAAAAATACTAAAACAAAATTGAACAGATGCTGCAGCCACACCAAGGTTGGTGCTTTTTTTTTTTTTTTTTTTTTTTTTGAGCCATTTTGGCAAGAAAACCCTGGTCTGAAATACTTGTTGGGCATACTGTGCAAAAACTACATGTTAGTTTTATTATATTTTGAATCAGTTTATTTTATAATGAAAACACACACACATGCACTTTAATATAAAACATACACTTTTTTTATATATATATATAAAACACACATTTACGTTATTGCAAAAAAAAAAAAAAAAAAAAAAAAACACATTTTTTTTTATTATAAGGCACACACATTTACTCTATAATAAATAAAACATTACACATTTTTTAAAAATACAAATTGTTTTATAAAACAGACACAAAGTTTAATTTAATAAAAAACACACGATCTGTTTTGCCGTGTTGTCATACCAGACAAAACATTATGATTTTTGCACCAAAAAGAAATATTGGTGTATCTACGAGATAACTACCAAAACATATTTTCTACAAAGAAAACCATATAAAATAGTGTTCACATTTCTTTTAAAAAACAGCCTGGCAGAATTATAGAAATCAGCATTTTTCTTGAATTTTCAGGAGAGGGAGAGGAATATCCCCGCTGGTCCACCCTCTGAGTTCATCATTGACATGCATTATCAAGACAAGCTGAAATCATATACATTTTAAAAGCAACGTTAAAAACGCCAGAATAAACAAAAATTTTTTGCGAATTTTTGTTTATTCTGGCGTTTTTAGCGTTGCTTTTAAAATGTATATCATTCTGCGGCATGTAGCATCTTAATAATTAAGCTGAAATCATGCTATGTTTTGAGAGAAATGAACATATAAATCAAATAAGCTTTCCATGGATTACTAGATGTAATATAATAATGCATTTATAGTAAAATCGGCAATGCTAATTCAATTCAGTTACCCTTGAGTATTCGCCTGGAGATGGGCAAGATTTTTTTTTGCCGATTTTAAATTTCTTCATTTGTAAATTTTTTATGTTAATATCCGAATCTTTTTTGCCTGTAAATTTGAAATATATACTTTTAAAAATGAATATTTCCTTTATTCTATTGTTTTAAAATTTATGTATATTTGCTGTCTGCTATTTACAAAGTCCCCCTCCCTATTTTTCTTTTTACAAATGAGGTTTAGAATGCCGATTTCTGTTTAAAATTTTTCCATTCGGATTGTTTTGTTGTTGTTATTTTTAATCTTTGAATTTTCGAAAATTAAGCTTAAAGTGGTTATAAATGAAAAAAAAAAAAAAAAAAAAAAAAAAAAAAAAAAAAAAATAGATAGCGGACTCAGGGCGAATACTCAAGTTATTCCTTTAATTCTATAGCACTTGAATATTAATGCCTGCAAATTTTACGCGCATATAAAAATGACTGTTAATGCACCAAGAAATTCACACTATTCAGAAGTATTATTAATTTTCTTTCAAGAAGTAATATTAATTTTCAGAAGTATTTTTTTATTTCAAGAAGTAATGGTAATTTTCAGAAGTATTATTTATTTTTTCTAGAAGTAATATTAATTTTCTGAAATATTTTTTTTTTCAAGAAAAGCCTTAAATGTATTTAATGTTTCGATATGCAAAAACACCTGCATAGAAATTAAAAAAAAAATATCGTAATAAGAAGTTCAAGTTACCTACCCTGTTTAGAACCTAAATAAACATTGATAAATATTAAATTAATGTGAACAAATAGCGAAAAAGGGGTGTCGAAAAACGCGGCTATTTTTCAAATTTATTTTTAAGTGGTTAAAGAATGAATTTAAAATGTCAGCTTAAATTGATGTGTCTATAAAAAATCTTATACGCTTACTGTTTATTTTGGAATTAAGAATACAATTCATTTAATTCTGTCTGTTTTAACTTTAACATATATTGTAGTTTTAATTCAACCGACAAGAATTGCTGACATCTTTTTCCTTCTATCCCACGTTTTAATCGTGCGATGACTAGGCCTAATTTCTTTTTTAAATTTCATCTTAATAAAGTAAAAGTTTTTCTAACATAATATAAATATATAGACAGAATAGTTATAAAGAAATGCATTACAAAATGAAAGTAAATTCTTACCTTACATCCACATTCACTTTCTTCATATTTGAATTTGCCATGACCAGCGACAGATCTCATCTAAACATCGACGGAGGAATCAAAATAAACGCCATTTCTGGTAAGTAGGTTGGCTGGTTTCACGGTTGCATTCTCAAGATCCGTCTTGGAATATCCTCCGGTCGTTTTGAGGACGGTTGCAGCTGGATGGTTTCAATTGGTCCGTTCTTTAGTGTTCTGCGGACATTCACAAGATAGTTTTATAGGATATGACGACTACAGGATTTTTAGGATCATTGTAGAGCGTCCGAAGGACGACTGTGGTTGTCTGGGATTATTGTCAGAATATAGTTAAATTGTGGTTATGAAACCGTTTTTTCAAAAAACGGTCAATGACCTGCCAGAATGCTGCAAAAATTTTAACAGGGTACCGTCTAGGTGCTCACTCGGCGTTATAGAGAAATAATCTGGGATAATACTAAAACAAAATATGCATGGTTTTATATAAATACATTGTCATTTTATTTTACTGGGTTGATTTGAATACGTCTATCGTATTTTCATTATGTTAATTTGAACGAACTTCGAGATTCTATTCCATATGGCTTGTATTGATGAATTCAACGTGCAGTTATTCATTTTATTTGTTTTGTTTTTTTCTAAAGAGCTAAACAAACAGTTTTCATTAATATAATGAGGAAAATTTGTTTTGAAATTAATTTTTACGAAAGTTGCAATGAAATTCCAATTGTTAAATCCCTTGTGATTGCTTGAACAAATGTATTGATAATCGGTGAGAAATTTCTGTGGGCACCTAAAAATAGTTTCTCGTCTCCAGATTAACCTAAAGCCTAAAAAAAATCCTAATAAAATAAATACTGTATATACTCGTCAACCCAAAATCCAAGAGTAATAACACACTGAATACCAGTATTTAAAAAATGTTTTCGTCTTATCTAACTGCAGAATTTGGAATTTTTTTCTGATATTAAGTAAGACGAAGATAACTCGTCGAAAATACTATTATTCAACACATTTTTTTCTCGAATGTAGTGGTAGACTTATACGCGAGTATATACGGTAATACATACATATACAGCAGGATTCGTACGGATACCGTTATTTTCAAGGCCCAAAATCAGAAATTTTTTATAGAAAAATAAATCTAGTTTAAACTGACGAAATTTCGCCTTATTTCAGGAGAAATTTTCCATAAGAAAATACTGGTACCGAAGAATTTCTTAGTCATGAAATTCAAGCACCCGTACGAACCCTGAACAATAGAGTCTCGAAAATGTGAGGTAATTGGGGCTGACACTATCTCGGATTACTGAAAACTCGGACTTTCCGAAAAAGTAGAAAATTCTTACCGATTATAATTTTACTCAATTAGGGTGACAAAGAATGCATATACCTTTATTCCTTTTTGTAATGATTTACAGGATACTTTACAATTTTAAAAAACAATTCAATTTTTTTTTTTTTTTTTTTTTTTTTTTGCTGATTTAACGCATTACTTCTCTTTTTAAATGCAATATCTAGCCAACGCTTAAAAAGCATAACATCAGCAAGACTGGCTCCAATTTGCTGTTCTACATATTTTAAAGCTAGTTCTAAAGATGCAGAACCTTCACTATAAGAGATTTTTTTTTTTCAAATGACAGAAAGTCGTTTTCTTCTGTTTCATTACATTTCTCCTTAACTTCTATACTTTCTCCAATAATTGATTCAGTTATTTCCAGAATTTCATCAGTGTTTAGCCATTCTTTAACGTCATCTGCATTACAGTTTTCACAGCCAGGTACTTCCTTCACCAAATCTTTTAAAACAATATCTTCACCATTGTCGCCATTAAGATTCTCAATGGATGTCACCACCAAGCTCAACCCTTAGTCACCTGCCTGAACAAAAGAACAAAGGGTGGGGGATGACTTAAAACGGCAATGACATTCCTTCCAGGAAGAAACGAAAAGAACTGGCATTCTTTCGGGTGAGGGGGGAAAAAATAGAAATTTTTATTTTTGACGCCTCGAATTAAGCGGAACTTAGGTTTCTGAGACTCGGATTTTCGAGACTCTCCTGTATAGATTTCATTTACCAACACTATGCTAAAAAAAAGTCATGCATGATTGTCATTGTCTGACTTCGGGGGATGTGTGCTTTTCCACCTACCGAACTGATCATGATTTTAGCAAATTCAGATTTTTATGATCGTATTTAGAACAATTCCTACTTATTCGGATTTTTCCTGTGAATTATTCGCTAAAAATTTCTAACATTTTAATGTTGTCATGAAGTTTTTTTGGTACTACTTAGTTATCCCGTCGACCAATTTCGCCAAATTATATAAATCGCCAAACCACTCGTCAAATTATACAAATTGACATAATTTTCATTTTAAATAACGAAAGAACAAATAAATTAGTATAACATTAATAAAAATACAAATAAAACGTCGAAATAAAAATCACTTGATGACGTAAACACGTGCAACTTGCTTAAAGTCAAGTGAATGGGAATTTATGGACTTTATGATCAACCATTATCAACCATTCAATTTATGAATGGGACTTTATGACCAACCATTATTGGCATTTAATCTTATAGCTTAGCGATAGATTTTTGGTCGACGGGATAACCAAGTAGAACCGTTTTTATAAATATGTTACTATCAAGTTGTTTGTCGTCAAGTTTTGACGGGTTCCATCTAGTATAGATTTAAAATTTTAATCAGTTTAAATTTCACACATGTGTTAAATTTGAATTGTTATTTACATGTATAGCCCGTTTTTAGTGGAGTTCTTGCGTATTTATAAACCAAATACAGGAAAAATATTCGTGGTTTAAAAAATTAGGGAATTCTTTTTCTCGTGATTTCACTGAAATTATTCTTCAGCATCGTATTCATAGTTAATAGCTGACAACACAAAATGAAGTTTTGTCACTGTTACGCTACACTTGAGCAGTGAGTGTTTGACACCAGAGTATATGAATAATGTATAATATATTAGCACTCTGTTGACCGGTATTTTAATATGAAAACTAGATTTTAAAATACTAAAAGTCCCACCCCCGGCTGAAAGCTTTTGGTATATAAATTGCTTAACACGTTCGCGCCGGTGTGCATCACCGGTGGGTCACGCTCGACTGTCCCATCAGGCGACGTGCATCACCGGTGGGTCATGCTCGACTGTTCCATAGAAGGTGTGGACTGCAGGTGGGTCACACACCACTGTGCCATAGATCGCGTGCATTACATTTGGGTCACACTTGAATATTCGAAAATTCAGTAGTAAAAACAATTCAATATTATAAACTTAATACATTCACGACGGGAAACGAGAATTCTCGTTTTCATTAATAAAAATATCATTGACTAAGGGCGTGGCTTCTACCTTTCATAAAATGCATTTATATCATGTTATCCATATTTCTTTAGATTGTAAGATATTTTATATTAAATCCGTACACATGTAGTCAGTAAAATCATGTCTCTAAGTAATTTATTCCTTACGAACTTTCAGACATTCACAATCAACTCTGCTTGCTGTATTCGAGTTCAATTCAATAAATATGAGAGGGGCAGGACATTACATTCAGTGTCTGAATAAGTGACTGTACCGCGCCGCCAGATGCAGCGAAACATGAATTCGAGTGCCGTCTCACAGCGAAAAACATGAATATCGGCGCCGGCGAGAACGTGTTAAACAAGTTTTTTAAAGGTACGTCAGCCTAAGGTTCACGTCAGCCTGAACATCAACAAATACTATATTTCAATATATGATTTTAGCATTAAGTGTCTCACAGTCTTACAAAACATGTTCAAATATATGATATAATGCATATTTTTCTCATAAAATCTTAGCAACATAGGAAAATTTACATTGGTGAAACTACGGATTTCGAACCCGCTCTATGTACATTACGGTTAATTATGTAAATACAAATAAATTAGTGACTCGTCAACAAAGCAAAGGTCTTGTTAATCCACTTTCCAAATTGTGAATTAAGCAATAATAATCCTAAAGATGTGACAGAAATTGTACAGTTTTCAAAGTACGTTAGGCTTACTAATAAACTACTTTTATAACAAAACCTTTTTCATTTTTCTAATATACTTTAATGTTTTTTAATCTTACATCTTCTTTTACCTTTTATCATGAATTTTTAGTGTTGAATTCAGGCAAATTTCTTCAAGAAGTATTTGTGAAGATTCGAAAGAAAGCGCTGTACAGATCCGAGCGTGGATGTCCACGCACGGCTAACTCCCAATTCAACACACGCTGTACGAATTCCATTTAAACCTTATTTAAAAGAGGACAAAATAAACTATGTCAGCCAGTCGAATTCAGATTACTTTTTTTATAAAACTACATGAAAAATCACCTGAAGACGTCAAACTAAATTAATATTTACTTACTTTTAACGAGGCAAAAAATACCTTTATTCATTCATATTAGACATGTTTCATTGCTCCAACAGCAACAATCCCAATAACAAATATGATACAAATATTTTCGCAGAAGATTTTAAATTGAAAACTGGTAAACAAAAATCACGCGAACTCAAGCATAATGAAACTAACTGCAATATTAACAAGTTGGAAATTGCTCGTCAAACGTGGCAAATGAGGTGCGTTCGTACTATAACTAGTTTTATAATTATTTTTTGCACCCCATATTGTACCGAATGTATAATTTTTTGCGCTTCATAAAGTGCATAGTCTGTAACATCATTAAAATGCACTTCCAATAATTTTTTCCCATTCACCGAACACTTTTGATTGTCCCTGTAATTAAACTATATATCCGATTTTCTTAAAATTAAAAATGGCTCGACAAAATTTTGCAACAATTATATCTTTACAATTTCAGACCATTCGGAAGGCTGTAACATCATTAAAATGCACTTGCAATAATTTTTCCCATTGGCCGTAATGTAAAGAAAAACTTTTGATTGTCCCTGTAATTAAACTATACATCCGATTTTCATAAAATTTGAAATGGCCCGACAAAATTTTGCAACAATCATATATTTAAAATTTTAGACCATTCGGTTGGGTAGTTTTTGCTCTGTTATATGCGGACAGACAGACGGACGGACGGACTGAACGACGACTATAGGTGCTACGTATTTATATAATTACGATTGCACCTAAAAATGGATATTTGTGAACGTGAGTTATTTAAATACTATTGTTTCATTTTTCTGTAGAGCATCTCTTTCCAAAATTTCCTAAAATTTCCAAGGTTCCTAAAATTTGGAAAGAAATGTTTTACAGAAAAATAAAACAATAGTAATTAAATAACTCACGTTCATAAATATCCATTTTTGATATTGCAGTTAATTTCGTTATGCTTGAATTCGCGTGATTTTTGTATACCAGTTTTCAATTAAAATCTTTTGTGAAAATATTTGAATCATACTTATTATCGAGAACGTTGCCGTCGGAGCAATGAAACATGTCTAATATGAATGAATAAAGGTATTTCTTACCTTATTAAAAGTATTTTATAACTTTAAGTAAATATTAATTTAGTTTACTTTTGTTAGTTGCTCAAAATCATTTGCAAAATAGGGGAGAAATGCAAATTTTGTCGATCAAGAAAAAGCAATAAAAAATCTAATTAAAAAAATCCAGAAGTGCATTCGGACCTATTTTCTTCTATCCGGAACCAAATTTTCTTAGCTTTACGTGCGACAGATTTTCCAAACCCTCATCAACAAAGAAACAGATAGACGTACAAATATAAACTTTCTTTTATTAATATAAATGTATTTTAGCAGTAAAATTACTTACAAATAGCTTCAAATTTTACTTAAAGAAAGATAAAATTATGTATTAAAATATTTTTCAGTTATATTTTATTGCCAATTTAATTTTCCCTACATGCGCTCCTTGTACCTTGAGCAGTTAGTATGGACTCACTTTTATATCTTTAAGTTTGAAAGTTGTACACTTTTACACTTTTAAAGTACACTTTTATACCTTTAAGTTGGACTCAAGTTTGAAACTAAATTAAATAAGAATTGCGAGATAAGTATTAGTTTGTTAACGATTTTTATTTTCTTACTTGAGAATTGCTTATTGAATTCAATTTCATCCAATGACATCATATATTATAGAACAATGCATGACCATTAATTAGCATTACAAAGGAAGACAAAATATTAATTTACTCACGTCAGAAAAAATACCTAATACTTTATTTTTTAATTTTTAAGCACAATTACAATATACCTTTTTCATATTTTGAGATTATTCCTCAAGAAAATTAGCCATTTTTTATTTTTTATTTTTAAAATGGCTATTTTCAAAGTCAAAAGCTGCATGTATTGTATTATATAGTATAGTATACAGTAAAGCGAAAGATACTCGCGCGTTAAAGTTTTCTGCAAAGTAACGCCACTGGAATTGCAGTGGTCGTGATGAGACTAGGGGTTCACTATGTAGCGGATTAGTCCATTTAGAAGTCTCAATATAGAAGGTGGGGAAAGAAGAAAAGAGGAGACCGGGAGTCTAGATCTCCTGACGTCGGCTACAATTTGAATTGTATGCCACCGCATTTCGCATGTGGCTCTGCTCAAATTTTACATTTGGACCCATAATTTTAAGTTATTCTCACGGTACTGCCATGTTTCGAATTCCTGTTAGTGCTTCCAATCTATTATGGTCAGGAATGTGGGGCATTTGGCCACAGGCTCCTCGAAAAACAGCGAGAAGTCCGAAGTCCTTACATTTGATGATGTTATTGAACAAGTGTTGATACAATTTCATATTTAATTATCCTACACCGGATGCTGTTATGCATTGCTTTTTATATTTTTGCATCGGTGTAACTAGAAGTAAAATTCAAATAAACATCCTGTTTCTATTTACATTGTTTAAACTAACCTAGCAGGTTAAAATAGTAAAAAAAGAAAAAATGCGCTATTTATTTTATTTATTTATTTTCTTTTTTACAATACTAATATTTAAAAAGGAAAATATCACTATGTTTTAATAGAAATGATAAACAAAAGGAGTGGGAAAAGTCCTTCTATATATAAAAAAAAGTAACGATTTGGAAATGGACCGATGAAAATCTGCGTAGATACCGGGAAACGCATCTGATTGGGCTGAGCTCTATGACGCTATAAGGGGGGTTACCAAGGAGGGGCGGATCTGTCGCCAAACGTCGTCAAGTTTATCGCAAACGTGGCGACATATCGCCAAAAGTGAAGCCAACTTGGCACTATTTGCAGTATTTCGCCAAATTTCCATAGACTCCCATTGAAATCCAATAGGGCTTACTTGCTTGCAAAAATCAACAAATTGAGATATTTCAATGCAACAAGAACTAATATTAGCGTATGAATATAGCTTAATTGAACTATTTACATGATTTTTAAGCACAAACACAAACTATTTACAATATTCGTAACATTATATATATAGTTTTATATTTAATTTAATCATTCTTGTAAGTATGAAACTCTGTAAGCTCTAATGATTATGTGTCTGGAGATAAGGAAATAAAATTATCAGGGGTTGGGGAGGAGCGCGTTTTTACCAAGTGGAACCTAAAAATTGAATGCATACAAAATAAGGGATCGCGAAGCAATCCAGAATGGAAACGTGAAGCAATTACGTCTGGGGTTGGCTAGAATAGAGAGATTGCTTCGAAATACCGAACTGCATACCGAATGGAATCGCGAAGTGATTACGCGGGGGTTGGTGAGCGTAGCGAGCAGGGCGCGGAGCCCCCCTAGTATTAAAAAAATGCTTTGCTTTTCCCTTTTCAAACTTTAAAATATCTTCAGCTTTGTGAAGGGGGGAAATGAATGATTATTTATTTTTAAAGTAAATTAACAAAAATGGGCAGGGAAATTTTCAAACATTAAAGTATTTTTAAACTTGTGTTCTGTGAGAGAGGATGGATTTAAGTAGAATATATATATATATATATATATATATTCTACTATAACACACGCTAATCCTGCACTCCTGTGTTCAAAAACCTGCAAGCTTTTAACAGTGAGGGTGGAGTTAGGTCTGTCTGTCCACCCACTGATAAAGAACAGACAGTTTTTTGCCAGTGTTTTGCTTCTTACATGTGTAATTTGAATTTGAAAAGTTTTGGGATTTTTATAGTTAAATATTGTTGATATACACCTTCTTTCTAAGATTATGCTATATTTGCATTTTTATTCACTGATGAAATACATTTTGCTGCATTTGATATGAGCTGCTTTTGGCTCCTGTTATGCAATATTAAACCAGTAACATATTAAAGAAACTGGAACAGATGTGTTATTATCCCGGGGTCCGCCATCTTGAATTTTTTTCTTGGCTTGAATTAAAAATTATTTTTTTATTAATAGTTATAATTATTATATACCAGTATTTTCAATATTATATTAAACCTATCAACAATATTTAACCATTAGCAACATTACTACTTGGCGAAAAAGGAGTTTTCAATCCAAGATGGCCGGACCCGGGATAATAACACATCTAAGCCAAGAAACTCTATAAATTTTCACCCTAGAAATATATTTTGCCGTGTGAAGAGTTGGGGTCGATGAGGATAAAAATATCGATTAACGATTATTTATTTTTTACAATAAATTAACAAAATGGGCAGGGAATTAACGAATGTCAATAAATATCACTGAATGTTGTAAGCTTAATATAATTTTATTCCATTCCTAAATGTAAGGCAGCTATTATAAATAAACAATTAAAAAATTATTTGTCTTATAAACGGTAATTTATTTGTTAACAGTTTCTGTATTATAATATTTAGAATAATGCAAATAGATCTTTTAAATGCTTTCTTCAAAACAATAATTTTAAGTTATATTAGTGTATACTGGCAGATTTTTTTAATTTGATGTACGATGTTCGTAATATTGACCATTATATTTCTGTTCTGTATAGCTAGTGACTGAAAAAAAATTGGTTTTCGACAGATTTTCGTCTCACCAAAAGTAATTGTGTGTTATTCCTTAAGCCGGGATTAGGAAAATTTTCCGTTAAAAAATATTGCGTTATAGACAGGTTCTGTTTTGACATGTTTTGCTGCAGAATAAAAATTATTCAATTTAAATTGATACATTATGCTTAAGATTATAATAGGGGTGGAGTTTGCGATTAACTACAATTCCTTTGTAAAAAATCTTCATTTTCGAAAAGTTAACCACGTAAAGGTTCCAAAGATTTCAATATCTTCCATTTTATGCAGAATAGTTTATTTATTTCTTTTAGTATTACTATTCACGAAACAGATGTATTATAATCCTGAATCCGACATCTTGGATTTTTTCTTGGCGTGAATTAAAAATTGTTTTTTAATTAATAGTTATAATTATTATACTCCAGTTTTTTCAATATTCTATTAATCTATCATCAACAATATTTAACCATTGACGACATTTACTACCTGGGGAAAAAGGACTTTTCATGCAAGAAAAAAAATCCAAGATGGCGGATGCGGGATTATAATACATCTAAGCCCTATTCATTAACTTAGTCTTAAAATCTTTAACTTCAATTTTGGTTAACTCATGTGTAATGAGAAAAATTTGGTTCCATTGGAAGAAATTAAAACATGGTTAGAGATGACCCATTTCATAACTGCAAAAATAATATTAGTAATGCCGGTAAACACAAGAAATAAAAAGGTTAAAATAAAACTACAAAAATAAATAAATAAATAAACTCCATAAAACAAGATCAAGTATCACATATGACACTGTAAAGAAATGTTTTTCAAAGTTGGAAATTATCCTCCCGCCAGAAGTATTGATGGAAGTCGCTTAGGTGGAGCGATTTATATAACTTTGGGCAAGAAACATTCTATTTGATAATTTAATATAAAAAAAATTAAGGTAATGATTTATGATATTTAAAATGTATGAGTAATTAATATATATATATATATGTATGTATGTATATATATGTCTTCGGATAAAAAAAGCATAGCTTACATTAAGATCCATTCAATGTATACTAAAAAAAGAAACATTTAATCAGATCGTTTTTTAGGAAGGCATAAATTGAAGTTTGTCACTTGGATAAAACAATAACATCTTCTAAATTTTGACATTTTCTAACTCTACAACGATTTAAGAAAGAATGCTTAACTATTTTTTTTTCTTTAACCTCCGACCCTGAATGGGTCTAATCGACCCATTTCTATAATTAATTTCATTCGATTCGAACCAGAATTTTTTCTGTAAAGTAAGATAAATAAAGGCCACCGAAAACTAATATAAATACATTAAATAGTTTTGTAAGAATATTCTGGTGTGAAATGTTTACATTAAGGTTGAGTAAAATTTCAACAGTGTAGGAAGGTCAATTCAGATTGATTTCTTCCAAGGAACTCAAGTAAAATGTGAACGTAGATGTTACTGTCGAAAAATCATAGCTGAAAATGAAAGTTTGAGAAAGAAAAGTATAGCTTTTAATGCGCAGTTGACCGCTATTTCAAAATATTTTCCTAAAAACGGGCATATTAGTGACTGGTAAACAATATGTTAAGTAAAGGAGTTGTCAGTCTACCTTTGGAATTCTGAGTAGTAATTGCAACGTGATACCTAAACTATGAAATAAATTCTGCGATTTTTCCAAATTGTGTTAGTCTTACCAATAAATTACGTTATGAACGCTCGTGAACACTTTTTCATTAGACTAATATAATTTATTTTTTATAATATTAGTATTTCCTTTATTTATCATCATTAATTTATTGCCCTCCATAGTAGCCTTAAATATACCAAAAATCAGTTTTGAATTCAGACCACTTTTCTCCAAGAGGGACTTTAGCATCCTCAGGGTGTTGAAAGGGGGTATCCTCACCAGACCACTCCCTCAATTTTATACTCGCTGTCTATGTTCGTGCCGTATAAACGTTATCGAAAATAGGTTTAATATAAGACAAAAAGATTGAATTTGAGTTGCTTTTTATAAGTCGTTCAAAATCACCGATGTATTAGGTAAATTGGAAAAATACGCAAATATTTTCATTCAAGATAAAACAGCAACAAATCTAATGAAAAAAGTTCAAAACTTGAGCCTCGGGTGCAATTAAACCTATCTTCTTCTATAGGTAACCAAATTTATAGACCTCTACATGCATGAAACAAAATATTATTTAACACACATCAGAAAAATTACAAGATGTTTACACAAGTATTTTGATAAAGAGTATAGATATTGAATAAACTTGCCGAAGCCTTCATCGCAAAAGATTTAAATAATCATATCAAAAATAATAATTTAATCGCACCTGAACGGTTCGGTTTCAGAGAGGAGCTTTCAGCCCCTCATCAGGTTTATAGACTGGTGGAACATATCACAACAGCCAAAATCACTAAAAGTTATGCAGCCGCAGTCTTCCTAGATATTGAAAAAGCGTTTGACAAAGTTTAGATTCTAGGCCTTATTTTCAAATTAATTAATTACAACTTCCCTCCCTATTTAATTAAACTAATTTATTACTATCTACTTGACAGGATCTTTTATGTAAGAGTAAATGGTAAATTTTCCAGGAACCTTTTTGCCCCTTTTGGAATCCCGTATCTCAGGAATTCTTTTTTACCTTTTCATTAATGACATGCCCCATCACCCCTTTACTAATTTGGCTAAATTCGCGGATGATACTTGTGTCTTTGCATCCCATAGAAACAGTAAATTTCCTATTCTCTCAATTCCCCGCCTTCTTAAAATACTGTCAAAGTGGTTCCAAAAATGGCGCATTAAAATTAACGTTAGCAAAACACAAGCCATCCTCTTTTGTAAACTAACTGAAAATAACCTTAATAAGTATAAAATTAACTTTAACAATACAGATTTGCCATGGTCAAACACTTGTAAATACTTAGGAATTATTCTTGATAAAAATCTCACTTTCAGACAACACATCCACTACGCGCGTAACAAGTTTCGAGTAGCTAAAAATCTAATTTATCCCTTATTAGCTCGAAACAATGATTTGTCAATTAATAATAAATTGCTCCTTTACAACTCCTTTCTAAGACCCATTCTGACTTATGGATGCCAAATTTGGAGTTATGCTGCTTATAGTCACATCAAACTTCTTATACAATCTCAAAATTCTACGATCAGACTAATTTATGATGTGCCTTATTATATTCGAAATTATCATCTTTATAAAGATATTGACTACCCCAGATTAAATACTCACATTCAAGATTTAAATATTAACTTTCATCTTTCTTTGGAAAACTCTGAAAATAGTGCTTTAAATACTCTCCCAGTGTACGATATTTTTGACATCCATAATGGAAAAAGACCAAAGTTAGGTATGATATTAAATGCTCTTCATATCTTCTAATTTTAATCATAAAATCCTTAATTTTATCTTTTATTTAATAGTTCTACTGTAAATTATAAATTTTCTCTTACTACTCTGCTCAACTAACTTAAAAGATTCCACATGCAACTTCTCTCAGCCAGTTAAATTCCTTCCTCTTTAGCTAAGCTCCTCCTCTTTTCCCCTGCTTCAATTAATAGACCCGCTTTTCGAGCGGATCGCCATTTTCCCCCCAGACTCAGCTGCGGACGGTGCTCCTAATCCGTAGTGAATCGATGTCTCAAAGGGCCTTTTTCAAGGCCATATGACTGCGAACATCTGTGCAGCCATGGTAACCTGGACCCGCGATGAAGCGTGGTCTAGGCGCGGGATTTACTATCCATTGAGCCTTTTATTTAACTTAAGTATTTTATTTTTAACTGTTAGTAATTTTTTAAATTAATTTTATTTATAATTTTCATTTTGAGGTCAGGAATTACTTGTTTGTCCCCCCCCCTCCCATTTTTAAGCTTTTTTTTCCCAGTACTGCCAAGATTCAGTTCCTGTTAGTCTTCCATAGAGTTACTGTCGGGGATGTGGGGCAGTGGCCCCAGGCTCCTCGGTAAACCGTCAGAAGTCTCATATTGAGTGCCAGACATCTTTTTCAAAATTCCAAATTATCACATCTTTCGTAACGATATGAACAACCGTAACAGCCCGCGACACACTAGGGGCACGGTTGTCTGCATTAAAAATAGTCTAAATTTTTACCCTGCCCGGCTTTCGAACATCGTCAATGCTACAGGTGTCACTTTAAAAATTCCTGCCACCCCGGCTCTTACTTTTTTCTCAGTTTATTGCCCCGGAAATGAGCACGCGAGTGACGTCATGAACGAGCTAACCACCTCCGCCGTCATGACGCAAACACATTTCTGATTGGTGACTTTAACGCCCATCACCCTTCCTGGAACTGCAACATCAACAACGCATATGATGATAAAATCTATAATTTTCTTCAAAATTCAACTGCGGACATTGTTTTTCCGTCCACCCCAACCAGATTTGCTAACAACAATAGTAGCACAATTGATTTCGGACTTTTTAACGGGTTTAATTATGTCAAAAACATGCAATCTCTCCCGGAACTGAGTTCGGATCACATACCGATTAATCTCAAAATTCAAGTCAAAATTCCACCCCTCCCCCTCCTAAAATTATCAACAGAATCAATTGGACTCAGTTTCAAACCATCATTAATGAAATTCCCCTCCCCCCTTCTGCCTGAGATCAACAGCACTAATGTCATCGAAACCCTTACTGAGAACATCACTTGTGAAATTAAAGACGCTGTTGATCGTGCTACTATCCAGATTTATGATAACGAATTTTATGGATTAGATCCCCATGTGCTGAGAATGATTCATGCTCTCCAATCTCTAGCACTCCTGGTTTTGGAAAGATTAACTTCCCTGATCTCTTTAATAATGACTTTGATATAGATGCTTTTATTATAAAACTAAACTATTTATAATCTTCTAGAAAAAAATAATTCTTTAATTGCTAGTATCGGTGTTCCCATTTCTGAAGTTCTACATCTACCTGGTTTCTCGAAATTAAGCGAGAATCAGGCTTCAAAACATTAATTTTCTTTTATTTTATCTTAGTTCTATTACTTCTCTTTCCGAGATTTCATTTTTATTTCATTCTGATAATGCTTTTTGTTAAATTTTGTTCTTTTATCCTCTTTTTCGTTATTAACCTTCTAAAATCGCTTCTTAAAAGCTCTGTTCTCTCATTGGCTGCTTTCTCTCTCCTGATTGGACGAGAGAAGTTGCTTGTCGAAACCTCTGAGGTATCACGATCGCAACTATGGATGCAATGGAGGATATTCCAAATATGGGTTTGAGGCTGAAAAAAGTCACGTGATACTGGTAATTTACCCAAGGAACTTCTAACTAATAAGAAAGGAAGATGCTAATGCTTTGCCTGATGAACTGTTTCATTGGCTAGCGGGGATTTACATTACATGTCTACGGAACCTTCCCTTCTTTACGCTAGACGTTTTTACTTTTATCACGTGATCAAAACGCAAATGGAATATCCTCCATTGCCATTCTTGCTTTTATCATCACTCCCTGACCAGCTGTGAACTGCTCTTTTCTCTCATTGGTTGCTCTCTCTCTCTCTCCTGATTGGCTGGGAGAAGTTGCGTGTCGAAACCTTTTAATATTCTATGCTTTTGTTACTTTTTTTTTCTTTATTTCTGTTAAATTAAACTAGTTTTTCTTACTTATTTTAACATTTTATGTTGGTTTTTATTAGTTTTTTCTTATTTTTAATACTGTATGGCCCTTTGGGGTGCCTTTTTGTTTGTAATGTTTTTCTTCTTGGGGCTGTTGAGCGTCGTGACTTTTCTGCATTTTAACATCTATGCTCTGGATTTCTATATGGACATTTTTATTACCGGAGGTGCGGGAGTCATCCTAGGAACTCTATAAATTTATTCGTTCAAGTCAAGTCATCTCTCTGTGGAAAATTCTGAAAACAGTGCTCTTAACACACTCCCAGTGTACGATATTTTTGACATCCATAACAGAAAAAGACCGAAGTTAGATATGATCTTAGATACTCTGCATATCTTTTAAATTAATTCTTAATTCTTTAAATTTCTCTTTATTTTTTATAGTTCTTTAGTAAATTTTAAACTTAGTTTCTGACTGCTCTGCTCAACAAACTCATAAGATTCCACGATTAACTTCTCTCAGCCAGTAAAATTCCTTCCTTTTAAGCTAAGCTCTTCCTCTTTTCCCCTGCTTCAATAAGTAGGCCCGCTTTTGGAACCTCAGTTGTGAACGGTGCTCCTAATCCGTGGTGAATCTTGGGTGTCTCAAAGGGCCTTTTTCAAGGCCATATTACTGGGAACACCTGTGAAGCCATGGTAGCCTGGACCCGCGGTGAAGCGTGAGCTAGGCGCGGGAGTTGCTGTTCACTGAGCCTTTTATGATCTTTAAGTAATTTATTTATTAACTGATAGTAAAATTTTAGATCTCTTTTTATTTATTTTATTTTTCAATTGAGCTCGGAATTGTTTGTTTGTCCCCCCCCCCCTCCCCACTAAATTCTTAAGTCTTTTTCCCAATACTGCCATAATTCAGTTCCTGTTAGTCTTCCATAGTGTTACTGTCGTGGATGTGAGGCAGTGGCTCCAGGCTCCTCGATAAACCATCAGAAGTCTCATATTGAATGTATATTTTTACCCGTATATTAACGAAGTATTTAATTTTTTAACAGCTTATAGCTTATAAATTTTATCATTTATTATTAATTTATTTTTTATTGAACTCAAGAACCTAAGTTGTAGCCTCCTCCCCTCACACACGCCAATTTTTATGCTGTCACTGCTGCCTAGGGAAATGCACCTTGTTATCTATCCTAGATTACTCAGTATCCGCGGATGTAGGACACAGGTCCTGGGCCACTCGGAAAAGAAGTCACATCGTTTAGATATTTAAATTTCACCGCAGGAAAAGTAGTCATTTTCATGGTTACTGAACTCAGATTCAGATACAGAAGCTTGTCGCCACCCACTACGGTACGGATAAATATCCAATGTTTTTCATTAAAGTTAAAATAACAACGAATCTAATGCAAAAAAAAAAGTTCAAAACTTGAGCATCAGGTGCATTTAGATCTTATCTTTGTCTATCCGGAACCAAATTTGTAGACATCTACAAGCAACAGGGAAAATTTTATTTAACTCAAATCAGAAAAATTACAAAATAAATTTTAACAATTTGTTTACACAAGTTGTTTTATCACACTTTCTTATGTTGAAATTATTCCTTCAGAAAAGTAGTCATTTTTATGGCTACTGAATTCTCACAAGTAGTGTTGGGTAGGACATAGAAATTTCTGGACGTTTGTATGAGGTACCTCCAAAAGAATTTTGTCATGACAATGTCATGCTTCAAAGGAGTGAGGTGGGTGGGGTTTATACGGCAAGAACTACAACTGAGTTAGGATGTAAGTAATTCAACGAGGGTCTGGGGAGAGAACGACTTCTAATAGTAGCACTTAGAAAAAATTCCGTTTCAACAGGGAAGAAAGGGAGAAAACAGTCTGCGTTCTTCCCTCAACCTTGTGTAACTTTCCCTTTTCGCTTGCAATAATTATCCAGTTATGGGAACATTAAAATTATAAATAAAAAATATCGAATGTTGAATTTTATAATTTGATTCTCAGAAAAAAATGATTTTTCTCAAAAATAAATAACATAATTTTAAAAGGAAGTAAATAAAAAAGAATGGCTGTTCTTCATATAAAAACCTTTTATATATATAAATCTGTAAAAATTATTTTTATAATTATAGCTTCATATTTTAATATTATAATATTTCATTATATATATATTAACATATTTAAAATAAAAAATAAGTAGATTTGTCAATTCTGCATTATATTTATATATAATATAGTTATTTGGCAATTAATATTATATATATAACTATATTAAAAAATCTGTGTTCACGAAATACTGATTTTTTTTTTTTTTTTTTTTTTTTTTTTTTTTTTTTTTTTTTTTTTTTTTACACTTTTTCACATCGGAAAATTCATTTTTACCGTTTTCATTATTTAGTAAGTTTTATATATTAATCATTTACCTTTCTATGTGTTTACTGTTTACCTATTCTTTTTTTAAATAAGGCCAATTGTCGTAAATGTTTGATACTTTGTTAAGATTAGCACCAACCTCATCGTATCCTCTTTATTTATTTATTTTTTTTTTCAAACTTATGTCAATATTTCCAGTTTGGGGAATTCGATTTGAATATTTTACAATGCTTGTTTAATTTATCATTCAATGATTTTCTGAAAGAGATATGAGATAGTATATTTTTTAACGATTACGTTTATTATATTAAGTAGGAAGGAGTGGGGGGGGGAGGGAGTTCGGTTTAAATTCTTTAACTTACATAAATGACGAAAATATAAATTTTCCTGTTTAATTTACTGCATCTATTTGACATTAAACGGAATTTCCCTTCCAGAGTTGCAAAGTTCTTTTTTCTTTCTTTTGTATATACATATCAGGGTGATTAAACATTAAAATGTTATTAAAACATTAAACATAAAACCTGTTTTTCAATTAACTCGATTTTTAAATGGATAATCCTCATGGTTCATAAAATTAAGGACATGATTTTCCTTAATATAAACTGACTGTTGATGAGTATTTGCTTAGTATTTTTTTTTAAATAAAAATATTGAGCAAATAGTCATTTGCACATTATTTTTACAACATATCATGACATTTCATTTATTTTTTTTAATCCTTTATGTCCCAAATTATGAATTCATGAAAATTTCATCTTCTAAAACATTTTTTGTGAATTTTTGAAACTACATTAGAAGATTTACGCACACATTTAATAAATTTTAGAAGGATTTTGCAATTTAAAGTCAATTAAATTTGTATTTATAGGAATTTTGTGCAATATTTATAACTTCATTCAAATCTTTTATTTTAAATAATTTTTTTAGCATTTTATAGAATTAGGAAATGTACAAATATAATGCTCTTACAATAGAAATATAGGAATAATTCCGAACTGAAACTTTTGACCCTCAAACTTTCAAAGTCAAGACAGCTAAAGAGAGGAAAAAAAATAAATCATCCTTTTAAGAATAGTTTTGTTTTGTTCAACCAATAATGTTTTTGGAATAAGGTAACGTAAAGTACCTATAACTTATTCTAAAATGTACTACTACTAATCAATGAATATTTTATATCAAGTTATTTTAATGGTACGTTAAAGTAGCGTCGGGGCATAAAGGGTTAAATAATTATTCGGAAATTTGGTCCTTACAGTTATAGAGCGCACACAGAATTAAAAATATGAAAGAGAATGTTGTAAGAAATTAAAAGGAAGTGTGGTTTTAAAATCTTCTTAATAATTTTTAAATTAACTCTTCAAATCTTATTGCAATAATTAAATTTTTCCTTTATTAAGTCATTTTCCTTCATAAAACCATTTAATAATATGTCAGTAAGATATTATAAAATATTTAAAAAAAAAAAGTACAAAAGTTACAAAAATCCTTTAACTGCAAAATTTTACACAAGCTTACCCCTCACCCCCTCACACACACACAAAAGAAAAACAGTAGGATATGATGAGTACTATTTTCGAATAAATATATTATCTATAAAAAATACTGCGGAATTGACAAAACTACTTATTTTTTAAGTATGTTACAAAAATATATTAAAATATAATAATAATAAAATATGAAGCTATAAAAATATTATATCAGATTTATCTAACAAAAGATTTTCCGATGAATAACACCCATTACTATAATTCTATTTTTTGAAAAATTATTTCCTTTTGAAAACATCTCATTTTTTGCAAATTCGATTTTTTTTTTTCTGTGTTGTTCAAATTATTCTTCGCTGTTTATAATTTTAACAATTTCCATAATCGAATAACAAATGCAAGCAAAAAGGGAAAGCAACATGAGGCTGAGGGAAGAACGCAGTAGTTTTTCCCTTTTCTCCACTGCTGAAAAGGAAAGAGAATTTTTTCCAAATTCTACTGTTAGCAGTCGTTCTCTCCCCAGGCGTTCGTAGTAATTCATCCCTCTTCCTCGGTGTATGGCTGTATCAAAGATCTTGAACGGATAAAGATAGAAAGCTCTCATAGGGTCAATGTAAACTGCGGTCTACGTCATGACGGCGCTTCTAACAGTGCTGCAAAACAAACTTTACAGGGATGAAGTGCAGCGAGGCGCGCGCGCACTCGCTCTGCTCCAAAACAGAAAAGGGAAAAAAAAAAAAAAAGTCCGCGCTTTTCGACCCTTTAATATTTTGATAATTCTGCTTTTGTCTTCAGAGGTGCTTTTCTATTCAGACATGTAAAGAAAGATTCAAGAATAACTTTTATTTATAGTTTTTTTTTTTTCAATTTTAATTATATATAATGTAAGACTTTTAATGAGTTTCAATTAGTTCTTTATGTTTCTGTTAAAGGAAAAGTATGTATATATATATGAAATAGCTGATCTTGCATTATCTCTTAAAAGAATGAAAAATGTTTTCTTTTGAGACATTGTTTCAACTCTTTTGTAAATAGAATAAAGTAAAATCTTTTCGTTTTATTCTAGTTTTTTGGGGTTTTTTTTTTTTTTAACTTCATTTGTGATAGCAATAGATTCTTTGCAATTAATCATTTTCAGCCTTCTCATTTAAAGATATAAGTGAGAGATTTTTATGTATTTATATTGCATTTAAATATTCGCATAAATTTCCATTTTGATTGATAAAAAAAAAGCTTTGAAAAGAACATTTTAATAAAAGAGGAATAATAATATATTATTATTGCGTTGTTATATATGTTACATTATTAGCGATCTGTCTTTCACAAGATCTGATGTCACAAAAATGGACCCTTCACTACTCTTAAAACCTAGATTTTCACTTTCTTATTAAATTCATTTTAAATAATTTTAAAGATTTCAATCACCGCATTTCCTTTCCTAATGCTACAAATTTAATACCGCAAAACCCGATGATTTAAAATGTTTCTCAATCATTAATAATAATACTCCAAATACGCCTCCCCCACCCCACAAAAAAAAAAACCAAAACCACACACCTATCACAGAGTTTAAATTTTTAATTTTTCTTTAAAAAGATTACTTTATTAATTGTGTTAATAGAAAACATTTAACGAGAATAATAAGAATATTCTCGTGCATATAGATTTTATTCAGCTGCTTTCTAACTGTTGATAAATTATATACATATATGTAAAAAAAAAAAATCTTTATAATTTTACTTTACAGTACGTAATTCCTAAATGACATAATATTCTCACAGATATTTAGAAAAAAAACACCTTTCTATTAATTTGCATTTTTATGCTTTACAGCAACATTTCACTATTTAATAATCATATTATTATTATTCATTTAGATACTCACTCTCTAAGATGAGAAAAGGAAAAGCGATGAGTGAAATCTGGGAAATTTTAAATGAATTTATTAAAAAAGTGGAAATAAAGGTTTTGGATTTATGGAGTGTCCACTTTTCTGAGACTGAATTTTGTGAAATACAGATTACCGATAATATAATTAGTATACATAATAATACTATCAACATAAAAACAATATAAAAGCACACTAATATAAAAATGTAATAATAGTGTATTAACAATATATGGTATATTCCCCTTTTTTATCGCACAATAGTACAATAATGTTCTTTTTGACAGTTTTTTAAATTAAAATGGAAACTTATGGGATTATTTAAATAAACAACATATACATAAACATCTGTCACTTACCATGTTTTAAATAAGAAGGCTGAAAATCATTAAAGATTTGAATATTGTCCTCTATCCATTGCTTTTACGTACGTAAAAGGAAGATGGCTGCCAAACGCCAAACAAACAAGATTGAATTCTCGGTGGAAAAACGTGTTCTTCCCCGATTGTTTTCATCTAGAATGCGCGCGCATATCAACTCGTTCTTGGGATGCGCTCCTCTCGGCGCCGCTTCATGCTTCATCCTGTAATGTTTGCTTTCCTCCTATATTGAAAGCGCCGCGAACTTACAAGGCAGCCTCCAGATGGCACTGTTACGACTTTTCGAAGTTGCGTTTCTTGTACTATTCCATTTCTTTGCAAATTCGATTTTTTTTTTTCTGTGTTGTTCAAATTATTCTTCGCTGTTTATAATTTTAACAATTTCCATAATCGAATAACAAATGCAAGCAAAAAGGGAAAGCAACATGAGGCTGAGGGAAGAACGCAGTAGTTTTTCCCTTTTCTCCACTGCTGAAAAGGAAAGAGAATTTTTTCCAAGTTCTACTGTTAGCAGTCGTTCTCTCCCCAGGCGCTCGTAGTAATTCATCCCTCTTCCTCGGTGTATGGCTGTATGCTGCTTAATAATCCGACTACCTGAGGTTAGGGGTGTGGAACTTTAGTGATTGTCAGGAAGGTAAATAGAAAAAATATATAGTTCTTGGAAGAGAGAAAGGGAATTACTGAAAAGTGATGGGGAATGGATGCAGTAGAACGCTGTTTATGTGATTATTTGATGTTCTTTTACAGAAATAGTATTCTATAGACATAAACTATTGTACTTCTAAGGAATAAAATTGACTTATGAAAATAATAATTAGATTGGAAAAAATGTAAAACTGAATGCCTATCTTGAATTAAAGTTCTGTATATATAGAGAAAGAAACAATTCTTTGGAAATTCTTAGGGAGGAATTTTAGTAATTTTTCACAAAATTACTTACTACATATTATAAAACATATTTTTGGTTGATATGATTCATCTGAAAAATTATTTTCACAAAATACTTAGTACTGTTATATCTGATAAAAAATTTTGTCTATCAAAAAAGAAAACTCATTATTTTCACCCCCCCCAAACTTAACCGACCCCCGCGCTTTCACATGATGCTATGATCAGCTTATTTATTTCTCAACAAAGTAATAAACCGGACATTTTAAACAAAAATAAATAAGTAAGTCAAAAATAAAAAAGCAGAATAATTTTAAAATATAGGAGCATTTTTAAAATTAGCTGCCTGCTGTGACGCAGAGTGTATGCAGAAATTTTTAGTTATTCATTTTTACTGCAAATTAAGAAATGCAGAACTTTTTTAAAATTTTAAAGAATTATATGCTAGGCAGGCGCAGTATGTATGTGCGAGGTGTAAGGGGAGGGGGTAGAGTAATTTAAGTTATGTAAAGCATGTTAGCGGTATTTCTACGTGCAGGTAATCAGCCGTAACAAAAAACCCTAATACTTTACACATTTTCTCTTACATATTTTTCGGATGTGGGCGGAGAAAAGGGATAAAAGTACCGTCTTGAGACAACAATCGCTTAAATGCAAGATGTAATTCATTTATCAAAAAATAAAGAAAACTGTTTGATTTCAAATCACTTTAATAATAATGCTTGCAAGTACCATGCTTTAAATTTCAAAATTCAACGGATAGTTTCGCGTTGTTGAGAGGGGGGAAATATTCTTTTGAGAACCAAAATGCAATAACGTTTATATTCCAATAAAATCTTTTTGCATTCAAAATTTAAAAAAAAATACGATATTTGATTTCAATTCCAGCATTACACCTCTAAACTTAAGCTGTGCGACCTGTCTCGAACTGATGCTTAAATTTATAAATTTATAAAATTCCATACATAATCACGAATAAATATTATATTCATGACTGAAGTAGCACAGTTGCACACTTCAATTGTGCTATTCCAGCCATGAAGGAAAAAAAATCCTTCCGTTCATAATGAATAAATATTAGTTTTATTTTTTTAGCTTTGAGCCCCCCCCCCCCCTTTTTTTATATATGACATGACTCCAAACTCATGTCGTGCCCATCGGCATAATCATTCAGAGTTTTCCTCGAATCTAGCTTAGCTAACGTAAATATGGGTTAATATATCTTGGAACCCCCCCCCCCTCCAATTACATGGAGGGTATTCGTTTGCCTGTATCCCTTGTGTAGATAATCGGCCATAGCAAAAACATCACTAACACTATAACTATCGACTGCTATCTCAATGCGGCAGATTTTTACTTTTCTTCGCTGTCACGTCCGGAAATGCAGTTGAAAATGCTAACTTTTGCAATATTTTCTAAAAACCCTTCTGCCTTTATTGAAAAATGGAACACATTGTCCGATTATACAGTTTCTACATAAAAGAACTTCAAAATTTACATGCATTTGCGAACAAAACAAATTTAAACGCATTAAAAAGTTGTAGTTTGGATTTAAAAGCAGTCTTAAAATTTCTTTAATATAAAATAGATGTTATATATATAATTATAAATTACTTTTCATGAATGAATTAATATATATATATATATATATATATATGCTGTTCTGTAATTACTTATGAAAAACGAAATGAATGCTTTTATGTTGCACATAAAATACAACTTAATATTATAAAACTGCCTAAATAACATTCTAAAATTTATATGTCCGCGAAAAAATGCAGAAAAAGAAAATTTTGCATGCAGAATGTTGAATATATTCCCCGTAAGGGTATTTACGAGAGCTAAAAAAATGTAGAATAACTTGCAATTTTAAAATTACATTACAATCTAAATTTGTATTTTTACTTAACATTTGAAATGTTCCGACATCGCAATAACACTCACTCATTCACTAATTCAATGTCAGCCCTCAATGACAGATTGACAGGTACTAAATCAATATTTATTAAAAGCACTAGGGAAAAACAGCTTTTTCCTGTACGATCACCACACTTCTTTACAGAAAATGTCACATTATTTCATTATCCCCTCAATCTTCCTTTTCAGTCTATCCCATAGTCTTCTAAGGTCCCCCTCCTCTTAGCTTAAGCTTCTTTAAACGCAGACCGCAACTCACTCCGATTCCGTGAACTCCACACAATCATGACACTCATACATATTCCTTCATTCATTCTGAAACGGCTCTCACCGCCTGAAACTGAGCAAACATGACAAAATTTTTGAAGTACCTCCAATCTGAAATTTGAGGTAGTGGGACAAATTGTCACGATGTATGGTACAAATGAGGTGCCTCTTGTATGAGTTACCCAACTCTACTCACAAGCTTGTGGGTTGTGGCTGCTGCCAGCACTTCTGCTTGCTTCGGCTACGAGCTACTATTTCAAACAAGTTGCAAATAGCACATCAAACGTGGCAAATGAGGCATTTTCGTACTGTAACTAGTTTTATAAATATTTTTTGCACCGCATATTGTACTGAATGTACATTTTAGTGTATATCAAGTTCATTCTGTTCGAAAGGCTGTAACATCATTACAATGCACTTGAAGTAATTTTTCCCCATTGGCCGTAATGTAAAGAAAATTTTTTACTGTCCCTGTGACCAAACTATACATCCGATTTTCATAAAATTTATAACAGCTCGACCAAATTTTACGACAATTATATATTTAAAATTTCAGACCATTCGGTTAGGTAGTTTTTGCTCTTTTATATGCGGACGGACGAACCGAACGACGATTATAGGTGCTACATATTTATATAATTACGAACACACCTAAAAACTGATTCATCTACGTTCTTGCGTATTGCGATCTTCTGTAAAAGAAATGAGCGGAAAAGTTGACCTCAGAGAATTTTGTTAAAAATTTGCCCAGCAATACAAACGCAAATGCTCCGTAATCCTATATGAAATCCTTTACGTAATCCTATAAGATGTACAGTTATACCTCGACCTTGGTCGGTAATTCGGTCTAAGCGAGGCTAACGAAAAAGACCGCTTTTTTACAGACCGCTGGAGTCACGTGATGCTCGAATGCACCAATGAAGTTGTGCGAAAAGAGCCTCACGTGACTCCAGCGGTCTGTAAAAAAAAGAAGAATCGGACCCACCGCGGTAGCCTGTCTTTCTCGTTAGCGTCGGGTCTAAGCGAGGCTAACGAGAAAGACAGGCTACCTCGGTGGGTCTGATTCTTCTTTTTTACAGACCGCTGGGGTCACGTGATGCTCTTTTATCACACCTTCATTGGTGCATTCGAGCATGACGTGACTCCAGCGGTCTGTAAAAAAAGAAGAATTGGACCCACCGCGGTAGCCTGTCTTTCTCGTTAGCCTCGGTCTAAGACTAGTGACGTAAGTCGAGGGACATTTAGATAAGAAAAAATGGATCTAAAAAAAAATTCTCCAAAATCTAATCTCCAAAAGTCTTCAAAATAATTCAAAGTGCGTCTTAATTAAGAATTTTTTTTCCATCCCAGACGACGTAAATACAGGTTGACGTAAGTCTGGGTACTACTGTTACAGCGCCTAGAAGATACAGTGTGGAAAACGGCTATTCCTATAATGCTTTAAAAAGTGCTAAAAACTTGTATCCCATAAATCTCCAACAATGATCAGCGGCAATATGCTGATACGAGCGCCATCTCGTAACTCTTTTCAATGTAAGCACTGTGTTTTCAAAGATTATAGAATGTTAAATATCGGAAACTATAAATATAAGATATTTTGGTATGTTATAAGCTAATTTAGTTAAGGAATGACGTGAAATAGGTTAAAGAGTCTCTTTTAGAATGACTATCGTTTTTAAATCACTACGATGGCGCTACGATCGACATCTTGTTATTCAGCATCGTTGTACATTTATGGGATTCAATTTTTTAGCACTATTTTGTAGCCGTTTTCCACACTGTATCTTCTAGGCGCTCTACTACTGTCCTGATAAAACCAGAAAGTGTCTTGAATTAATTAAATTTAATAAAATTATTTTATAAAATGTAGATTAGATTGCTAGGATGGTGGTACTCATAGGTGCAAGTCAGTGGCTGAGAGTTTCTGCTCTCGTAGCTGGTAGACGGGAGGTGGTGCGTTCGAACCCAATCGCGCCCGTCGGCCTAACCGTTTCGGAGTTTTCGTGGTTTTCTTCGAAACCGTGGATTCCCATGCGGAAATACGAGTTAGGTTCCCTTAGAAAGACCCCCACGGAGGGCACTCCCTATAACGGCTTTACCGTTATATATTCATTATTCCTCCTTTCCCCTCAAAAAATCAACTTTTAACTTTACTGGATTATTATAAATTGTCATTATTCTCCCCCCCCCCCCTTCAAATAAAATATTTAGTTTAAATTTGACATTGCAGAGTTAATTTCATATGTCTTTATTCATTCTCTTCCCCCCCCCCCCTCTCACTACTGTAAGTTTCGCTTTTACTTTTTAAAGTCTTTTCAAATGCAGACATCATTTATCTCGGTTCCTTTTTCTGTCTTTCAAATTCACACGATAGAATAAGATCTTAACCACAGTTATTTTCCATTGAAATAAAGTAAAAGAATAAAATACAAATGAATGTCTTTTCGCTTTGCAGCCGACGTTATCTAATGCATATTTTCCCAGCCTCTGGGCTTGCATTAGTATTCAATTCTTACCCTTGTACTTTGTCGGATACAAACCATATGCCCATTGCTGACTAATTTGCAGCTGTAGTTAGATCTGTAACGTGCATCTAAAAATCACGTGTTCCTATTTCTTTAACCACTTTTCCTTACCGCAGGAATGTTAAGAGACGTGTAACCATATAGCCGCGCCATGGCGTAACTTTGAATTCTATGTAATACTGCGGGATGCTTCTGATTCCTTTGTCCTCGCCACCAATATTCATCGCCAACACAGTACATATGTTGCTATTCATCTCGCCAATGAGTGAGTGATTGTAATGAATATTTGACCACTACTCCCGCTGATCTCGAAAGTGAGAGACCTCAGCTCGCTGCCCTTCGGGGTCGCTCCCGTCGGGCAGCCTTCCGTTTGACTTCTCCCGTCCCATTGTACTATCATGGCCCTCCTTTTAAAAAGTTTCATAATAAAGAAGTAAGTCCTCGAAATCCTCGTGTTGGAGTTTTTTTTTTCATTCATCCATGAACCTGGAATCTCTAATAAATCTCCTCTATACAAATTGGCGCCGTTGCCCAGATTTTTTCTCCAACAGTAATAAAAAAAAAAAAAAAAAAAATACGAGGAGAAGTATCATTCCTTCCGTATCATCCTTTACCAGCGACGCGAAAGGATGTCCATAGATCTTTTTTCCCACGGGAGTTCCGGCTGCCCTACTCTGTGTTCGCTCGCCGATGTCAACTTCAGGGGATTTCCCTTTCTCGCTACCCCAACGGATTTGGAGAGTGCCTCTTTCTTCCGGACTTTACACTAGCCTAACGAGAAGCAAGATTTAGACTGCGGTGCTCCAACGGGGTCATCGAACGATGTCGCCTCCTGCAGCTGTTTTTTTTTTCTACGAAATATCACACCTGCATCACTTATTTCCCTAGTTTCTGTTTTTTTGTGCGCGATCTTCAACCTTCAATCAAACGTGTTCGTGCTACCAGTGTGAGTGCGAAAGATTTTGTGAAAAGAAAAAGTGCCATCTGAACATACATCCATAGTTTCCCAAAAGGGAAATGTTTTGTGAAAAAGTCCTCACCTAGCTGTGGTATGAATTATTCGCACAAGTAACACACATTTTAAACAAAGTTCTCAGTGCAACAAGTCCAGGAAGTGTGCGCCGTTTCGCTTTGTGATCTTGTGATTAATATTTGCAGTGCAAAGTGTCCAGGAATCCCACAGATTTGGTGACAAAAGAGTGAAATATGCTAAAAAGAAATATAATTTCGCGAAAGTGTCCTAGTGTTCAAGACAATTGTGAAATTTTTCCAATTATTTTTTTGTCTAAGGTGATATCCACAATTTTTCAAAACAGTTCTTCAAATTCATTCAGTGTGCAATAATTAAGAGGAATAATATTTTTCCTCCTGTTGGTGGTGTGTTTCAGCAATATAAAAAAAAATTACCCTACTGATGAGCATGCTTCAGTTAAAAAAAAAAGAAACCACTCTGCATAAAAAAAAAAGAGTGTACTAAATCACACTGCACACGTTGTGTCATCTAGCATTCAACATCTTTATAGCATTCAGAGTACGAAAATAGGACGTTAATGATATTTTGCTTTAATTTCTTTTCCGTTGCAAATTGTCACTAAAATCTTTCTATTTTAACTCTTTTTCTTAAAAAAACAAGCGTTGTTTTCTCATCGCTCTGTTTTTGTACTCCAAATGAATGCTCTCTACAAAAAAAGACATACCTAGTTCATCGAATTCAATGAAAACACTTGTGTCACAATACTTTATACAAAAAAAAAAGAGAAACACAGTTTGCATGTAAGTATGAACAGGGAATACTTTTACATTAAATTAGTTACTCTAAATTGTTATAACCTCTTTTTCTTTCTTTTCAATATCAGTAAATTATCAGTTTCTATCCATGTTATGGTTCCCTATTCATACTTGTACTTTTATCATTTGGATTTTCATAAGTTTGTTGATTTGACAGCTTGAACGAAGAAATCACTTCTGAACTATTTTTTTTATAATATTTTTAACAGTGATAGCATATTAGCTCCTTATTATCTTCTTCCAAGCTGCGTTTGTTTGTTTGTTTTTTTTAAGTACTTTTTGCAGTTAAAATGATAAAATTATTATACTTTTATTAATATTTCACTTATAATGTTTTTATGGTTAAATCATGACATACTTCTCATATTTGTTTCTTCCGTGAATTTACATAAACAGGCTATGTTTCCTTTTTCGTAAAAATGATTTTTTTATGCATTCAAAATCTAGAGTTTAACCCTTTTGCCCCACTGGCGTACTTTGAATGTACACTTATTCTGCCGATAGGCAACAAAAAAAGTTCTCTGCTCCAGGTTTTGCAGTATTTGATATTTTTATATAAATATGTGCATATTTCGCTCACATCGTTTGCACATTTTCACTTGTGTGTGACATTTGCACAATTACTCTCAGCATGTGTTGCTCGACTCTGACCTTGTTTGTTTTTTTGTTTTTTTTTTTGTATTTTTAACCTGAATTACAATTTAATTACCTGTTTTTTTTTTTTTATTGAATTTCGGAAACTTTAATCCAACTCGATGTTGACAGAAATTTAACTTTCAAAATCTTGTGATTGATACTCGTATTTTTTTTTTACACTCCCCCCCCCCCCCCTTTTCATTTTCTTTCCTTTTGTGTATAATTTATTTATGCAACTTATTGTGTTTCATTTTATGTGCATGCATTTCATTTCTGATAACTAGAGTTTTTGCATACTTAAACCTTTTTGATATACTCGTATTATTTATTTTGCATTATTTGTGTTGCTCTCTCAAAAAAAAAAAAAAAAAAAGAATTCCTTCCTTTTTTTCCATTTTGGCGGTCAAAAAAAAGTAAACAACAGAAATTATATAAACGCGAGATAAAAAAAAAAGGATTTTGCAGATAACAGACACTTCACCAGTTTATTTTTACAATATGGCAGCAAATGATGCAAATTCTATTAGTGATTTTAATCACCCCATTTCTGTATCTCCATGGGTAGATTATTTTGAGGAGATATTATTAAGATATTCGGATTCCATTAATATGGAAGCCACATCTATTCAAAATTCACTTAAGACCGAAAATGCTGCATCCATGTCTGAAAATATTATAGATTTCCTTCAGATCATTAAATTCAATTTTCATGTGCTTAAACTAAACTTTAATGTTCTAAAGGATGATTATTCCAAATTAAAACAGGATAAAGATAATTTATTTCTTGTAAATCAGAAACTTATAGAGAGATTACATGAAATCACAGGCAAACAGAAATGTAAGAAGAAGCTTACTAAATGTAGTAAGACTATGGTTGATCAGGTGGTAGATGTCAACAACAAACTCCCTCCATCTGCCCTAGATAAATCTACACAAACTATCCCCTCTTATATGTGTAAACAAGAAAAGTTACCACAACTGGAATATGATAAAAAAAAACACATATCTTAGCTCCGACCTGCACACTCAAGGTAAGCACAAGGAAATATTTACAGCTATTAGCGATTCCTCTCTAAAGTCCTTAGCCCCTGCTAAACTTAATGTAACTAAACCTATTCCTGTCATTATTTATAACCTCCCTGAAAATTTAAATATTCCTGATATCTTGTTTGGTATCTCAGATTTAATCCATATACCTGAACCTGTTTTTCACTTTGTTAAAAAGTACAAGCTCCTACATATTAAATCCTTTAATTGGATCTTTGAGCTTGCACCACAGGATGCTAGGCAATTATTAATGCATAAGGAAATTATCATACAATCAAAACCGTACCCTGTTAAACCATATATAAATGTTAAAGTTGTTTTAAGTGTCAGGTATACAATGATCATCTTGCAATTTCATGTCATAATGACATTAGATGCTCTGTGTGTGCCTTGCCACACATTGACCCTCAGTGTAGAAATCCTCCAAAATGCATTAATTGCATTAGAAATAATGATAGCAATAACACCAACTTTGACATTTTCCACAGTGCTTTTGCACCTTATTGTCCATCATTAAAAAAATTCATCAAACAAATGCGAGAAAAAGTATACAACTGCAATACATTCCCATAAACATCTCATACAGCTTCCTTTTTGAAAAAAACAAAAACAAAAACAATGTAACATACATTTTACATTTTTCGTTTTTATTTAACACACATTACTGTGAAGGAGTTACTATCTACAGCATTCCTTTTAAAATTTTTATTTTCCTATACATTTACATACATATGTCAGTTTTCGACAGCATTATTCATACTGATTTGAAGTTTGAAATTAACTTAATTCTTTCAAGATATTTTTTTTTATAAACACAAGTGTACAATAGGTTGCTTTTTCATTTGAGTATTTAGCCGGCAAATAGTTAAATGAATCTCGAAATGGAACATTTGTGAAAATTTTTCTGATGCGGGTCATCAGACATTGGGATTTTTACATTTGAGGTAGATGTTACTGAAAGAGTACACATTAATTCAACTTTAAACATTCATCATTACACTAGTTACATCTTTAGATTTATTTTTTTAGAAATTTGGATATAATTTCACTTGTTAAACTTAGTTAAGTTTATTTAGTTACATTTCATCACACAAGTAGCGTTTCCTGGTTACATTTTATCCTTTTTCACTTTCCTTTACTTAAAAGCACAATTTTTTTTTGGTTTATTTGTTTTAACTTTAGGCGATGCATTTTTGTACTTGTGATACAATGCTCTTGGTTCCATATGTACACAATGAGTTTGTGTTCATAGTTTATACAACTGAGTTCATAGGTCATACAACTGAGTTCATAGGTCATACAATTGAGTTCATAGGTTACACAACTGAGTTCATAGGTTACACAACTGAGTTCATAGTTCACTGAGTTCATAGTTCATTGAGTTCATAGAAACTCTTTACACGAGTTCATAGTTCATTGAGTTCATAGAAAATACACTTTACACGAGTTCATAGATAAAACACTTTACACGAGTTCATAGTTCATTGAGTTCATAGAAAAAACACTTTTACACGAGTTCATAGCATTGTCAATTCTTTGTGTACTTCAGGGACCAATTGCACTATCATTTTTCTTTCATGGCAATACTCAGTTCATAGAATTTTTCCTTACACATATTAGTTCATAGTTTGTTTTCTTTCTTGTGATTTGTTTTGCAGATCAGTTCATACCAATTTTTGTTTTGGTAGACACTTCAGTTCATTGGAATATTTTTTTGTTAGACACATGAGTTCATTGTAAGTTCTTCTTTTTTTTCACACATTTGAGTTCATCTTATTGCTTTTACACTTTAAGTCAGTGAAATACTTGCTCATAATTTGTTCATTGAGGTACTTAGACTGCTGTGTTCACAAACATACATCTAAGTCGTTGAAATTTTCCTTTTTTTTTCACTGACATACACTGTTTTAGTTCATAGTGAAATACTTTTTCTTTGATTCGTTCATTGAAATACACATTTTTTTCTTTGATTCATAGAGATACACTTACAATTTAGTTCATTGATATTACAACTGAGTTCATTGATATTTTGTTTGGTAAAAAAAAAAACACACACACATTATACACAATTGAAAATATTTTGTTTCTAGGTTTCAACGTTACACATTAGGATACTCTTTTTTTTGTTTTCATTATACCAGGAACTACTTTTGACCTCACATGATATGCACAAATTAAACATTTATTAAAAGGTTAAGTTTTAACACATTCTTAATTTTTCCATTATTATTATATTTCTTTTATGCCATGACATTTCATGTCACCATCACTTTGTTTCACAACAAAGAATGCCCAGTTTACAGGATGCTACCCCTTCACATGCATTTTCTTTAAATTTCAACCTTATGATGTTTTTATTGTTTTCATCACACTTGTTTTGGCTTTCTACATGTACATAATTACATGTTTTCTTTTAAATTTGGAGATTAAATAATCTCTGGTTAAGCTTCACTTAGACAATACACACGTCTAAGATATGTCGTTCTTGTAATAACATAACTTCACAATAACACAAAATTTTTTGTTTATAACATTAGTAACCTAGTGCGGCTACACTAAAGGTTTCAAAACATTACTTAAGGTCATACAATACACATACAGTTCATATCCTGCTCGATACATTGCAAGGAATACAAAGTTAGAATTTACTTTTAAAAAAAAATGTGGTTGTTATACTTACCCGATCATGTCACCAGTCTCTCCACACACTCGGATTGTCCTTTTACCGTTGATATGTGAGATATTTATCTCAGTTTTTTTTATTATTTTTAATTTATCCCCTCTGAAGTTTTGTTCCCGTTCAAAATTTTTGCCCTAAGGGTTCAAACTTCATTGTGTAGAAAGACAAAACCCTTGAATTGTTGTTTCAATTCAATAAACAAAACTTTTTATATGATACATTGACGCATGCTCCTTTGAAGATCAATGTGATCTTTGGGGAGCAGGGACCTAGGTATCACTTGGTGTCTGGGTCTCATAACTCCCTCCCCCCCTAGGGCTGATGTTCTAAACTGACGCCATCACACTTGCTTATTAACAAGATTAAGGGCTACACCCATTCATAGGCATGCTATATGCATCCCGTTCTTTTGTAGTCCTGTGCAATGTGCACGAAAACCAATTTTCTACCTTTTATTTTTTATATTTTTTCATTTAGCTTCTATTCACAGACATGCATATGTCATTTATTTTCTATTTCATTTTAAAGTAGTATCTGTGTATTTTGTTGCTTGCACTTATATTATATTATTTTTATTTTGAGAAGATGTTGTGACAAGTTACTAAAAAAAATATTTACTTCTCTTATTTTGGTCATGAAAAATGCTGGTACCAGCCTCTTAATCAAATACTAAAAAGATATTTAAAAAGGATCCTGTTAAATCAAAAAATTATTATTTGCAGTTTCTGGTGACTGTAAAGACTAATGAATACCAAGAAATGAATAAAAATAAAAAGGCGCCATTTATCATGACCTGAAAAGTTTTGCTTTATGCAAACATTTAAGGAATTGCAAGCACACAGTTATATGTTATATGTATATATATATGGAGGCTTATCTTTCTTATTATGTAATATCTGTTTTAAATACTTATATGTATGGGGTGGACAAAGTAATCTTCAAATATAAAAAAAACTGTTCTTCAAGATTCACAGTTTTTTTTTCTGGTGGTAATGGGTGATATATATAACGGCTTTACCGTTATATATTCATTATTCCCCCTTTCCCCTCAAAAAATCAACTTTTAACTTTACTGGATTATTATAAATTGTCATTATTCTCCCCCCCCCCCCCTTCATATAAAATATTTAGTTTAAATTTGACATTGTAGAGTTAATTTCATATGTCTTTATTCATTCTCTTCCCCCCCCCCCCTCTCACTACTGTAAGTTTCGCTTTTACTTTTTAAAGTCTTTTCAAATGCAGACATCATTTATCTCGGTTCCTTTTTCTGTCTTTCAAATTCACACGATAGAAAAAGATCTTAACCGCAGTTATTTTCCATTGAAATAAAGTAAAAGAATAAAATACAAATGAATATATTTTCGCTTTGCAGCCGACGTTATCTAATGCATATTTTCCCAGCCTCTGGGCTTGCATTAGTATTCAATTCTCACCCTTGTACTTTGTCGGATACAAACCATATGCCCATTGCTGACTAATTTGCAGCTGTAGTTAGATCTGTAACGTGCATCTAAAAATCACGTGCTCCTATTTCTTTAACCACTTTTCCTTACCGCAGGAATGTTAAGAGACGCCATATAGCCGCGCCATGGCGTAACTTTGAATTCTATGTAATACTGCGGGATGCTTCTGATTCCTTTGTCCACGCCACCAATGTTCATCGCCAACACAGTACATATGTTGCTATTCATCTCGCCAATGAGTGAGTGATTGTAATGAATATTTGACCACTACTCCCGCTGATCTCGAAGGTGAGAGACCTCAGCTCGCTGCCCTTCGGGTTCGCTCCCGTCGTCAGCCTTCCGTTTGACTTCTCCCGTCCCATTGTACTATCATGGCCCTCCTTTTAAAAAGTTTCATAATAAAGAAGTAAGTCCTCGAAATCCTCGTGTTGGAGTTTTTTTTTCATACATCCATGAACCTGGAATCTCTAATAAATCTCCTCTATACTCCCCCTAGGGCCTATATCCCTCGAGTTGATAATCGGCCGTCAAAAAATCAACCCAACCCAGTGGTACAAGTCAAAGCATGCAAACTACTTAAGGCTGTTCTCAACTGCTCTGCTCAATAAGCGCAAAACGTTTTGACAAATTTACAAATTCATTTTTTAACGGAAGGATATAAAATTGGAAGGCTTCACTATGGAAGTGATTTCGAGTAGAACTGTGTTTTCCATTTTTGATAAATAAATGACCTATTGACTTATAAGCGATTTTGATCACGTGACACAGACGTGTCCCCCCCCCCCCTTGAGTAATTATTCTTCTTTCGCGCGGAACTTCAGTTCAAAACGCCCACTCTGACACTATTTTCTGAAAGATCTATTGCGTTTGCTAAAAAAACGAAAAAAAAAACAGTTCGATTACATAGTTTCTGAACAACAACAACTGCTAGTTTCATGCATTTCCGAACAAAATTAAATTAAAACTTATCTCATAAAGTTGCGCTTTTGGATTTGAGAACAACCTTAAGGGAAGACAAGACAGGGTGCAATCCTATGGGAAATAACCGAGCTTTAAGACCCGTTTTCTTGGAAACTACCCGACCGATTTTGATGAAATTTGGAATCCATATTCACTGGATTATATTCAAGACTTTTGGCGGGCAGTTTCTTTCTGCAACTAACGCTTATTTTATTTTGGAGCAATGGCAATTTTTCAGAATTTTTTTTCTACTGAAACTTAGTGTGCTTAGTAAAGTGCTTAAAAATTTAAAAAATTGAAAAAAATGCAGTAAAAGCGAAATTTGATCGTCAGCCATTCGCAAAATGACGTCAGCGTTACGCACAGACACGTCTATCCTTTAAAATACAGATAGCATAGAATTACGTCACATTTAAACTATAATACGCCCCAACAATATTGCTTAAAACAGATATTCCTTTCAGTTTTTTTTTCACTTTTAGTTTTCATTTTTTCTTTGCAATTTCTAGTTTTTTTTTCCAGCTTTTCTTCTTCTTCTTCCTTTTCTCGATTGGTTCTCCATGCGTTAATACGGGTTAGGTTCCCTTAGAAAGACCTCCAACGGAAGGCACCTCCCCCCAATTAGGGTCTATATCCCACGTGCTGATAATTGGCCGACATAAATACAACCAACCAACTTCCTTTTCTCGAAGCTGGCAGACGGGAGGTGCTGGATTCGAACCCAATCGCGCCCGTCGGCCTAACCGTTTCGGAGTTTTCGTGGTTTTCTTCGAAACCGTGGATTCCCATGCGTAAATACGGGTTAGGTTCCCTTAGAAAGACCCCACGAAGGGCACTCCCCCCCCCCCCCCCCCCAGGGCTTATATCCCATGTGTTGATAATCGGCCGTCATAAACACAAACCAAACCAAACCAATCCTTTTCTCGATGGTCCCCACCAGTGGCCGAGAGGTTCTGCTCTCGAAACTGGTAGACGGGAAGTGCTGTGTTCGATCCCAATCGCGCCCGTCGGCCTAACCGTTCGAAGTTTTCGTGGTTTTCTTCGAACCATGGATTTCCATGCGTTAATACGGGTTAGGTTCCCTTAGAAAGACCCCCACGAAGGGCACTCCCCCTCGGACCTATATCCCTAGTGTAGATAATCGGCCGTCACAAAATCAACCAACCAACCTTTTCTCGATGCTGGTAGACGGGAGGTGCTGGGTTCGAACCCAATCGCACCCGTCGGCTTAATCGCTCGGAGTTTTCTTCGAACCTTGGTTTTCCAAGCGTAAATACGGGTTAGGTTCCCTTAGAAAAAACACCACGGAGGGCACTCCCCCCTTAGGGCCTATATCCCTCGTGCTGATAATTGGCCGTCATAAACACAACCAACCTACCAATCTTCTTCTTCTTTATAGTTTTATTCTTTTTGTACTTTTTCGATATCTTGTAACATCATCTTATATTTTCTAAGTACATTCCTTCCCCTAATCTGAAAAAATGGATTTATATTTAGCAATATCTATATTTATACCTATCTATCTCTCTTTATATATATAAGATAAATTCTTGTTTACATACACAGAAATTAAATTCAAGATGAAATATTTTTATTAGCTTACTTAATTTTACATAAATTATGAATACAATTGAAGAGCTGAGTGGATGAACATGTTATGCTACATTTTCTCAAAAAAAAAAAAAAAAAAATCTTTTGCATGAAAGCGTTATGAGGTATCCTATCACATGGTGAAGCTAAAATACTGAGATTCTATTTAATCTTGAAGATTTAAGACATTATTCATTAATATTTAATATTTTAATATTTAATAATGTCAATAATATTAATAATTTTTAATATTTGAAAATTAAATATGAATAAGTTTTTCTGGGAGAGTTTAGTACCATACCTGTTAATGTTTTAAACACATGGCATCAAACAGAAAATAAATCATTAAAATTTACAGCAAAAACATTCCCTTCAAATTTCTTCAAATGTAATTTTTGTTACTTAACATGTTCTTCCACTTAGCTCTTCAATTATGCGCTTGTTTTTCAAAAATTGAAGAAGGGTAGGTCATATGACTTAATTTTTTTTATAAATTATCTAATCTTTACCTATATCTATCTATCTCTCTATATAAATACTAGATAATTTCTTGTTTAAATTCACGGACATTAAATACACGGTGAACTTTTTTTATTAGCTTACTTAATTTTACATAAATTTTGAATGCAATTATGCGTTTATTTTGCAAACGACGAAGAAAAGTGGGCCGTATGACTTAAAAAAATGAAAAAAAATATTAAATGCAGTATCTCTTATCAATACATACAATGTAAAAAAAAAAAAAATAAATAAATAAATAAATACAGGTCATTTCTTTTCTTTTTCTTCAATTTCACAAGAGAAGCAGCCAAATAAAATTGTATAAAATATCAGTTCTGAAAGTAGTGTGAACTTCCATCTATATGATTTAAATCATAATAGAAAATTAAATGAATTTCATCTGAATGGATTAATTCATTCAAGGACGGTGGTTAGTATTTAAAAAAATATAGTTTTAATGAATATTTGCATCATAATTTTTAAATGAAGTTTCGCTTTTAAACTGTGCGTGAACAACAACAAAAAAATTGTCATTAGTACTTATTTTCAAATTAAATTGACAGTAAAATACTACCTCTATGTTCATGGAACGATTATAGCAAAAAATATATTTTCAGTGCTGCCATCTATGAGCAAAGCATGGAGATTGAAGCAAAAAGTTCCAGGTTTGAGTGATAAGTCTGATTATAGCAATTCTTTTTAAATTCATGCAAATTAAATTCAAGTTGAAATATTTTTATTAGCTTACTTAATTTTACATAAATTTTGAATATAGTTAGGCGCTTTTTTTTTTTTTTTTTTTTTTGCAAAAATTGAAGAAGAGTAGGCAATCACCTACAATGTTAAAAAAACAAAAACAAACAGGTAACTTCTTTTCTTTTTCTTTAATTTCACAAAAGAAGCAGCAAAATAAAATTGTACAAAATATCAGTTCCGAAAGTAGTGTGAACTTCAATCCATATGATATAAATCGTAATGGAAATTTAAATGCATTTCATCTCAATGGATTAATCAAGGGCGGTGGATATTATTTAAAATATATAATTTTAATGAACATTTGCATCATAAATTTTGAATAAAATTTCGCTTCTATACTTTGCGTGAGCAAAATAAAAAAAATTACTAGTAATACTTATTTTCAAATTAAATTGACAGTAAAATACTACCTCTATGTTCATGGAATGATTATAGCAAAAAATATATTTTCAGTGCTGCCATCTATGAGCAAAGCATGGAGATTGAAGCAAAAAGTTCGAGGTTTGAGTGATAAGTCTGATTATAGCAATTCTTTTTTAAATTCATGCAAATTAAATTCAAGTTGAAATATTTTTATCAGCTTACTTAATTTTACATAAATTTTGAATATAGTTAGGCGCTTTTTTTTTGGCTTTGCAAAAATTGAAGAAGAGTAGGCAATCACCTACAATGTTAAAAAAACAAAAACAACCAGGTAACTTCCTTTCTTTTTCTTTAATTTCACAAAAGAAGCAGCAAAATAAAATTGTACAAAATATCAGTTCTGAAAGTAGTGTGAACTTCAATCCATATGATATAAATCGTAATGGAAATTTAAATGCATTTCATCTCAATGGATTAATCAAGGGCGGTGGATATTATTTAAAACATATAATTTTAATGAACATTTGCATCATAATTTTTGAATAAAATTTCGCTCCTATACTTTGCGTAAATAAAATTAAAAAAATTGCTAGTAGTACTTATTTTCAAATTAAATTGACCTTAAAATACTACTTCTGTGTTCATGGAATGATTATAGCAAAAAATATATTATCAGTGCTGCCATCTACAAGCAAAGCTTAGAGGTTCAAGTAGTAGGAAAAAAAATTTTTAGGTCTGTGAGATAAGTCTGGTTGGCTGGTTGATTTTTAACGGCCGATTATCTGCACTAGGGATATAGGTCCGTGGGGGGAATGCCCTCCGTGGGGGTCTTTCTAAGGGAACCTAACCCGTATGTACGCATGGAAATCCATGGCTCGAAGAAAACCACGAAAACTCCGAACGATTAGGCCGACGGGCGCGATTTGGATCGAACCCAGCAGCTCCCGTCTACCAGTTTCGAGAGCAGAATCTCTCAGCCACTGGTGGGGCTCGTGAGATAGGTCTGATTATAGCAATTCTTGTTTAAATTCACAGAAATTATATTCAAGTTGAAATATTTTTTATTGGTTTACTTAATTTTACATAAACTCTTAATACAATTATGCGCTTGTTTTGCAAAAAATGAAGAAGTGTAGGCCATATGACTTAAAAAAAAAAATTAAATTGAGTATCTCTTATCAATACATACAATGTTAAAAAAAAAATAAACAAATAAATACAAGTCATTTCTTAGCAGCCAAATAAAATTGCACAAATTATAACTTCTGAAAGTAGTGTGAACTTTCATCTAAATGGTGTAAATCGTAATAGAATGAATTTCATCTCAATGGACTAACTTATACAAGGACGGAGATTATTATTTAAAATATATAATCAAAAATCTTGAATAAAATTTCTCTTGTATGCTCTGCGTGAATAAAATAAAAAAATTCATTTATTTATTTTCAATTTAAATTGATCTTAAAATACCGTTTCTATGTTCATGGAATGATTATAGCAAAAAGTATGTTTTCAGTTCTACTATATATAAGCAAAGCATAGAGATATAACTAAAAGGTTTGAGGTTTGTAAAACAAGTCTGATTATAGCAATTCTTGTTTAAATTCACGGAAATTAAATTCAAGTTGAAATATTTTTTTTTAGTTTACTTAATTTTACATGAATTCTGAATACAATTATGCGTTTGTATTGCAAACATTGAAGAAGAATAGACATAAAAAATAAATAAATAAATAAATTCAGTATCTCTTACCAATGCATACAAAATTAAAAAAAAAAAAAAAATACAGGTCGTTTCTTTTCCTTTGCTTTTATTTCACAAAATAATCAGCCAAATAAAATTGTACAAAATATCAGTTCTGCAAGTAGTGTGAACTTCAATCCATATGATATAAATCGTAATGGAAATTTAAATGTATTTCACTCAATGGATTAATCAAGGGCGGTGGATATTATTTAAAATATATAATTTTAATGAACATTTGCATCATAATTTTTGAATAAAATTTCGCTTCTATACTTTGCGTGAACAAAATTAAAAAAAATTGCTAGTAGTACTTATTTTCAAATTAAATTGACCTTAAAATACTACTTCTGTGTTCATGGAATGGTTGGTTGGTTGGTTGGTTGTATTTATGTCGGCCAATTATCTGCACGTGGGATATGGGCCCTAAGGGGGGAGTGCCTTCCGTGGAGGTCTTTCTAAGGGAACCTAACCCGTATTAAGGCTTGGAGAACCAAGGTTCGAAGAAAACCACGAAAACTCCGAACGATTATTATATAGTCTTTATTTTCCATTTTTCGCAACTTTAAGAGTCCTGAGACCTCTTAAGTAAAGTTCGTACATAAAAAAAAAATACTTAAGTAAAAAACGAATAAAATTGTATCTAAAAAAATTACAAAAAGTCTACCGCCCTTTATAATCAAACGCCGAACTTCAGGAAGTTTGCTATCGATATAAGATAAAAGCTATGGGAAACAGGAAAAAAATTAAATCCATTATCCATTATATAAGGGTTTTATTATAAGATGTATTTATTATAGAATAGAATAGATCATCTGCATAATTTTACAATGAAGGAGAGCATTGCTTTAAATTGTGCGAAACTAAACCAAGTTACACTCTTGTATGCAAAAATAAACTAGTTTAAAATGCACTTTTTTATACTGGGAAAAGTTTTAATAATAATAATGATATTAATAAAATAATAATTGTAATAATAATATTAATAACCTAAAAACATTTTTATAAATTTATGAAAGAATTTTACCAAACTTTTATGAAATCCACCAGTGGCCGAGAGGTTCTGCTCTCGAAGCTGGTAGACGGGAAGTGCTGGGTTCGAACCCAATCGCGCCCGTCGGCCTAATCGCTCGGAGTTTTCGTGGTTTTCTTCGAACCTTGGATTTACAAGCGTTAATACGTGTTAGGCTCCCTTAGAAAGACCCCCAAGAAGGGCACTCCCCCCTTAGGGCCTATATCTCTCGTGTTGATAATTCGCCGTCATAAACCCAACCATCATTCCATGAATATAGAAGTAGTATTTTGAAGTAAATATATATATATATATTTTAATTAAAAAAAACAAACATAAAAGTGAAATTTTATTCAAAAGTTATTATGCAAATGCTGATTAAATTATAAATTTAAAATAATAACCACCGTCCTCGAATGAGTTAACCCATTGAGATGAAATTTATTTAAAATTCTATTACGATTTGCATCATATAGATGGAAGTTCACACTACTTGCAGAAGTGATATTTTGTACAATTTTATTTGGCTGATTCTTTTGTGAAATAAAAGCAAAGGAAAAGAAACGACCTGTAATTTTTTTCAATGTTGTATGCATTGGTAAGAGATACTGCATTTATTTATTTATTTATTTATTTTTATGTCTATTCTTCTTCAATGTTTGAAATACAAACGCATAATTGTATTCAAAATTCATGTAAAATTAAGTAAACTAAAAAAAAATATTTCAACTTGAATTTAATTTCCGTGAATTTAATCAGCCTTCTTTTACAAACCTCAAATCTTTTGGTTATATATCTATACTTTGCTTATAGATAGTAGAACTGAAAACATACTTTTTGCTATAATCATTCCATGAACATAGAAATAGTATTTTAAGGTCAATTTAATTTGAAAATAAATAAATGAATTTTTTTTATTTTATTCACGCAAAGCATATAAGCGAAATTTTATTCAAGATATTTGATTATATATTTTAAATAATAATCACCGTCCTTGAATGAGTTAATCCATTGAGATAAAATTCATTCTATTACGATTTACACCATGTAGATGAAAGTTCACACACAATTGTATTAAGAATTTATGTAAAATTAAGTAAACCAATAAAAAATATTTCAACTTGAATTTAATTTCTATGAATTTAAACAAGAATTGCTATAATCAGACTTATCTCACAGGCCTAAAACCTTTTGTTTAAACCTCTAAGCTTTGCTGTTAGATGGTAGCACTGAAAATATATTTTTTGCTATAATCATTCCATGAACACGCCCCACCAGTGGCCGAAAGGTTCTGCTCTCGAAGCTGGTAGACGGGAGTTGCTGGGTTCGATCCCAATCGCGCCCGTCGGCCTAATCGTTTGGAGTTTTCGTGGTTTACTTCGAACCTTGGATTCCCAAGCGTTAATACGGATTAGGTTCCCTTAGAAGGGCACTCCCCCCTGGCCCATGTCCCTCGTGCAGATAATTGGCCGTCATAAATACAACCAACCAACCATCGTGCAGTATATCTATACATATTCTCGTCCCAGTCACGTCCGATAAAAAAATTGTTCCCATTTTATTAGTTTAGTTTGATCCTCTTAAATTTTATATCGGGACGAATTTTTTCATGTGCTCGGACCGGCCCGCTTATTTTTTTAAATCGTTCTGCCCCGGCCAGTTAAAAAAAATTGTCTTTAATTTGCCGGCCTGTTGGAAAATTTCCCTTCATTTTGCCGGCCCAGACCATGTACGGACCTCAGGCCAAGCCTGGGCCCTCTATGTACTCATAAGCGATTTTTATATTAAATGTATGTCTAAATGTAATCTAGTTTTTATAAACGTAGTACTGACACAGGGCCGAAACTAGCCTTTTTTGCACCCGGGGCAAACATGGATTTTGGCGCCCCCCTCTACCACAAAATATATATTTACAAAGAGAATTTTATAATAGACGACTTATTTTAAAATTTAAAATGTGTAATTATAAAATATGTAATACTGAACTACGTAATCTACAATGGCGGTTCTAACAGGTAGGTCCCTCTGAACATCAACAAGCCCCACCAGTGGCTGAGAGGCTCTGCTCTCAAAGCTGGTAGGTGGCCGAGAGGTTCTGCTCTCAAAGCTGGTAGACGGGAAGTGCTGGGTTCAATCCCAATCGCGCCCGTCGGCCTAATCGTTCGGAGTTTTCGTGGTTTTCTTCGAGCCGTGGATCTTCCATGCGTTAATACGGATTATGTTCCCTCAGAAAGACCCCCACGGAGTGCACTCCCCCCGGGCCTATATCCCTCGTGTAGATAATTGGCCATCAAAAAACAACCCAACCCAACTCAAAGCTGGTAGACGGGAGGTGCTGGGTTCGATCCCAATCGCGCCCGTCGGCCTAATCGTTCGGAGTTTTCGTGGTTTTCTTCGAGCCGTGGATCTTCCATGCGTTAATACGGATTAGGTTCCCTTAGAAAGACCCCCACGGAGGGCACTCCCCCCGGGCCTATATCCCTCGTGTAGATAATTGGCCGTCAAAAATCAACCCAACCCAACTCGAAGCTGGTAGACGGGAGGTGCTGGGTTCGATCCCAATCGCGCCCGTCGGCCTAATCGTTCGGAGTTTTTGTGGTTTTCTTCGAACCTTGGATTTCCAAGCGTTAATACGGGTTAGGTTCTCTTAGAAAGACCCCCACGACGGGCACTCCCCCCCTGGGCCTATATCCCTCGTGCAGATAATTGTCCGTCATAAATACAACCAACCATCCTGAACATCAACAAAAATATTCTAAAGATCATTTTTAAAATGACATATTCAGTATAGTCCCGATTATCCGAGTCCCACCTAACCGAGTTTCCGCTTTCACCGAGTTATTTTCTTCTGATGGACTGATGGCTCCCATTATTATGAAACAGCCATTATAAATGAAGTGTTAGGTGAAGATGAAAGAGCAGTCGTAAAAAGTTAGAACTCTGATTTTCTTCAAAAAAGTTAGAACGCTGATTTTCTGGTCCGAATGGGGGAAAAAATGGCCATAATTTTTTTCGAAAATAAAATTATGGCCATTTTTTTTCCCATTCGGACCAGAAAATCAGAGTTCTAACTTTTTACGACTGCTCTTTCATCTTCACCTAACACTTCATTTATAATGGCTGCTTCATAATAATGGAAGCCATCAGTCCATCAGAAGAAAATGATCCTTTACAAAGGTATAATCTTCATTTGGCGCCCGGAGCACATGCCCCCTCTGCCCCCCCTTAGTTTCGGCTCTGTACTGACAAAAACCACAAATCCTATATTTTAAGCCCCACCAGTGGCTGAGAGGTTCTGCTCTCGAAACTAGTAAACGGGAAGTGCTGGGTTCGATCCCAATCGCGCCCGTCGGCCTAATCGTTCGGAGTTTTCGTGGTTTTCTTCGAACCATGGATTTCCATGCGTTAATACGGGTTAGGTTCCCTTAGAAAGACCCCCACGAAGGGCACTCCCCCCCGGGCCTATATCCCTAGTGTAGGTAACTGGCCGTCACAAAATCAATCAATCAACCTATATTTTAATTTCATTTCAAACCTTTTTTAATTTGTAAAATATTTCACCATTAAAATTGTTTCTATTTAAATAAGAATTAATTTTATTCTCCATTTTTTTAAATTATTTTTTTAAGCTTTGAATTTTTTAACTAAGGTTTGTGCTTAAAGTTCTGATGGAAAAAATAAAATGAATGTAATGTTCGTATAACTCTTCCACACAGTATGATGGAGTTTAAAAATAATAGTGTATCTTACTTTTATTATATTTACTCTGGATATTTCGAATGTTTTCTTTTTCGTACGTCGAAAGTTTCTTGTCAAAAGTTTATTTAAAAAACAGTAGTCTGCATATGAACTTGTGTGTTATATTTTTAGTGCTGCCATCTATGTGTTGAATTTGAACTTAAACTATGCACTTCAAATTATTCATTTTATGAAAACAAGAAAATAAAGATATTATGACAGAGAGCAATGCAAATATTGTTTACGTAAAAATTAAATACATTTGGTTTAAATATATGCAAGCTTACCTACATTTATGAGCCTCCTTCACTATGTATTTAACTTAAGTAATAAGTTTTTTAATATAAAAAATATTTTAATTAATAGATGTTACTAAGTTCCTCAAAAATACTTTATGATAATACATTTAAAAGAATTTAAAAATCAGTCGCTTCTTAAAATATATTGAATTTATAAAAAACATTTTTTAAACTTTACAAAGTAAAAAAAAACAAACAAAAAAAAAAAACAATTATAATAAAAAAGATGATCGTATAATAAAAAAAGCTAATGCAAGCAAAATTTAAGCAAAAGTTAAGTATATTCGTTTGTAGTAAATGAAAGTTTTTATTTTTATATTTATACGCCTGTTTCACTTCATATTTAAATTAAATAAGCATTATCTGAAATATAAAAAATATTCTAATTACTAGATGTTTTTAGGTTCCCAAAACTACTATGTGAAAATCAGTCTCTTCTTAAAATATATAGAACTAAAATATATAGAATATATATATATATATAACAACAAATCATATATTTTAATTGCATTTCCACCTTTTTAAATTTCTAAAATGTTTTTCTATTAAAATTGTTTCTATTTAAATAACAATTATCTTTATTTTCCCAATTTATATATTTATTTATTTAAGCATTAAATTTTTTACCTAAAAACTGTGTTTAATGTTCTGACAGAAAAAATAAAATAAAATGTACTACTATCTTATTCTAATTTCGCACAGAAGGAAAAATTGAATTCCTATGATAACTTTACCAATCAGTATAACCGAGTTTCAAAATAACACTGTATCTTATTCTTATTACATTTATATTGGATATTTCCGAAGATTTTATTTTCTTTCGACGAAATAAAAGTTTCTTGTTAAACACTTATTAAAAAGAAAAGTAGTATTTAACAGAAGTTGTGAATTAAATGTTTAGTGCTGTCACCTATGTTTTAAATTTCGAACTTAAACTATGCACTTCAAATTATTAATTTTATGAAAAGAAGAAAATAACATTATTATGACAGAAGGCAGTGCAAATATTGTTGTCTGAGCGAAGCGAAGGCTAATACTCAGCGAAATATTACTGTCCGGACACTTTACTACTACGATGGATATTAACGCCATGTCCTACTAAAAAGAAAGCCTAATAAAAACCTTTCGTCAAGCATAACTCAAAAAATATTTGTCGGATTTCGTTTCTGATTGCACCAGAAGGTACCTATGAGGGTCGCCTACTGAATGCACCTACTATGAAAAATAAGTTCCAAACCGTTTAATAATTATATAGAAAAAACTCTTAAAAAAGCACAATTTATCTGCATACGTCACAGAAATTTGGTGTGCGTCACTTTCACCGGTTGATGTTTTCGCAGACAACTGGTTTGAACACATGGAGCAAATAAAAAAAAATACGCACGCAGTAATATTGAATAGATCAGTTTCAACCACGTGATCACAAACCTTGCAACAACCCGTGGCAACCTGTTTTGGTGGGCAAACAAATAATAATACAGTATTCCGTACCACGGTGACCGTTTTTAGCCTGTTGTATAAAATCTGGCATGTTGTATGACATACAATTGTGGATGATTAAAACAAAAGACATGAGTGTTTATTGATCCGGGAGGTTATCTTTTTCTGGATGTCTGTCTGTCTATCATATAGCATGCAATTTTCTTGTAAAGGATGACATTATTATGCAGTAAAACCTGCATAACGGACACACCCGATTAGTGGACACCTCTATTTAGCGGGCACTTTTTCGATTACCAACTCTTAAATAACTGTACATTTTTTACTCTCAGTAGCGGACACCTCTAAATAGAGGACAAATTCTGCCCTCCCGAGGTGTTCGCTATTCAGAAGTTTTACTGATAAAACCTCCATAGCGGACACACCCGATTAGCGGATACCTCTATTTAGCGGACATTTTTTCGATTACCAACTCTTAAACAACTGTACATGTTTTACTCTCAGTAGCGGTCACCTCTAAATAGAGGAAAAATTCTGCATTATCGAGGTGTCCGCTATTCAGAGGTTTTACTGTATATAATATTGATAATTATTTTACAGGGCCGCACAAAAGAATAAGAATATATGAAACCAATATAAACTGAATTCGGGATTGGTAGATCGCTGATGGTAATGTAATTTTAGGATGTTGTTACAGTCGTCCGCATCATGTTTTTAGAGTTTCGTTCATCTAACAAAACCCTACCTGTCTCACTCCTTTGTCTGTCTGTTTGTCCGTCTGTCACGGAGCCCGTTCTCAGAAACTATATTTGTCGGAGACTTGAAAATTTGCATACTTATAGCTGAACACCACACATCAAACGGCAAATAATAAAATTTTGAAAAAGTCTAATATTTAACCCTCTGGGCTCTAATTTGTGTATTTTAAGCAATTTTTCTAACTCAGCCCCTAATTAAGTTGAAGACATGAAATTTCGCATACTTATAGCTGAAATCCTCACATCAAACGACAAATAATAAAATTTTGAAAAATGTCTGATATTTAACCTTCTGGGCTCTAACTTAAGTATTTTAAGCAATTTTTCTAACTCATCCCCTAACTAAGTTGAAGACTTGAAAGTTTGCATACTTATAGCTGAACACTTGCGATAACACGATAAATCATAAAATTTTGAAAAAGTCATATTTAACCCTCCATTCTGTAACTTCTGTATTTTAAGCAATTTTTCTAACTCAGCCCCTAATTAAGTTGGAGACATGAAATTTCGCGTACTTATAGCTGAAATCCTCACATCAAACGACAAATAATAAAATTTTGAAAAATGTCTGATATTTAACCCTCTGGGTTCTAACTTATGTATTTTAAGCAATTTTTCTAACTCATCCCCTAACTAAGTTGGAGACTTGAAAGTTTGCATACTTATAGCTGAACACTTGCGATAACACGATAAATCATAAAATTTTGAAAAAGTCATATTTAACCCTCCATTCTCTAACTTCTGTATTTTAAGCAATTTTTCTAACTCAGCACCTAATTAAATTGGAGACAGGAAATTTCGCATACTTATAGCTGAAATCCTCACATCAAACGATAAATAATAAAATTTTGAAAAATGTCTAATATTTAACCTTCTGGGCTCTAACTTGTGTATTTTAAGCAATTTTTCTAACTCTGCCCCTAATTAAGTTGGAGACATGAATGTTTGCATACTTATAGCTGAACAGTTGCGATAACACTATAAATCATAAAATTTTGAAAAAGTCTATTATTTAACGCTCTGGGCTCTAACTTGTGTATTTTAAGCAATTTTTCTAACTCAGCCCCTAATTAAGTTGGAGACATGAAATTTTGCATACTTATAGCTGAACACCTCACATCAAACGACAAATAATAAAATTTCAAAAAAATCTAATATTTAACCTCTAATATTTTGTCTCGCGCAATTTTTAAATTTAAACTGTTTTGCATTACTATTTTTTGTTCATTTTGCATAATAAGTGTAATGTGACGTAATTTGATCTATTGCAGATTTCTAACGCATGTTAATGAATTTATTTTACAATATCCTTTCTCTTTTAAAATTCACAGCTTATAGCTGAACACCTCACATCAAACGACAAATAATAAAATTTCGAAAAAATCTAATATTTAACCTCTAATATTTTGTCTCGCGCAATTTTTAAATTTAAACTGTTTTGCATTACTATTTTTTGTTCATTTTGCATAATAAGTGTAATGTGACGTAATTTGATCTATTGCAGATTTCTAACGCATGTTAATGAATTTATTTTACAATATCCTTTCTCTTTTAAAATTCACAGCTTATAGCTGAACACCTCACATCAAACGACAAATAATAAAATTTCGAAAAAATCTAATATTTAACCTCTAATATTTTGTCTCGCGCAATTTTTAAATTTAAACTGTTTTGCAATACTATTTTTTGTTCATTTTGCATAATAAGTGTAATGTGACGTAATTTGTTCTATTGCAGATTTCTAACGCATGTTAATGAATTTATTTTACAATATCCTTTCTCTTTTAAAATTCACATGTAAGTTTTATGGCGTAATTTCCAATAAGTGCCTGCTTTTTATACCTAATTATTTAATTCTAATTTGAAGGTTTTTTCTGTTTATAATAGTAACGTGTAAATATTTTTTTTTTATTTGAAGCAAACATTATTGTTTTCGCTGTTTATACAGTTGGCAACAGTTTAAATTAATACCATTTTCTAAAATATGTAAAAAATATCTGTCAAAATGCTGAATATTTGAATTTAAAATAGAAATAAAACCTCAAAAAATGAGTCAAATTAAAAAAATTAATGAAATCTGCAGACCGGGATCTTCTATTGAATAAAATGATCTAAAAATGATTAAATTCCATGTATAGCTTTTGCTCTTATAATTTTTTTTTAATGGAACGATTTTGTCCAACTTTAGCATTAAATATCTCTTAAAATAATTCTTCGATTTGAAAACTGTATGCATTAGTGTGTTGATCAAACATTTCGCTATAATACCACCGATTTTCATATATTTGTATGCAATAGTTTTCTTAATATTAACGAAGAAAGACCTACGGTCACAAAAAATTTAAAACCGGCATCGGCGGCGGCGGCGGTGACAGCGGCGGTGACAGCGTTAGTTACTTTTTATAGAATAGAGAGATGTATGAAAATGAAAACTTGTCTATCTGTCTGTTTGTAATTCTATAAAAAATCCACAATTTGGAAGCCAAAATTGTGAAGAGATACGTACATGTGTATTAAAACATGGCCGAGACAACTAAAGTAATCCGGAATCGAAATAACTTATAGTTAATTTATAATTAATAAAAAACCACCAATTTAACAGCAATTTCTTATCAATTTTAAACATTTTTCGTTATAGCAGTTGCCAACAATTAAAAAAAAACAATAAAATTATTACTACAACAATTAATTTTCTATTGCAAGATTTTCACGTGCAATATGAAAATGAAATAAATAGTTTGACGAATTTAAATGAAAGTGAATATAACTTCATAACTTTTCTATTTCAAGGTTTCCACGTGAAAGAGGAAAATATTACGTTATGTTGGAAATATAAAGGGCATGGTGGATATAGTATAACGTCATATGAGTGTGAGAAAATGTATTGAATGTATTGAAGTATGATAAAAACCCGATTACGGAAATATTGGCGTATTTAAACATTATTGCTCCAATTATAAATTGAAATAAGTTCATTTATAGCTGTATTCTTTTGCGTCTGTTATATACATTTATACATTTTTATACAGCGTTTTCATATGATTCATTCAACAACATTTCGACTGCTTTTTTAATGTTTGTTTTGTGTTGTATGTTAAATTTTGAAATTGATTTTTCAGAACAAACATCCTTCAAATTCTGGGCAACGCCGGCACTTTAGTTTGTAACAGATAAATGGCTTTTGTATCTGTACATCTAATGCTAATATTATAAAGCGTTATAATATTATAAATTATATAATGATGCTTGTACGTTTGTGAGGTGTTATCTCTGAAACTACATAGCCAATGTAAAAAAATGTTGGTGGCCATCTCTGCTCCGAAAAAAGACTATTTTATGTCAGTGCAAGAACCTACATCGCTGCAGGAGCAAAAAAGTTCTAAAATTGTGATTTCTGCGATATTGATTGGGTTAGAAACTTTAAATTTGGTGCGGTAGTCACTTTTAAGATGTAAATACTCGTAATGAACGCTCTCTAAAAGGTTCAATTTGACGGATAAACGTAAAAATTTCTAGAAAGGTTCTAAACTATGATTTATTTGGAATACTGAAATTTTTGGGATACTGTTGGGGTTAGAAACTGAAACTTTGGCATGGTAGTAATTAATAAGATGTAAATGATCGTTGTAGAACGAATTCTAAAAAATAGAAAGACTAAACAAAGCGGAAAAAGATCTAAAGATGATTTAAGTAACGAAGAACATGGAACTGTTAGGAATATAAACATGAAAATTGACATGGCTGTATTTATCATGACGTAAATTCTCGCAATAGAACAATTTCTAAAAATGTCGCTATATAAAACAGTGCAGAAACAAAAAACTTTCAAAAATTTTCTATTTCTCTGTTACTGCTGAGCCCAAAATCTTGAAATTTTGCTTCGGTTTAGTTTTAAAATATACAATTGTCTCTATGAATGGTTTCTAAAAAATTTAAAATTTAAAAAGATGAAATTAACGGAAAGCGATCTCAATTACCATTATTTTGGAATTATTAGGTACAGCAACTTTAAATATTTCATAATGCTGCATTTCCTCCGCAAAACATGCGATTTAAATGCAACAAAACTGTTAGATACCCACCTAGCATTAAATAAATTGTGCAAATATTGAATAAAGACCTGTATGAAACAGTGAGTAGGTTGCCCGAAAGTACTTGTTAAAGTGCTCCTTCTCTAGGCTTTTCTCTCTCTCACCAAGGCCACTAACAGAGGGAAGTGCCGTTTTAAATGTGATATGAATTTTTTATCCGATTCATTTTTCTAGACATTTTATCATAAGGTCATATTCTCAATTATCATTAGTAGATTTTTTATATATTAACTTATTCTGGTGAAATTTTGTAATCGGGTTCATTCATCGTATGTTAGCTTGCATGATTTGCTGAATAAATATGTATGGATTTGTAAATTACTTCAAATGACACTTTGACAGCTCAAAAGTTATGCAGACGATATATTCAGATCTTGTGTCATACTTTATGTTGTAATCATTGCCGATTTCTTTTATTTAATACATGCTAAATACAGCTCAACTTGTGCAGAATATGTTTGAAAACAAAACAATACTAACGAAGCATTGCACGCCACTTTTGATGTATTCGGTACTTTGATACTATATTAGATTTTGAGAAGAGAATTCCTTAAATGTTATCGACAACCTCATTGCATCCGTGGAAAACAGATATTGTACAATATTAACTATTCCGGGGGAGCACACACCATATAAAGTATAGTCCATTCTTTTTAAACATCATATATTTGTCATTTAAAGTTACTCAAATTGGTGCGGAGCGTCTGATTATGCTCTTGACATCATTTTATACAGTTAAAATTCCGATATAAGTAAATTAGTGTTTCATTTTCTATTTTACTTTTAATATTTTGCGTACTTTCAATTTTATATCCATGCATGGCTGTCTTGAATGGTTTGATTTCCCATTTTTTTAAACAGTGTATACGAATTTATATATAAGATTTTGTAATTCTACAATTCGTTTATTTTCATCATTTCAATTTTTCGCAGTATATGGACAATTAAAGATAACATCTCATTTTCTTTGCTTCCACATGTTATTATTAAATCTATGTTCTCAGTAATATCGCTCAGACTAATCCCTCTGAGGGAAGTCCTAGTTTAAGTAAAAATTTAACATATTGGGTTTAAGTATATGCAAGCTTACCCACATTTATATGCCTCTTTCACTATGTATTAACATAAATAATCAGTTTTTTTTAATAAATAGATGTTTCTATGTTCCCCAAAACTACTTGTTGATAATAAATTGAAAAGAATTTATAAATCAGTCGTTTATAAATTATATTGAATTTATAAAGAAATTTTCTAAGTTTACAAAGTTGAAAAATATGAATGTAAGTAGAGTGAAAGAATGTAAGAAGATAATATAAGAAGGATAATGCAAACAAAGTTTAAGAAAAAGTTAAATACTTTCGTTTGTAGTATATGCAAGATTTTTTTAATAGTTATATCCCTGTTTCACTGCATATTTAAATTAAATACGTATTTTTTAAAATATGAAAAAAATATTTTAATTACTAGATTTTTTTACGTTTTCAAAAATACCTGGTGATAATACACTTAAAACAACTTTCAAATCAGTCTCTTCTTAAAATATAGAGAATATATATATATAACAACAAATCCTGTATTTTAATTGCATTTCCACCTTTTTAAATTTCTAAAATTTTTATTTAAAATTGTTTCTATTTAAATAACAATTAATTTTTATTTCTCAATTTATTTATTTAAGCATTAATTTTTTTTTTTTTTTTTTTTTTTTTTTAAGCCTAAGAACAGTGTTTAAAGCTCTCATAGAAAAAATAAAACAAAATCTAATACTATCTTATTCTATTTTCGTCCAGAAGGAAAAATAGATTTCCTATAGTAACCACTATTCCAGTGACCGAGTTTTAAAATAACAGTGTATCGTATTCTTATTATATTTACTTTGGATGCTTTGGAATTTTTTTCTCTTTTGACGAAAGTTTCTTGTTCAGTATTTGTTACGAATAAGTAGTCTTTAACTAAACTTGTGAATTACACTTTTAGTGCTGCCATCTATGTTTTAAATTTCGAACTTAAACTATGCACTCCAAACCACAGTTCTTAGGTAAAAAATTTAATGCTTAAATAAATAGAGAAATAAAGATAATTTGTTATTTAAATTGAAACAATTTTAATTAAAAAGCATTTTAGAAATTTAAAAAGGTGGAAATGCAATTAAAATATAGGATTTGTTGTTTTATACACATATTCTAATAACCAAAAATTAAAACTGTTTACTAAAAAGGTGCATAAAAATTTATTAAAATACTCCGTTACATAATGAACTGATCTTTTAAAACCAAAAAACCATTGATGTTAAAAATCATATGATAACAGAAAAGATATTTCCTGAGATCTTTCGATCGCAAACGCGATCATTTTCAAAGGATACCTTCATACCATATAGAAAGTATCCTTTGAAAATGATCGCGTTTGCGATCGAAATATCTCAGGAAATATCTTTTCTGTTATCATATGATTTTTAACATCAATGGTTTTTAAGTTTTTAAAGACCAGTTCATTATGTAACGGAGTATTTTAATAAATTTTTAGGCACCTTTTTAGTAAACAGTTTTAATTTTTGGTTATTTTAACGCAAGGTGAACTTGTCATTCCACTCTGAACTCATTCTGAGTTCTATGTTTTAAAATCATATTCTAATATTTTAAGAAGAGACTGATTTGAAAATTGTTTTAAGTGTATTATCAGCAAGTATTTTTGGGAACGTAAAAAACCTAGTAATAAAAAAGTTTAAAGTTCTGATAGAAAAAACAAAACAAAATCTTGTACTATATTATTCTATTTTCGCTCAGATGGAAAATTTGAATTCCTATGAGGACCAGTATTCCAGTATGCCCGACTTTCAAAATAACAGTGTATCGTATTTTTATTATATTTACATTGGATATTTCGGATTTTTTTTCTTTTGACAAACGTTTCTTGTTAAGCATTTATTAAGAATAAGTAGTCTTTAACTGAATATGTGAATTATACTTCGAGTGCTGCCATCTATATTTTAAATGTCGAACTTAAACTATGCAGTCCAAACCACAGTTCTTAGTTAAAAATTTAATGCTTAAATAAATTAATTGAGAAATAAAGATTAATTGTTATTTAAATAAAAACAATTTTAATTGAAATTTTAGATATTTAAAAAGGTGGAAATGCAATTAAAATATAGGATTTGTTGTTTTATATATATATTCTAATATTTTAAGAAGAGACTGATTTGAAAATTGTTTTAAGTGTATTATCAGCAAGTATTTTTGAGAACGTAAAAAATCTAGTTAAGAAAAGTTTAAAGTTCTGATAGAAAAAACAAAACAAAATCTTGTACTATGTTGTTCTATTTTCGCTCAGAAGGAAAATTTAAATTCCTATGAGGACCAGTATCCCAGTATGCCCGACTTTCAAAATAACAGTGTATCGTATTCTTATTATATTTACATTGTATATTTCGAATTTTTTTTCTTTTGACGAAAGTTATTGTTAAGCATTTATTAAGAATAAGTAGTCTTTAACTGATACACTTTATGAATTACACTTTTAGTGCTGCCGTGTATGTCTTAAATTTCGAACTTAAACTATGCACCCCAAACCATTATCACCAAGTATTTTTGGGAACGTAAAAAATGTAGTTATGAAATGTTTAAAGTTTTGATAGAAAAAATAAAACAAAATCTATACTATAATATTCTATTTTCGCTCAGGTTGGTTGGTTGGTTGGTTGGTTGTATTTATGTCGGCCAATTATCTGCACGTGGGATATAGGCCCTAAGGGGGGGAGTGCCTTCCGTGGAGGTCTTTCTAAGGGAACCTAACCCGTATTAACGCTTGGAGAACCAAGGTTCGAAGAAAACCACGAAAACTCCGAACGATTAGGCCGACGGGCGCGATTGGGATCGAACCCAGCACCTCCCGTCTACCAGCTTCGAGAGCAGAACCTCTCGGCCACTGGTGGGGCTCTATTTTCGCTCAGAAGGAAAATTTGAATTCCTATGATAACCAGTATTGCAGTATGACCGAGTTTCACAATAACAGTGTATCGTATTCTTATTATCAATACAAAAACCCTTAACGGGTTAAAAGTTTGTGACGCAGCACTTTATCTTATGCTCTAAGAATTTTAAATATGGAACTTAAAAATAATGATATCAAATTTTGAGTGACGCTATGCTATTAATTATAATCTCTCTATATATTATTTATTTCATCTTTTTATAATCGCATGTGCAAAAATTATATTCAATTTAAAAAAATGTATAAAAGTTTATTCATTGATGCTTTAACATTTACACCTCTCATAAATTCCAAGTATGAGTTTTAAAAGATATGATATCAAAATTTTAGTGACGCTTTGATGTGGCTTTAAACGATTTGTTTTAAAATTAAATTTAAATTATTTTTGTTTTGCTAAGATATATTCACACATCTAAATAATAGTTTTAATTTTCCAATATACTTTAAATATGTCACTTTCACTGAATTTATATAATGCATTTAAATGTATTTATTTGAATAAATTGATTTATCCTTTGTCCAATGCTATTAAAAATTTAAAATAAGATTTACGTAAATAATTTTTTTGCCTCATAGTATCCATTTGAATACATTTCCCTTAGTTTGGATACAATGACGCAAAAAAATTATTTACGCAAATCTTATTTTAAATTTTTAATAGCATTGGACAAAGGATAAATCAATTTATTCAAATAAATACATTTAAATGCATTATATAAATTCAGTGAAAGTGACATATTTAAAGTATATTGGAAAATTAAAACTATTATTTAGATGTGTGAATATATCTTAGCAAAACAAAAATAATTTAAATTTAATTTTAAAACAAATCGTTTAAAGCCACATCAAAGCGTCACTAAAATTTTGATATCATATCTTTTAAAACTCATACTTGGAATTTATGAGAGGTGTAAATGTTAAAGCATCAATGAATAAACTTTTATACATTTTTTTAAATTGAATATAATTTTTGCACATGCGATTATAAAAAGATGAAATAAATAATATATAGAGAGATTATAATTAATAGCATAGCGTCACTCAAAATTTGATATCATTATTTTTAAGTTCCATATTTAAAATTCTTAGAGCATAAGATAAAGTGCTGCGTCACAAACTTTTAACCCGTTAAGGGTTTTTGTATTGATATCATTACTTTTTTGAGGCTATTGAAAAAAATAAATAAAACAATAAACACACACAAAAAAAATTAAATACAAAGAATTCATAGTCAGGATTTCAATTCACCTTCAATCTCTCCCCCCTCCCTCCCCGCAAAAAAGGATGACCATACTTCAATTTTAAAGAGCACCGTGCAATGAGATTTTTATAAGAACTCTTTGGTAAAATATGGAAGTAATGTACAATATGCATGTTTAGAGGGTATTTCTGTTGGTTTGCTTCAGAGATATAAAAAGCTATGTTAAATTTTACTATATAAAAAAATTACTTTGTTAAGAAAAATAGCAAGAAATATTACTCTTTAAACCTTTATATATATATATATATATATATATATATATATATATAACAATCATCGCTCACTTATAAAAGTAATTCCATACATTTATATTAAATCCAAAACTACAAATTTCTGCTTCTCCCTTTTCTCATTCCTAGGGCAAAAAAATTAAACATTCTTTAATTTTATATAAAATAATCTTTCACCATCCCTATTTAAAATTCTTTATTAACAATAATAATAAATCATATAAAATAATCCCCTGAGCTTCGAAGATTCCACTTCTGCTTTTGCACCCACTTCTTCAGCTTACCTAAATAATAAAATCTTTCAAAAATTAGTTTGAAAAAAAAAAAAAAAAAAAATCTGCAAAATTTGTTGCTCACTAACATAAATAAATAAATAAGCACTAACTTCCCTAATGTACAGTCATGGAAAAAAAAAGTAAACACCCCTACTAACTCCTCAACAAATTACCGTAGAAGAAAGTTACTGGTACCGAACGATTGGAAATAAAGTCTACTTTTAAATGTATATAAAATTTGCTTAAGGGGTTATCTACATATTAAAACGAACCATAACTTTGTTTTTTTCAGTAGCAGTACACAATTTTTACAGCATAAATGAATTATACACCATTTAATTAGCCTAAAAACAAATTTTTATGCAATTCGTACTATAAGTTCCCGAGAAATTAATTATTTTAAAACAAGCTTATTTTAAGGGCTGTATCCAAATTGAAGTTCGGTACTCGATTGTTAACCGAGAAAGCCCCCTTCTTGATCAAGGCACCTTAAGCGTCACTCAAGCAGTCAATGAAGTCTGCTAGATTACAGGACAGCGTAAGACATTTCAAAATATCTAATCACTTTTATCATAGACGGCCCCTTAAACCATGATTTTGCCGTTTTTTAAGCATAATTTGAAAACTATTTGGAAGAAAAATGTGAAATTTTGGATTTCCATAAAGCAGGACTTAATAAATCTAAATCCATCAAAAAAATTTTAGGTTACAATTCATAATTTTTTCGAATATTAATTTCATAATTCATATCATAAAATTATAAAAATTGCAAATTCAACGTATTTATGTTTGGGTATGTTAGTATTACTGCTACACAAAAAATTAGCACATTAGGAGCATAATTTCAGGAGATATGAATAAAAATATGAAAATATAATTTAACATTAGAAGCACTAAATTTTGAATGTTTATAATTCAAAAACTTATTATTTAAGTTACTTGAAATTTGGTGCCTAGGCATAGTTTGAACCGAAGATTTGAAATATCTCGTTAAAATTGGGTATTGCCATTGAAAAAAGTAAAGTTTGGATTTGTTTTAATATGTAGATGGCCCCTAAGAAATTTTATATACATCATTTAAAAATAGACTTTATTTCCAATCATTCGGTACCAATAACTTTTGTCTACGATAATAATTTGTTAAGGAGTTAGTAGAGGGTGTTTACTTTTTTTTTTCCACGACTGTACATTTCACCTCTTCTCCCTCCCCCTACTCCCCAACATTAAAAAAATTTAAATCTTTATTTTTATACAGAAAATTCTTCTATATAAATTATCCTCCTATTCCTCAAAATTACCACTTTCCCACTCCAGCCTAGAGATTTCAATCTTTAAAGCTTTTTAGAAAATCGGATCTGCAAAGTCTGTTGCTTAATAATAAAATATATAATCATGTACACTTTTAATTATTTTTCACACAATCAATTGATGTCATGATAATAGTTGTTCTGAGCGAATATTGTGTTGGCTGGGCTGTCGTACAGATAGCTCAATTGGAAGAGTACTGGCAATTAAAGCCAAGGGTTATTAAAGTTCACTGTAATTCAAGATGTTTAACCCCTTCGCGACAAGAGCCCTTTGGTTAATTTTTAACCTTTTACTACATGTTTTTAAAAACAGAAAATTTTCTGTAATTGAATCACAGAAATGCTCCCATTAAAGAAAGTAAACTTTACAATTAAAAATAAGTGGTGAGAATAATGAAGGATTCTGAACACCTTAAGTGGCCAAGTATACCGGTCGCTCATTCCCAAGGGCTTAAAGGTGCTTTTTTGCTATTATAACCTTTAGGATTTACAATATAAAAAAATCTTAATCACTTCTGAGGTAAATAAAGACAGTGGAAAAAAATCAAGATGGCAATGTTTTGATTGGCAAATTCTAAGCTGAGTAATTTGTGCTACAGAATGAAAAAAATATAAAGTTGTAATAATGTCCTCTTGTTACAGATACTAAATCTTTAAGGTTTTTGATGTGTGAACTACATATGGATACAGTAGAAGATCTTTATAATGCACACCTTGGTATGAGAAGTTGTGCGTATTATAGAATTTTGCATTATATAGATCATATTTCATACATCATTAAATTTACTTCGTATACATGCTTTAAATTACATTCCTTGGAACCAGAAAATGTGCAAATTATGATATTTTATATAATAGGTATAGATCACACATTATTAAGTTACCTTAAAGATATTAACTTGAAATATAACATCCAAATATGCCTGGGCAAAATCATCATTAAACATAACTCATGACTGACAGTTTTGGGAACACTAAATGCATGGCTGGCCAATTTATTCTTTTTCACTATTTTTAATAATGAAATCTTTGCCTTATTTTTAGCAGAATTTTCTTCCATTAAATAAAGCAAAAATTTAAAAAAAAAAAAAAAAAAAAAAAAAAAACTTTTGGAAAGCATGCATTTTAGTGCTGCAAGAAAAACCTGTCATGAGCTGCTCTGATTATAACACTCATTTACAAAAAATTTTAATATAATAACAATGTTTTCATTACTCCAAAATAATGTGTTAAAGGCGATAATGTATCATATTTAGTGTTCCAAGAAATAGCAATATTTGTAAAATACATGTGCTTCTTAACTGAAAAATTCATTGTTTATATCTGAGAAATACATTACATCTTCTGCATTAAAATTTTTTAGTGGCAGGCTTTTGTGATTGAACAAGGACTGCTTGCAGAGTGCTTTTAAGGATTTTACAGTATAAAATTATGGCTCTTGAACTACTATTAATCAAATACAGTAATAGGAATAAAAAAAAATCATTGAATAGTTTATTTTAAAAAATTACTTGTATTTTCATCAGATATACTGATTATTACTACCATATGTTATATGTAACATATTTATTAGAAAAGTTACAACTATTTTCATGAAGTTTTGGATTCCCCCCCCCCCCCCTCCATGACATACTGTCAAATTTCGCAAGGTTATTTTTTCTTGTGATGTTCCTCCCCCGACCGAGAATGGAGCGCGTTTTTTACAATCAACTGATTAATTTTGTTTTTCTTTTATTGCTACTTTTTTATGTTAGTGTGGTGATCTTTCAAATGCTATTGCAGAACGAGGCGATAAACGCGCTACTCTGTAAGTGGCACGGCAACCCTCCAGTGTACAGGTGGAATTGATAAAAAGAGTTTTTGTAGTTGGAATATGCGGAAATGTTACAGAATAGTGAATGGTTTAATGAAAGCAGAATAAAAACTTAATATTTAATTTAAGATGCGAGTCAGATTAATATATTAATTGAAATGGTTACTGAGTAATCACTTTATTAGTTTATACAAAGTCTAATTATCATGACAGCTACAATGCAGCTGCTAATGAAATTTTGTGAAACCAATCTTTTCTAAATAGTAACATGTTCTGAATTGTTCTTATTTACAATAATACTTCATTACCACAAATACCATATAAGGGAGCTGGCTACTTTTATATTTTTTTAAAGTAAATTATTTAAAGCTTTCTTTTAAGCATATTAACTTTAAAATTAAATAAAAACAAGTATCTTACTTTTGCAAAAAAACTGTTTTATCTTATTTATCTATAAACTTTAATTACTAAATAAGGAAAAGTATCATGATGAAAATTTTTACTTTTAGGAGCTCAAAACAACCAGTCAGGATAAAATGGTTCATTTTGAGCTAATCGTGATAATTTAAGTATATAAAGTAGAATTTACTATCAGTCAAAAATATGTCCAAGACTGAAATCAGTCCTGAGACTGAAGGTCTTGCACCCATGGCTGTAATCAATTAGCCTAAAAGAAATGCTTCAGGTGTTTTTTTTTTTTTCTGTTTTTCTTTTGTTACAGAGATAAACGGCAATAAGAATTTTCTTCCCCTTTAGGTTAAATTTTATAAAAATAAAATACTACGATGCTTTAATTTTTAAAGCTGAAAAGAGTTATAAAAAAAAAAAAAAAAAAAAAAAAAAAAAAAAAAAAACGAAAGATGTCATTTTAAGTCAATTTTCGTTTATAATATTATTAGAAACGATTCGCAAATGAATCATTTTATAAACGGGATTGGAAATCTTAATTTTGATTTCGTCATACCTTTTATTTAAATTGTGCGTTCTTTAAAAATGAAAGATATTGTTTAATTTCTTTAAAGAAAACTCAAAATTAAATTAGTAATCTATCTGTATTACACTCGCATATCACAAGAAATACCTATGCCACACATGAACGTTATTTTCTAAGGAAAACAGTTATAAGTATTGTTGAAAATAAAAACAATTCAGAACATTATACTAATTAGAAAGGATCGGTTGCAAAAAATGCTGTCTGGATAATTAGAAATTGTACTCACTTGGAGTTGTCACCCTTGGAATACCATTTCAAGATCTTTGATATTTCTTATTTCTTCAGTCAACTTCGCGTATCGCGTAGTGATACATGGCGAAGTCTTATGGCGAACGCGATGAATTTTCATTTCGATACGAGAATTTTCGATAAATATCGAATTTCGATACGAGAATTTTTCTTAAAATGTGAAATATTTTCTCCTTAAAAAATGTTTACTTACTATGAATAACAATGAAATAAAATACCTATAATTACAAAATACTGCTCCATTTTAAAAAATCAGTCTAAGTATTTTAAAGCACATAATAAACTGTTTTCGTAGTTTAAAAAAAGATTTATTGCCAATATTCAGATTTTTAACTGTGACCTAAACCGCGCAAAACCGATGTGCAACGTTCTGTCTGCTAGCCCATAGAATAACATGTAATCCGCGATCCTAAGAAGTCCATTTTTTCATGCGGATTATATAAAAATTAAGAGTTTTCCTAGATACTAGGTTAGTCTTATCCACTTCGTCAAAAACAGATTCATTTTATATATTAATGTTTTTAAAAAAATCTAGACAGTTTCGGAGAAAAAAAAAAGACAAACTTACACCATCGAAATTGCTTTCAAAATGGGTTTACAGATCTGAAAATATACTGCACGTAGAATTGTAAAAAATTCAGAATAGGATTAGACTGCAGATATAAGACTGTTTTAAAAAAATCAGAACAATAGGACCTATATTTGATGAGTTATTAACAGGCGGCTTTTCGCAATTTCTTTGATGTCGAGTTAGCTGTATATATGAGTTCCGCCATCTACGAATTCTACGATACGATACGATACGATTTTAGGCTTAAGGCTGCGTCACTCGGAATACTACCGTCTTCCATGATATTTACATTGTATATTTCGATTTTTTTTTTCTTTTGACGAAAGTTTCTTGTTAAGCTTTTATTAAGAATAAGTAGTCTTTAACTGAACTTGTGAACTACACTTTGAGTGCTGCCATCTATGTTTTAAATATCGAACTTAAACTATGCACTCCAAACCACAGTTCTTAGGTAAAAAATTTAATGCTTAAATAAATTAATTGAGAAATAAAGATTAATTGTTATTTAAATAAAAACAATTTTAATTGAAATTTTAGATATTTAAAAAGGTGGAAATGCAATTAAAATATAGGATTTGTTGTTTCATATATATATTCTAATATTTTAAGAAGAGACTGATTTGAAAATTGTTTTAAGTATATTATCAGCAAGTATTTTTGGGAACGTAAAAAATCTAGTTAAGAAAAGTTTAAAGTGCTGATAGAAAAAACAAAACAAAATCTTGTACTATATTATTCTATTTTCACTCAGAAGGAAAATTTAAATTCCTATGAGGACCGGTATTCCAGTATGCCCGACTTTCAAAATAACAGTGTATCGTATTCTTATTATATTTACATTGTATATTTCGATTTCTTTTTCTTTTGACGAAAGTTTTTGTTAAGCATTTATTAAGAATAAGTAGTCTTTAACTGATACACTTTATGAATTACACTTTTAGTGCCCCCATCTATGTATTAAATTTCGAACTTAAACTATGCACTCCAAACCATTATCACCAAGTATTTTTGGGAACGTAAAAAATCTAGTAATGAAAAGTTTAAAGTTTTGATAGAAAAAAAATAAAACAAAATCTATACTATAATATTCTATTTTCGCTCAGAAGGAAAATTTGAATTCCTATGATAAGCAGTATTCCAGTATGACCGAGTTTCACAATAACAGTGTGTCGTATTCTTATTATATTTACATTGGATATTTCGGATTTTTTTTTTTCTTTAGACGAAAGTTTCTTTTTAAGGATTTATTAAGAATAAGTACTTTTTAACTGAACTTGTGAATTACACTTTTAGTGCTGCCATGTATGTTTTAAATGTCGAACTTAAACTATGCACTCCAAACCACAGTTCTTAGGAAAAACATTTAATGCTTAAATAAATAAATTGAGAAATAAATATTAATTGTTATTTAAATAGAAACAATTTTAATTGGAAAATATTTTAGAAATTTAAAATGATGGAAATGCAATTAAAATATAGGATTTGTTGTTTTATATATATATTCTAATATTTTAAGAAGAGACTGATTTGAAAATTATTTTAAGTGTATTAACGCGAAGTATTTTTGGGAACGTAAAAAATCTAGTAATGAAAAGTTTAACGTTCTGATAGAAAAAATAAAACAAAATCTACTACTATATTATTCTATTTTCGCTCAGAAGGAAAATTTGAATTCCTATGATAACCAGTATTCCGGCATGACCGAGTTTCAAAATAACAGTGTATCGTATTCTTATAATATTTGGCCCCACGAGTGGCCGAGAGGTTCTGCTCTCGAAGGTGGTAGACGGGAGGTGCTGGGTTCGATCCCAATCGCGCCCGTCGGCCTAATCGTTCGGAGTTTTCGTGGTTTTCTTCGAGCCGTGGATCTTCCATCCGTTAATACGGGTTAGGTTCCCTTAGAAAGACCCCCACGGAGGGCACTCCCCCCGGGCCTATATCCCTCGTGTAGATAATTGGCCGTCAAAAATCAACCCAACCCATCTCATAATATTTACATTGGATATTTAGGATTTTTTTTTTCTTTCGACAAATGAATGTGTGAATTACATTTTTAGTGCTGCCATCTATGTTTTATATTTTGAACTTAAATTATGCACTTCAAACCACAGTTCTTAGGTTGGTTGGTTGTGTTTATGACGGCCAATTATCAACACGAGGGATATAGACCCTATGGGGGGGGGGTGCCCTTCGTGGGGGTCTTTTTAAGGGAACCTAACCCGTATTTACGCTTAGAAATCCAAGGTTTCGAAGAAAACCACGAAAACTAAAACTCCGAAACGATTAGGCCGATGGGCGCGATTGGGTTCGAACCCAGCACCTCCCGTCTACCAGCTTTGAGAGCTAGAACCTCTCGGCCGCTGGTGGCACAGTTCTTCGGTAAAAAATTGAATGCTTAAATAAATAAATTGATAAATAAAGATTAATTGTTATTTAAATAGAAACAATTTTAATTGAAAAACATTTTCGAAATTTAAAAAGGTGAAAATGCAATTAAAATATAGGATTTGTTGTTATATATATATATATATATATATATTCTAATATTTTAAGAAGAGACTGATTAGAAAATTGTTTTAAGTGTATTATAAACAAGTACTTTCGGGAACGTAAAAAATCTAGTTATGAAAAGTTTAAAGTTGAGTTGATTTTTGACGGCCGATTATCTACACGAGGGATATAGGCCCTAGGGGAAGTGCCATCCGTGGGAGTCTTTCTGAGGGAGCCTAACCCCTATTTACGCATAGAAATCCAAGATTTCGAAGCAAACCACGAAAACTCCGAAACGGTTAGGCCGACGGGCGCGACTGGGTTCGAACCCAGCACCTCCCGTCTACCAGCTTCGAGAGCAGAACCTTTCTGCAACTGGTGGGGGGCCTAAAGTTCTGATAGAAAAAACAAAACAAAATCTACTACTATATTATTCTATTTTCGCTGAGAAGGAAAATTTGAATTCCAGTATGCCCGAGTTTTAAAATAACAGTGTATCGTATTCTTATTATATTTACATTGAATATTTCGGAATTATTATTTTTCTCTCGATGAAAGTTTCTTGTTAAGCATTTATTAAGAATAAGTAGTTTTTAACTGAACTTGTGAATTACACTTTTAGTGCTGCAATCTATGTTTCAAATTTCGAACTTAAACTATGCGCTCCAAATTATTCATTTTATGATTGCTGTTGGTTGGTTGTATTTATGTCGGCCAATTATCTGCACGTGGGATATGGGCCCTAAGGGGGGGGGGGGTGCCTTCCGTGGAGGTCTTTCTAAGGAAACCTAACCCGTATTAACGCTTGGAGAACCAAGGTTCGAAGAAAACCACGAAAACTCCGAACGATTAGGCCGACGGGCGCGAGTATTCATTTTATGAAAAGAAGAAAATATCATTATTATGAAAGAGGGCAGAGGAAATATTGTTAAGTAAAAATAAAACATATTCTGTTTAAGTATACTCAAGCTTACCTACATTTATATACCTCTTTCACTATGTATTAACATAAATAATCATTTTTGTTTTTTAATATAAAAAAAGATTTTAGTAAATAGATGTTTCTAAGTTACCAAAAAACACTTGTTGATAATACATTGAAAAGAATTTAAAAATCAGTCGCTTTTAAATTATATTGAATTTATAAAGATATTTTTCTAAGTTTACAAAGCTGAAATGTAATGTGATCATGTAAGACAGATAATGCAAACAAAGTTTAAGTAAAAGTTAAATACTTTCATTTGCAGTATATGCAAGTTCTTTTTAATATTTATATGCCTGCTTCACTACATTTTTAAATTAAATAAGCATTTTCTGAAATATAAAAAAAAATATTTTTATTACTAGATGTTTTTATGTTCCCAAAAATACTTGGTGATAATACACTTAAAACAATTTTCAAATCAGTCCCTTCTTCAAATATATAGAATAATAACTTAAAAAAAAGTTAAAAAAGTAAAAAAAAAGAGAGATTATCATGTAAAAATTATCCATGGTATTACAAGAAGGATACGCAATATTCTAATGAAATATACAGAGGAGAGTCAGCCCCACCAGTGCCTGAGAGGTTCTGCCCTTGAAGCTGGTAGACGGGAACTGCGGGGTTCGATCCGAATCGCGCCCGTCGGCCTAATCGTTCGGAGTTTTCGTGGTTTTCTTCGAACTTTGGGTTTCCAAGCGTTAATACGGATTAGGTTCCCTTAGAAAGACCCCCACGAAGGGCACTCTCCCCTGGGTCTATATCCCTCGTGCAGATAATTGGCCGTCATAAATACAACCAACCAACCAGATGAGAGTCTTTCTATTACAATTATAGTTTAAATATATTTATTCTCTGTGTATATAATTTCTGGTATTTTTGTCACGTGGTCCTTGGCATCACTCAGTATTAAGAAAGTGCGAGAATCATAAAAGTGAAATGGCGTTCAATGGAAAAATTTTCTAATTTTATATAACTTACTTATATAATATATATTTTCTATTGTATTATTATATAAATTAATCTCTATAATAACAGCCTAAGTCATGTGGCTGTCATCAACAGTTCCGGGTTGACCGCTTCGCTTTTTATATATTAGGTGGCCAATTTGGTAATTTAATATTGGCCGGGCGCAGATGATAAATCGCCAAATATTGTTCCATCGCCATCATGTCATCTGTATTATAATAGTCCACTACATGCGGCTGTAATAAACAATTTTTCGCGTGGTAAATTAAAACAAACCTTTGACGTTGAAATTAAATGTTATGTTGTATGGCATTATTTATTATTTTTCTTTTCTTTTCCTTTTTTAAAGAAATAATTGAGAGTCATAAATTTTAAATATTTCAGTTTTTAAATTAAATTTATGTATTTTAAATAAAATGAGTGAAAGTATTATATTTTAAATGAAATTAATGAAATACGAAAAAATATGATCGGAACAACGTTTGGCGATTTATCACCTGCACCCGGCTATCATAAAAATACCGAGTTCATGATTTAGATATCAAAATCTTCCGATTTGGCGAAGGATTGAGAAAGTAAATTAAATTATGAATAAAAGTAAAGTACAATGCTTAGCATACATTTAAAGGGAGACCAAACTGATCACCAAGGGCGGCTAGTCTATAAATAAATAAATTGATTTTCAATGTGTTTATTAAACGTTGTAAATATATACAGTAAAATTTCATTAGAACGACTCACTGAGGAGCACTGATTAATTTCGCTATAGTGAAAATTTCGTTAAAGCAAACATTTTTAGAATGAATTAGCATAATAGAATTTTATTTACAATCCAAATAATATTCGTTAAACTGGAAAATTTATTAAAGTGATACTCGTGATCACGAGATTCTACTGCAAAACAAATTATTTGCGCATCACAAAGATATTACAATCTGATGACGCTTTTAAAATGTAAATAAAGATTGTCAGAAAGAGTTTTTGAAAATTTTACTTTTCTCGCCAAATTCAACCTCGGAGTTTACACTCTAGCACCAAAGTTCCAATATCGAAGAAATACCGGATTTTTTTAACTGCATCAGTATATAAAGTAGTTCAACGTTATTCACCAAATACTGTATATTTCGACGTATAAGGCGCAGTTTCGAAAAGAGAAAAAGTATCAAAAATGATATATGTGCGTTATACGGCAGGTATAAGACTCGAAAACGTTTCCAAAAATCAATGGTAGCAAAAGAAATTTTGTTTTTCGAAAAGCTTCTTTAAATCAGGAAAATATATTGGTTTCTATGGTTTCTAAGGATAAAGAAAGTTTTTCGGAATCGTAGGGTAACTAGGGAGAGATTATTGTATACTATATTTTCCTAGAGCCTATACGAGTCACGCGAAGAAACAAGAACGCTAATGTTAATCCTATGGGGGTGATATTTTCAAATTTCTTGCTTGCATTTTAATATTTTTGAATCTTTTTTTTTTTTTTTTTTGCATAGGATAGCTGATGAAAATCTATAATCGAGCTAGTTTTTCCTTTTTTGATTTTGGTTTCAGATTTAAAAAAAATATATATTACTTTCACTTTCAGAATCGGTTGGAACCGGTTCTGAAATTGAAACTATCTTAATATATATATATATAAACTATAACCTAAATCGAAAAAGTAAAAACTAGTCCGGTTACAGATCGTCTCTCAGCGCTATCCTATGCAAAAAAAAAAAAAAAAAAAAAAAAAAAAAAAAAAAGTAATCGAAAATATTAAAATCTAAGCGAGATATTTGAAAATAACGTTCCCATAGACTTAGTATTAGCTTGCGAGTGTTTTCGCATGACTAGTGTCGGCTCTGAATGAGAATTTGTATTTTTTTAGAGTGTACTTAGAAACGGAAAAATATAGCTTCAAATTGTAGGCGCATGTTAGAATATATTAGTATTATATAATTGCCGGGTTATAGAATAAATATTTATTTTCTGAAATATAGATTTAACACTTTAAACAGGAAATGAATTTTCTCACACTATTTTATGTGAAGTGATAGAAATTTTCGCCAAATAATGACACATGTTAAACCTGTCAAAATTTAATGTAATATAACTCGAAAATATTAAAATTCAAGCGAGATATTTTAAAATAACGTTCCCATATAGACTTAGCATTAGCTTGCGAGTGTTTTCGCGTGACTAGTGGACTCTTAAGGAGAATTTGTATTTTTTTAGAGTGTACTTAAAAGCGGAAAAATATAGCCTGAAATTGTAGGTGCACGTTAGAATATATTAGCATTATATAATTGCCGGGATATAAAATAAATATCTATTTTCTGAAATATAGATTTAACACTCTAAACAGGAAATCAATTTTCCCACACTATTTTACGTGAAATGAGAGAAAATTTCTTTAAATAATCACACATATTAAATCTGCCAAAATTTAATGTAATATATCTGACTTACCCTCGTACTGCCTATCTCCATGTCTTCTTCTTTTACTAAGGGCACATACCACAATTAAAACAGATATTAAAATTACAACTGTAACTACGACGGGTGCGACGATGGCAAGGTTAGTGTAAAATGGAACTATGCCTTTTCTTTCAGGGATAATGATGTTATCTGAAATTTAAATGAAGTCGAATTATAATTGCTACTTGCACTTCTATTTCCCAAAATAATACACGTAAAAGTGAAAAATTAAGATATTTTCTATAATTACATAAAACAATAAATGCTGAAAACTCTCTTAGTATAACAGAAACGCTTACAAAAATTCAATTTTTTTTCAAAATAAAATATTAATTTTTTAATAATTTTTTTAGTATGCCGAAAATTGTTCCTTATTTTCGGTAATTCATTTAAAAAAATTACAAATCAGAAACTTCAGAAAACAATGCATTTCCGGAATTTAAAAAAAATTACGAAAGTGAAGAGTTCTTATATTGCTTATTCATTTTGAAAATATTTGAAGTTTCTGAAGTTTTTGATTGTGTTTTCTCTTAAATATTTCTGAAGATAAGGGATTATATTGCGTATTAATTTTGAAAATATTTGATGTTTTTGATTGTATTTTCTTTTAAATATTTTAGCAGAAAAAGAATTATATTGCTTATTCATTTTGAAAATTTTGAAGTGTCTGAAGTTTTTGTTTGTATTTTTTCTTAAATATTTCTGAAGATAAGGGATTATATTGCTTATTCCTTTTGAAAATATTTGAAGCTTGTGATTATATTTTCTCTTAAATATTTTAGGAGATAAAGGATTATATTGCTTATTCATTTTGAAAATTTTGAAGTTTTTGAAGTTTTTGGTATATCTTCGCTTAAATATTTCTGAAGGTAAGGGTAATGTTTCCGAACCGTGGAAAACTAAGAGGTTACTTTAAATATTAGTAAAAACTTTTTGAATATCAGATATCGTTTTTACGCTATAACTATATGAGTTTTATTTTGATTTCTTTGTTTGAATTATTCAATAAAGCAAAATCAGATTTTTTATATTAAAACGAGTAAGTGAAAAAAATAAGTTATAATATGCGTTCGAATTTTATAACGTGCGTTAAAATTTAATGTATCAAGGGTAATAATTCAACATAATATTCAATCTTTTAATAATGCTTTATCTATGTTATTATTTTATATATAGCTTCACATGTTACACAAAGTTAAGTATAACTTGTATAAATGCATTTATCATTAATTTTCGTATTATTGAATTATATGAAAATTTAACATGCTGTTAAAATAATATTAATATTAATAATTTAAATCGTTTGATAATGTGAATGAAAACAAAGCCAAATAACGATTACGATCCGTTGATAATATCCTTAAGTTTTCTAAGTATTTCAATTTAAAAAAAATTACACATTTACAGTTAAAATTTTAAATTTAATTTTTATATGTATAATGTCTGTGTACTTTTCAGCATATTTTTTTTTCTTTAAAAAATCTTAGAAATATGTAAAGTGGTGGGGAAAATATAATATTCCATACCATTAAATCACAAAGTTCTCGTAAAAAGATGTCAAACATATCATTAAATAGGAATATGTAGACTCTTTTCTGCTATGTTCTTAAATTATTCAAAACATAAATCTTTTTTTTCATAAATTTTTATATAAGCTTTATGTATGAAATAATTATTCTTAAACTAATACTTGAATCAGATATATATATGAGTTGTAATCTACGTAATTTTTAAGAGAAATGGAGTTGTAGGAATTTAAGCAGAAATTTTAAATGATTTGTTTAGAGTTTTTATTTATTTATTTATTTATTTATTTATTGTAAATAGCGTGAGTTTGTATAAAGCAGCACCAGTAAAAATTTTTTTAAGTCTGAAAACTTACTTATACTAACTGAATTCTTGTTTGACCCCACTCCCAGAATTTACATAATTTTAACTACTAAATATCTCGCAATTATTCATAGAAACTTTTGGGTTTTAGTGTCAAAATTAAGTACTATAAGAATTGAAATTATAAGTAGTTCCGCTATAAATATTAATCGATACCCTTAAATTTATTTTATTTAAATTGATTTAAAGAAAAACAAAATTAAAATCTGAATGGGATTTTTAGCGCCATTTTTGAGTAAATTTGGGAATTACATATTATGGAACCCCGAATTTTCATCTTATATTTATTTTATTTTATTTTATTGTCTATTGTACAGTACAGATATTTAACTGTAAATTTAAAATATCACATTTCATCATTTTAACTGTCAAATTAAAATGATTAAAACAGTGTTACCTGCTGAATCATTTAAAATGCTTGTGCTAAATGTATATTCCGCTTGCGTTGGCCCGGCATCGTTGTGCGCTGTTATGTGAAGTCTGTACCACGTTCCCGGAACCAGCCCTTCTAATTCGTAAGGCTCCTGTTGCATCATCAAGTGATCAGACACCAGCATCCACTCACTCTGCGTTTCCATTCTGTACTGAACAACGAAAAAAGTGATAATGCAGCCACCATCTTGCCATTCACTAAGGTAAAGAGCAGCATGCGTGGAATTAGCTCGTATGAAAACACTCTGTCTTGGAGCGACGGGAGCTGAAATAAATAAGAAAAATATCAACAAGTTAATGTGACATTTCTAGACATTAATAGGTTAGTTTTGTAAATAAGAAGATATTTAACATCAAAGAAAAATTTGCTGAAACACTGTAAAAAAAAATGGTAATGTTCCATGTAAAATCCAGGAACGTTTCGCCTTTTCTCAGGTTTTCAGAATAATTTAGCTCTTTCCTGTGAAATTCTGGTTTTCTTATCCAGGGCCGAAACTAGGGGGGGGGGGGGGGCAGAGGGGGCACGTGCCCCGGGCGCCGGTTTAATAGAAGGTGAAGGGGCGCCAAAATGAAGATTTTGCTTGACGTTTGATACAAGAATGTATATATATACACGAAATTTGTATAAAAATGTCTCGCAGCCGAAAAATTTAAAGGAAAATTGAACCAAATGGATTAAACTTTACAAATAGATAAAAAGGTTCATCTACAATACAAAATTGCAAATGAATAAAAAAGAAGGCTTTTTTTATCCTCCCTTTCCAAAAGTATCATGTCTGTACCTTTTCCTTCTATCTTTTAAATCACTTCCTGTGAGGGAGAATCCCTACCATTTTTCAAGGTCAATCTCTATTGTGGACACTGACCCCAACGGATAACTATAAAGTGCGAAGCGACCCCCGTCTGACTTTTCTATTAGATAAAATAATTCCATGAAAGCTGTTTGTTTATTTTCCGCTGAACAGTGTTGAGCTTTCTTTCTTTTTTTTTTTTTTTTCGTCTTGCCATGGGCGATGACCGCCCGGGACAATAAAATCAAACGAGAGAGGGAATGAACAAAGTAAAATTCTTAGTAAAACCTTTTATTTTTTATTGTAGCATTTGTAGTGGTACAGTAAAATTTTGGACGGGGAGTCATGGCTAGTAAAGCAAAGCCTCCCCCGCCTTTAGCGCCCAAAAAGGTTTTTTTTCTCTCGTCTTTCTGCCATTTCTAGGTCTTTTTCCACCCTGCAGTGCCGTATCTAGACTCATCACTTCGGAGGGGGCTAAGTTATAGTAAAAGTTTCTAAGAGGAGTCACAAGAATCGGGGAAAATTCCGCTTTAAACATTTTTTATCATAGCAGGTAACGCACCTATTACACAATAAACCTGCTAAGATGAAAAAATACAAACGCACAGCAATAGATATCGACCTCATTTAGCCAATACAAAATAAATAAATAAATAAATAAATTAAAAAAAAAATAAAAAGATTAAAATGCAATTCGGTTCTTTTTGATTCCGTTTTCAAGATTTTAATGAACCAATATTTGACAAAGCTGATTATGTAGTTCAGTTTTATATATTTTATATTTAAAAATAAGTTGTCTATTAGATACTTAGCAAAATTCTTTTTGTAAATTTACTTTGTAGTGGAAAGGGGGGGGGGGGCGCCAAAATCCATGCTTGCCCCGGGCGCCAAAAAGGCTAGTTTCGGCCCTGTTCTTATCTGAAACGTTCCTGAACAAAAGTTGGAAACAGCAAAACGCTGCGGCCTCCATTTATTATTTTTTTGCTATAATCTGTTGCTCGCTCGCGAGAATTCCTTAAATGAATGTAAAAAAATCAATATGGAATGCAAATAAATCAATAGACGACATAATCCTTTACGTCTCATTTGTCAAGACAATTCAGATGAAAATACAATACCTCCGTGATATCGCTAAGAGATAATCTCTCGTACTTGTCTGTGGAATGTTTAAGGAGCAGACCTTGTAAAAAAAAATACACCTATTATTTGGATCTCCATTAACCAGGGGACCATCAAACATGATTCTCACCGATTTTGATTAATTTAAAGTATGTTTTAGAGTTCTTATCTCTAATTATTCTTGTGAAAGGATTTCTTCAAATGGGACTTAGATTTTCAGAAATTAGATGCCGAGGTTTAGCATACGTTTCAAATACCCATTAGTTTGCAGTTCTCAACATGTCTTTCGTGGTGTGGACGCAGAAAGCTCGCACGCCACCCGTACGGCCCGAGTTCGATGCTACCTCTGGACTTTATTTTTTTCCTTTTTAAATTAATTTTATATTTTAACACTTTATTACAATTTGATTTAAATTTGATATATATTTGACACTTTGAATTGCTGCAAATTTGAATTTTTTTTTTTTTTCGGAAAAAATACACAATTACGTTTAGGTTTTTTTTTTTTCATGAAAATTTATATGTATTTTATCTAACTTGTAAACTAACATAATTACTAACGAAAATCCAAAATATTTTATGTCTAGATTTTTTTTCTAATTATTATTTACATTTATATATTTTTATATTTTAAGCAAAGTTCACAAACAATATATCATATATATATTTACTTTATTGAATTTTAACTGAAAATTTATTTTTTCGTGTAAATTATAAATAATAATTTTGATGTCAATTTCAAAATATTTTTTCATTCTAACAAATAATGATAATAAAGCGAAAATTGTCAACTGGAAATGTAAAAATCGTCTGCGGATCCCGCATGCTGTGAAATGTCAGTAATGTTTTGCTGTCAACAGAAATATTCCTGGTATTTCGCAGGAAATTTACTGGCATTTCTGTAGAAAGTTTTTAACATATACAGTAAAGTTCCAGTCATTTTCAAGAAATGTTTCTTGGAAATAATGGGCAACTCAGCTGCCCATTTTTTCCCAGGAACGTTACGGAATTTTTTTTACAGTGAAAGGTGCATTTAATATAAAATATGTCACAATATAAAAAGATGTTATTACATATTATACTTTTTAAAAAACGTTTAAAGTATTCGCGCCAAGTGTTTTCAATCAAAACCTTGATAATCTTCAGGGCAGCTTAACGTACTGACACATTTTAATCGCACTTTCATCCTCGGCTGGACAATTAGGCTACTCCATTTTACAGTGGAGTGGGAGGGGAGACAGTAAAACAGTCCAAGTTACGATTAAGACGTGTCAGTACGCAAAGCTGCCCTGAAGATGATCAAGGTTTTGATTGAAAGCGCTCGGCGCAAATATTTTGAACGTTTTTTAAGTTTTAAAAAAAGTATAATATGTAATAAAATCTTTTTATATTGTGACATCTTTTATATAAAATGCACCTTTTAAGCAAATTTTTCTTTGATTTTATTTCGCTATATTTCAAGGTGAATGTGACATTTCCAATGATATAAGTTTATTCATATATGTATTTTGTGATATTTAACATTATTTAATGTGAATTAACATAATACCGCATTTCCCGTCCCACCAGCCTTTTCTTATTCTATTTGATACTGATGATCCTACTGCCGACTAGGGACAAGGTCTTTCATCACCCACATTTGGGTTTTTTGTACATATGTAGTTATATACGATGTTTTACTTTGTTATTAGTGTTTTTAACACTTTCTAAAAAAGTTGAAAATTATTTATGAATTGAGTTTGTCGGCCATGTGTCTGTCTGTACTATATCTCACGTAAATATTGTGCGATTACCTTGAAATTAGTATATACTATGTTCGGTACTGAAAATGAAGTGTGTAGCACTAATAGTACATTTAAAAAAACAGTAAAAATAATTACGTTAAATTACGGTCTGTAGGGCCCCACCAGTGGCCGAGAGGTGCTGCTCTCGAAGCTGGTAGACGGGAAGTGCTGGGTTCGAACCCAATCGCGCCCGTCGGCCTAATCGTTCGGAGTTTTCATGGTTTTCTTCGAACCTTGGATTTCCAAGCGTTAATACGGGTTAGGTTCCCTTAGAAAGACCCCCACGAAGGGCACTCCCCCCTTAGGGCCTATATCCCTCGTGTTGATAATTGGCCGTCATAAACACAACCAACCAACCTACGGTCTGTAGGGGAAAATCGTTTGCAATGTATTTTAATGATGTACAATTTCATATATATCAAATTTGATATGAATCACTGGGGTTCAAAACGAAAAGCTTACTATAGAATATGGTGTACATAGAATTTATTGCTCATTTACAAGGAAACACAAACGTATTTTTCTACAGTACTGCTTATGAAAAATAATTGCTGGCAGTACTTTTCAGTTGTTGTACGCGTTTTAAAATTTAACCAATTTTTTGCTCATTACTTGATGTGTAGAAATTTTATAGATCATATACAGGAATACACAAAGGATATAGTGTACATTTCCGTTTATTGACGGAAATAGCTGAATGAGAATTTTAAACTGTGCTATGCGTTTAATTGTATTAATTGCCTCTTATCATACGGTGTAGTATGAACATCAATCTATAGAACATATGGAAGATGAACAAAAAAATTCTGATATTTTTCCAAATATTGAGATACGATATTCCAAACGCGTTGGAAAATGTTTCATAATCTCTGCTGGACGTATGATTTTTCTTTCTTGTTTCACTTTTTAAAGTGAATACAGCATAGGATTTGGATATGTTCAGAGCAGATATTAGTTGCCTTCAGTCAACTGGTTATGGCCGTCTCCTGATGTGCATCTACACGAAAAAAACTGTTTTGTTGAAACAAGTAAATTTTGGTTAATATAGCTCCAACCAAATATTTCGGTTGGAATGACCAAACTTTGGTTAGATTTACCAAATGATTTTCTTTAAATTAACAAAATTATTTGGTTAATCTACCCAAAATGTGATTATTCCAACCAAAATATTTGGTTGGAGCTATATTAACCAAAATTTAGTTGTTTCAACGAAACAGTTTTTTCCGTGTATGCATCAACTCAATAGGTAATCTTGGATTAATTTTTTAGGTTCAAAGTAACAACATCAAAAAAATGGTTAACATCAAATACTCATGAAAATTTATATAAAAGAAAAAACCTGTTTAACGTGTAAAATTATTTTGTCCAGTTAGCCAGTCTGTATCATGTTACAATTTAAAGGAAATACAATTGGTTATATTTATTTCTTAAAGCAGTTAAAAGTTCTAGCACGGTTTAAGTTCTAAATCTTTTCCCATGTTATAATATCTTAACTTAGTATAGGTTTAGTGAACTTTATCAGTTTATCTTATTAGGTTTCATATCAAATACGAAACACTGTAACTTAAAGTCTTGTCAACACCCAGCAGACAAGATTATTCATAAAAAAAAATCCCGCAGAAAAGAAAATTATCGATAGAAAAGTTAAAAGTAATTGTGAAGGCAATTTTTTTTCTTTCATGCTAGATGTTCGTATTTTGCGAATACCCATTCATATAATTTTAAGGCTTCACTTGTTTTATATCCGAATCTGAAGATGAAAACGCATTTTGCGATTAAATTAGTAATTTAGGCTATAATTCAGTATTACATGCCAGTTATTCAAAAATATAAAATGATCAAAAGAGGAATAAATTTGTGTGACTCACTGAGTATGATACAAATACAGTTTTTAAGATTCTATTGATAGATTTTTCTGAAATGATATCTAAATTTCTAAAATTTTAATAAATTTAAATTATTTTATTTTTGAATCGTCTAACATATGTCATCTTTGAATGTTAACGTGTAACAGTCAAAATTTTATGGAAATATTTCCTTTGCGAAAGATTAAAAATGTTACCATCAAGTAATCGACATCAGTAAAATATTGATGTGCGTGTTCATATTTTTTGTTACGAACGATTATTTTAGCAAGGGAAGTAGGTCAAGGGTCGGTTTTTTTCCCAGAGGATCTTTATAAGGGAGCTTAACCCGCATTTGCGTCAAAATTTGTTAATAACATTTAATTCAAAATTTGTGGAGCGTGGTTCTAAGTGCATGAACATTGTAGGGACAAATTTCGGATTCGTATGCTTCAATTAAAATTTTATTTTAAATTATCTTTTATATACAATTAATTATTGGAAGTCCAGAAAATTACTATGTTTTTTAGTTTAAAATAACAGCTTGTGATTTATTTTACTAAACAGGTGCTGAAATACATAAAAAGTTTTTCAGAACGTAAAAACCGTCAAATGATGTTAAAACACACGATATTCCACCACCCCCTTCCTTTCCTCCTCTCTTCCTTTGAAATAGACTCGTCTCCAGCTATTTAAGCAACGTACTTTCATGAACTTTCACACCTCTGCTTTTTCCACTGATGATGGCTGTTTTATAACAGTTGAAAGTGTTTGGGTTTTAACCTGATTTGACAGTTTTTATGTTCTAAAAACCTTTTTATGTATTTCAGCACCTTTTTAGTAAAATAAATCTGAAGTTTCAATTCGTATATTTTTCATTTAGTAATCAGGGTGAAGATGATGTCCGAAAATTATAGTTTAAACTATATTTTATCATAAAATTACAGCGTCATCACTTTTTTTTTTTTTTGCTTTTACAATATTTTGTTCATTCACAAATACAGAATTACCACATTTGAAATAAATCTTGTTTGTACCGGAATATTTTATGGTCGGGAAGAAAAAAATATTACAATATCCTCAAATTAATAATAATAATAATAATAATAAAAAAAAAACTAAATTCCTTTACGCTGAACAAATCACAGATTCAAATAAAAGCTAGAAAATTTTATCAAGCATTAGAAATTTTAAGTATAAATTTTAAGATTAAGAGTACCTACCTACCCCCAGTGTCTTGGCTGTTATGGCATCGCTTGGTAGACCTTCTCCAACTTCATTGAATGCTGACATGTAGAAGTGATATCGTGTCCCACACTGTAGATTTTCAAATGTGTGTTCTCGCCTGTCCCTGGAAACTTGAATTTCTTGCCATCCACCCAGTTCACGTTTATAATGCAAGTGAAAACCTATTTCAGATAAAATAAACTAAACTCAGAATTGAAAATTCAAAGTAAAATAATAAAGTTGTTGCTTCACGCTTATTACTTTATATTGAAAGCCACAAGTGAATAACTATCCCTTTTTCATTGTTTTTTATCATTATTAAACACTTAAATATCAGATCAGATTTTAGACTATTTTCATTACCACATATTCGCAGTTCCTGTCTTCGCAACCTTCATGTGAATCTGTCTGCGAAATGTTGTTCTGGAATACTTTCGAGGGGAGGCGGGTTGTATAGGTAGTATGATGTTAATTCTTAAATCCTTCCAGTGTCACACACCTACAGAATCATCCCCAAGACGCCACTGCAACTTTACGACAAGAATTGTTTCAATAAATGTTAAAGAAAATTTATAAAGGAATGATAAAGGAAATGTATTTCGTGAAAATAGATTCAAAGAAATTTCAAATCGACAGTTATGAATATGAAAAGAACTTGACTCTTACAGAGATTAATATGTCCTTTGTGTCAGGGGTGTTTTAAAAACGGAATTATGATAATCAGACCTTTAATGATAGCGGTTTGGAAATAGCAAAAATAGTATCATAGTAAGCAAAATATGCTTTTAACCGATATTACTTGGTTTTAATAAGTGAGATTACTAAGCGTTCAGTTTTTTCCATAGCAGCTTTGCTCGTTAATAGGTGTATGGTGGTATTCGCTTTATACCTTCTGGATAACTCCGCATACCCTATGCAGCTATAGCGTATACTTTCCGGTGTTTACCCTCTGCCAATAGTGAATAACCTCTTGATTTTTTACAACTACACTACTACCCGTTACAAATCTATTATCGCGAGAATTTATATAAGAAATTTGTTCTGGTGAAACAGCCTTTAACTCGTCATTGTTCGCGTCTTTTTAAATGATGCCATTGGTCGCGTATCAAAATTTCTCTCACACTATATATCCTTTTCAATTTCACAGTCGTGAGAAAAAGAAAGTAAACACCTTCTACTAACTCTGCAACAAATTATCACATATGAAAGTTACTGATTCCAAACGATTGGAAATAAAACCTACTTTTCAATGATGTATATAAAAGTTGCTTATTGGGCATCTACATATCAAAACAAACCAAGGGCGGATCTAGAAAGTCTCCAAGGAGGAGGCGATACTACAAAATTAGGATAACATTTAATGATGAATTTGAAATTCCCCTGAGCTAGAACAACTCCGTAATGCATATACAGTAGACGCTCGGTATTACGATTGTTCATTATAGCAATTTTCTCATTATAACGACTGGTCGATAGTTCCTTATATAATCATTCGTGCGTGATCATTCTTATATCCAAATAGAAAAACCAAGCATTCCAATATAAAAAGACTTTCCAGCTTTTCTAGTAATAGATATTTAATATTTTTTGCCTATTAGAAAAGCTTGAGAATGTTTGAGAATTTAGAGTCTATCAAAAGTAGAAAAAAAAAATCTCTTTTCTTCTTAAACTTATCGATTTTATCTACGTTTATAGATGATTTGAAAGTATTTCTAAGAGTTATTATTGTACCCTACATATGCTTGAAGCACAATGCACCTTCTATATCCAAAGTTATTCCAACAGTTATTTCAAAAAAGAGTTACTGCATATAAAACTACTTGTTGCTTTATTTTAAATAAAAAATAATTTGAACTTGTTAAACAAGTATTTATGAAGCAGCTAATGATTGCTGGTTGAAAAATGGAATCTTATCTTTTGTAAAGGTAATTTCTGGTCACCAGAGTCTTTCACAGGCTCTAATTTGTATTCATGATTTAACCGGGGAAGCTGTAGCAGAATATTTTATATATATTTTTATATATTAAATACTTTTATCCAACTTTTCAAGCATCATACATATTTTAGAATTTTTATCCGATAAAGTATAAGAAAGAAATATGTATTCATTCCTAACATTTAAAAGACTTAAAAGACCTTAAAATTTGGCTTATATATGTTAAAATGGAGACCTTCTATCATTGTCCAAGGGAGGGGCGATCGCCCCATCGCCCCTCCCTTGGATCCGCCATTGAAACAAACCCAATCTTTTTTTTTTTCAATAGCAATACCCAAGTCTGACACCATAAATAAATTCTACACCCTTTAATTAGCTTAAATACATTAACCTTTACAAATACCTTTAATTCATGAAATTCATACGATTAGTTTCAGAGAAATTAATTATTTTAAAATGAGATTATATTAGGGGGTGTATCCAAATCGAAGTTTGGTACTCGATTGTTGAAATGCTACAGAATGACTAAGTCACTTCTATGAATGTATTATTTCTTGCTAATATCATCATTTCATCGCAAAATATGTTTCGACTATTGACAGCCGAATTGTTTCAATAAAATGAGTAAAATATACATATATTTTTTCAAATTATGCTTTTCTATACATCGTAGACGGCCCCTTAAACTATGATTTTGATGATTTTAAGCATAATTCGAAAACTACTTAGAAGAAAAATTTGAATTTAGAATTCGCACAAAGCAGAACATATATCTAACTAAAAAATTGTAGGTTGCGAATCAAATTTTTTTTCGAATATTAATTTCATAATTCATATTATAAAATTTTTAAAATTAAAAATTCTATGTATTTATATTTGGGTTTTTTAGTATTAAAACCATACAAAAATTATTACATTAGGATTATAATTTCAGGAGATATTAAAAAAAAAATTGAAAATGTAATTTAACATTAGAAGCTCTAAATTTTTAATGTTTATAATTCAAAAACTTATCACCCAAATGACTTGAAATTTCGTATATAGGCATAGTTTGAACCGAAGATTTAAAATATATTATCGAAATGGGGTGTTGCCATTGAAATAAACAAAGTTTGGTCTGATTTTGATTTGTAGATGGCGCCCTAAGCAAATTTTACATACATCATTGAAAAGTAGTTTGGTGCCAGTAACTTTTTCTACTATATTTTTTTTTTTGAGAGTTAATAAAGGGTGTTTACCTTTTTTTTTCTTTTTTCACAAACGCAAGTAATTAAAAAAAATCTTTCTTTTAGGTTAAATACTATATAATTTATATTTAAATCAAAAAATTAAATTTGAAGGTAATTTCTAAATTAAATACACACTTTTTATGCCTACAGTTCGAGAAATGATGTTCATATCTCGACACATGACGAGTTAAAAGAGGTTCCACACAGGCTAAAGAAAAATGATGGTGTAAACTGGGAATCTTTCAAACCCTCGGTAATTTTTTTCCATTTTACCAATATTTTTGACAATGTAGTTTACTTTACAGCTGCTAGTTATACATGTTTACAGATTACATAATTTGAATCAATATCAAATTGCAACTTTCATAAGAACAGTTTTCATTATTTTTGATTTACATAAGTATTTTTGTTTTTCAGTTTATCTGGATGCATCAAATATTTTTATAGGCCGTTGCTAAAGTTCATGTTAGTAAAACTTTGGAATGTTTTTTTTTTTCTTCTGAAGGAATGAATAAGAAATTCCTCTTATGATAAGTGGCAATAATAAAAATAAGTTAAAAACTTTTTCTTTATGTTCTGAGTACCAATTAATAATAGATTTCTTCTTACCATGAAAACCTCAAATTTATTACATTGCAGGATATTATACAAACACAGAATACTGGTAGCAATACACACATCAAAACAGAAACTTGAATAGAAGGATTTACAAATCAGTTGTTGAAATATTTAGCATTGGATAATAATGCTTATTAGTAGTTCCGAATGAAAGTTCCTTTGGAACAAAATCCTAGATCATTTTGTGGGATTTTGGTTCCCATAGCTTTTTAAGCTTCTTACACAACAGAATTCATATCACAGAGTGGGTGATCGTTTCTTTAGCACAGCTATACTAAACCTTTCTTTTTCGCGGGCCGCAAACACTATGTTTGTGACGTAAAGCGGGCTGAAACCGCAACACACTTACATAATAATGCGAGAAAAGTTTAATTACAAAGTTTATAGCATCGGTAGGGTTGAACATTTGTCGCACAAGAAATGTTACCAAAATTTTTTTAACACCACTATGTCTAAACAATACACTTCGTGATAAGTTTTTATTATAAATGCTGTAGAATTATTGCTTTTCTATTTGGAAATAGTGATAAAAAATGTTTTTGGTGCTATCTTTATCCACTGTGAAGTTGAACCTTAATAAACTATTAGCTACATAATAAGTATAAAACTTAATAATCATAACAATGCAGAATTTTCAAGTTCCGAAGAAAACAAAAACAAAAACAGTTTGTCTTTAATAAATCAGTGATTTGCTCAATACATTTTTTTTTAATGTGGAAATGCATAGTTCAAATTTAATTAATTTCGAATAATGTTCAATTACTGTTAGCTCCTTTGTAACGAGCATCCCGTGTACGTGAAGCATAAAGAGCTAAGAATCTTCAATTATTCCTACCAATAATTTTCAATCAAACATTTTGCGGTATTTAATCAATGCATTTCTGGGAATAAATTAGCCAAACTTTAAAAATTATGGCCAGTGATGAAAGATTAAAAATTATGTAAAGAGTGTTTATCGCCAAGCGGTTAAGAAATATATTCAAGTAGCAAAAATAGGACTACAAGTAAAAAGAACTTTTCACTAAACAAAAACGGCATTTGGGATGTTTTAATATAATTAAAAATTAATTATAAATGATAGGAAAGATTTTGTCATCCCAGGAAAATATATATAACGCAACAGGGAAAAGCTTAAATATCTTTTACGAACATCTCAACTAATTTTATAAACATGGATTAATAATTATACGTTTTGGGTCTCACTGAAATGGTCACTGGGCCACATGTGTCCCACGGGCCGCAGGTTGAACGTGGCTGCTTTAGCAGAACAAGTAAAAAAGGTACATGTTTGGTGGATGTGTAAAGTCCTGGTTCTCTTCAATAGCACTCCTAAACATCTCCCTTTTCTACAGTACCGATACATTTTGTGTATCATAAAATCTCTAACAGCCCAGTTAAACTTGCAATGTACAGTGAAACATCCCTGTGCGACCACCTCCCTGAACGACCATTTTTCCATGGAACGAAATTTATTACCACAGGCTCAATACTAATTTTACCTCTATTCAGAGACCATCCCAGTTGAACTCCCTCCATGAGCGAGCAATTTCTTTGAAAATAATGAAACAAATTCAGTTTTTTCCTGGTCGCTTGAAAAAGTTTTTATAAGAAAAATATTTCCGGAGAGCGCATTATTCATCAAACTTCTAAACTAAGTTAAGAATTTTAATTTGTTCCGTTAACTTTTAAGTGTTTAAACCTCTTTCTGCGTTTTTAGGCTATAGATTTAACTCTGATGACAAATTAAGGATAACGGTCAATAAACTCCTCTGCCCTATTCTGGCAGGAAACTCTCAAAGAAATAGCTAAATTAATGAAATCGTCATTATTTGTTCCCGTCCAAAGGAAATTGCATTTATTTACTGAACTTCAATAGGACTTAGAAATAAAAGTTATAAAAAGATAAAATCGTAAAATCAAAGCAAACTTCAATGTATTCATTTTTTAAACTCTGCAGTAATTAACTTACGTAATTAACTTTTGTTTCGATACTTAAATTTTCATATTTTTCCTAATGTGATCAATAAATTTAAGTAATATTAATTGTTACCTTTTTTCAACAATTAAAATCTAGATTTAAACATGACCTCCATTAAGAGACCACCTCTCGGAGCGACCAATTTTTATTGGAACGGAACGTGGTCGCTTAACGGAGATTTTACTGTATTTCACTTCAAATCTTTCCAACTGACAGTACGAAAATCAAATTTTAAGCCAAGATTTTAGCTTTAGACATATCGGATATAATATTTCTCACAACACTTGAAATACCTTCTCAAGCATCTTCAAGTGCCGCTGTTTTCAAAGAACTTGCCCTTACATATACGCGGAAGCCTGAGGCCGTTTAAGGGAGTCTCGACTGGGACTCGAAGAGGCGAAGACCTAATTTCTACGCTCCCTGCGTAGATCTGTTCAGGTAGCTCAGGACAGGATGGGGATATAAAACTCTCTCCGGACAGTGGAATCAGAGTACGGAGTACTCTAGGCTAGTAACCCACGTGCGATGCTAACACTATTGCGGACGGAGCTTAGTTATGCTCTAGATTGTGAAAAATCAACTTCTTCATTTTAACTTTTCTGAATATTTTTATGCAACTGTACCGTGCTGTAAATAAAAGCTTTTTGTAGCTATAGACCATCCTGAATTCCTGTCTCATGACGGTACATCTGTTTTAATGAAAAAAAAAAACCCTCTCTCTAATGAAATTGTCTCTACCTAATGGATCGATCTTTATTAAAATAAAAGATTACAAATCAAGTTTTTAATATTTTTATTGTAGGTTACCGCAAAGTTTTGATACATAAAACATATCTGCTGACATTTTTTAAATATTTTTATTTTTGCTACATGCTCAATAAAGCTCAAATGCGTTAAAAACAACGCAAGGAGAGAAAAAAAAGAAAATTTGTGGAAAATCTTTTTCTGAAGTAATTGAAACAGTGTCTGCTCAAAAAATAAAACAATTCCTTAAATTTATAATTGTAGAATTGAACAAAGAAAAAATAATATAACTACCTTCAATCGGATTGGAGATCTCACTTCCCATTGGACTTGAATACTCGTATGTGTCGTACTTTTAAATTTTTATAATTTTAAGTATTTGTACTTTTAAATTTTTGTACTTTTAAATTTTTTTTAAATTTATTATTGTAGATTTGAATAAAAAATAGGTACTTCTTAGTTATCCCGTCGACCAATTTCGCCAAATTATATAAATCGTCAAATCACTCTCCAAATTACACACATTGACATAATTTTTATTTTAAACAACGAAAGAACAAATAAATTAGTAAAACATTAATAAAAATACAAATAAAACGTCGAATTAATGGTTTTATTGGCCGTTATTGGCATTTAATCTTACAATTTGGCGACAGTAATTTGGTCGACGGGATAACTAAGAAGTACCAAAAAATAATATAAATTTCAAATAAAAAAATAATATAAATAAAAAAAAATAAATTTTAAATAGAAAAAAATTAAATTAAAAATATATATATATAAATTTAAAATTAAAATTTTTTTTTACTTTAAAATTTTTATAATTTTAAGTATTTGTACTTTTAAATTTTTGTACTTATAAAATTTGTACTTTTAAATTTTCTTTAAATTTATTATTGTAGAATTGAATTAAAAAAAATAATATTCACCTTCAATCGGACTGGATGCTGAAGATCTCACTTCCCATTGGACTTGGATACTGGTATGTGTCGTACTTTTAACACTCATTATTGGATTTGTGGGCGGATCTAGCAGGAATAATTAAATAATTATAATTACAAATTTGATACAAAGATTCTTAGAAGATTAAGCACTAATAAACATGAATTTTATACTCTTTATTGAACTGATAGTGAAATCCGAAAGCTTTTTTAAATAGTAATAATTCCAAATATCTAGAACAGTGGTTGCCAAACTTTGTTGTTGCACGAAAGATTGAGAAATCATCCCGTGCAACCATGGTAAAAATTATCTTTTCAAAAAAAAAAAAAAAAAAAAAATCCATGTTTTAGTTGCATATTCAGCAAAAATAATAATTTTAGAAATAATCTAACAATACTATAAATATAATGGATATTTCTTCTAATTCGATAATATATTAATTAATGTTATATTTAAAAAAAAAATTACTTTTATTATAAAAATTTTATTTACGTCACATTTAATTTAATACAAAAAAAAAACATTTTTATAGTAATAACTCATTTTCAATTAATTTTCTATGTAAATTGTTAAAATCCTTAATTAGCTTACAATTGAAGCTGATTTTTCGTTGGTGCTGCCCTCTAGATTTTATTTTTGAAACATTACTTTTTTTTAATATTTGTAATATGTATAATTTTGTTTGGTGCTGCCATCTATTGAAAATGTTGGTAACAATTAATGTTGAAAATATTCATTTTCTTTTACATATTTTGCAATTAACACTCTCCAACGGTGAATGTGCGGACAGGGGCGAAGCTACTGGGGGGGCGTAGGGGGGCGTCTCGCCCCCCGAATGTCGGCAACTTTGATTACAGTCGGCAAATTCTAGGTAGTCAGTATCGATCGATACAACTCTGAATCAATCGATTTTTTTTTTCAATTTTCTGCGTTTTCTTAAAACATACACTAAAAAACACCAATCCTTAGCATTTGTCTTAATTTCTTTTAAAAATCCGAAGTTTGACTCTCCTTTCTTCGACTTCGCGTGACTACTGAAAATAAACTGAGAAAGAACCAGGAGAGAATAGTTTCTCAATATTTAAAGGGGTCTTTCTGAGAGTCCGGTGTACCGGATTATACTCACTGTAGGAAAAATCGGCACTTCAAGGACATACGTGCTCATTTCATTTTCCCGTCGTTACCATAGCTACTAACCTAAGATAAGGGCCGAGGAGTGACCAAAGAAGGGATAATGAATCGAGGACGTTTGTCCTTGAAAAGCCGATTTTTCCTACATACAATATAGCAGGGTTCGGAACATCTAGATTGTAGATTAGGGGTGCACAACCTGTGACCCGCGAGTTTCGTCAATTTATAACTGGAAAAAATTGCAATTTTTGCCCAAATGTCGCAAGAAAAAATCGCGAATTTCGTCACTTTACCAAAAAAAACTGAAAATTTCGTCAGCCATTTAAGAATAGCGAATTTTGACGATCAGGCACGGAAAAATTGCAAGTTTCGTTGATAGGGGACGGGAAAATCGCGAATTTTGTCGATAAGGCACAAAAAAATCTCAAATTTCGCCGATCGGCCACGGAAAAATTACGAGTTTTGTCTATCGGGCTCGGGAAAAATCGAGAATTTTGTTGCTCGGGCACGGCGGGAAAAATTACAAATTTCGTCAGAGCCAGTTAAGAATCGTGAAATTTGCTGATCGGTCGCGGAAAAATCGCGAATTTCGTTGGTCGGGTTAAAAAAAATCCAGAATTTTGCCAATCAATCGCGCAAAAATCGCGAATTCCGTTGATCGGGCACGGGAAAATCACGAATTTAGTCGATGATGCGCAGAAAAATTGGAAATTTCGTTGATCGGCAGAGGAAAAATCGTGAGTTTCGCCAGATTATCGGGAGAAAAAACGCGAATTTTGTCAATTTGAGGCGGAAAAAAATTGCACATTTCGTCAGAGTCAGTTATAATCGCGAATTTTGTTTATCCGGCGCGGAAAAATCCCGAATTTTGTCAATCACGGGCGGGAAAAATCACAAATTTCGTTGAACAAGCACAGAAAAATCACGAATTTTGTCAATCGGTCTCCGAAAGATGGTGAATTTTGTTCGTTGGGCATGAAAAGAATCCCGAGTTTTGTCAATCAGGTGCGGAAAAATGGAGAATTTCGTCGGTCAGACGAGGAAAAAAGCGAATTTTGTTAATAGGGTGCGGAAAAATAGCGAATTTTGTCGATCGGTTTCGGAAAAATTGCGGATGTTGTCGATCAGGCTCATAAAAATCGGGAATTTCATTGATCAGGTGCGGAAAAATCTCAAATTTCATTGATTGGCTTCTTCTCTCCTCTTCGTTCATAAATTTAACATTTTTTTTTTGCACTAGCCCCTCTCATGCCTATGTTTGTTTTTTAGCAGTTATAATAAATCAAAATTTACTCCCCCGAATAAAATCAAGGTATATTATCACTCCTTGAAAACAATCCTTGCTATATCTGTGTTATATATACAAACGTGAACTGTTGATATATCCTTACCAACTGAATTGGATATTTTGACTGGGTAAGGGAACTTAGAGGGGCAAAACTTCGATTTACTGATGTCGCCCTCGACAGTCCAAACATTTTTGTAAGTGGCTCTTCTCTAAAAAAGGTTGTGCATCCCTATTCTAGACGATCGACTAGCACTGAAGATGATGACGACTTCGATGAAGGCATTCATATTACTCGTGGTTTATTGAAATGTGCTCGACAATTGAATCATTTAGTCGGTTGTTTAAATGATTGCAAGCCAATTATTGAAAAATTGACCCCACCTGATGAATTAAGTGTTTTCTTGTTCCTTAAGGAGACCATAGATATAATTGACAGGGAAAAATAAAATTCTTCGTCTGTGTCAAATATTTATAGAAAGATCGTGAAAGAAATCGAGAAGAACCGTGGAGAGGTTAGCATTGCAGAAAGTGGGAACGATTCCATCATTGAACATGACCCGGGAAAAAGGTCTAAAATGAAGTCAGACAATCAGAGACATATTTGATCAGTTTAGGTTCATATCAGCCAAAACTCAGCGTATAGCCGATAACTGGTTCCATCCCGCAAGATTGAGACTGACATTTCAACAGCGCTTGGTACAAAAGAGCATACGTTTTTGGAATATAGCACAGAACTCAATGCTAATTTTTTTGCGTGTTTCATGAAGGACCTGGGAGAAAAAATAAATACAAAATGCTTCACTTGAGAGTGCTGTAAACAAAAGACACAAAATGAAGAGCTTAAGGAAAAGAAAGAACAGAAAGTTCGCACAACATTTCTCTTCAAACTTCCACCAAATTTGCTGTTTCCTATTTTGTCAGTTAATGATGACGCATAATCACTTATTCGACGAGAGCAAGCGCAAACAGATTATTCTGGAAGAGCAATAGCAATATCTTGCATTCAGCACAGAAATTGTAGCAATCTTAATAGACATTACGCGAATGCTGAGTAGGCAAGGTCTAGTTTGTGGAAATGACAAAGACGGAAATGGAAACATTTGAAAAATTGTGAAATTAATATCCAGACGTAACACACAACTGAGGAAATGTTTGAGGACACACGTTTCAGCCCATACCATTTAACTTACCATTCCAATTCATCCCAAAACGAGATGATTGAATTTTTTGCTACAGTAGTGCGCAAAATGATAGTCAGGGATATTCAAGAAGCATAATTTTATGGAATTATGGCAGATACGACACCAAATTCTTCGCACCATGATCGATCAGCTGTTGGGTTGAAATATGTCGACAAAGATGGGAAAACTCCGATCGGCTTTTGGAAGTTTTCGCGAAAGAAGTCGTCAAAACCAATGTCAACCTCGCATGCTAGATATCGCACATCCTTACAAAGAATGAGCTCGAAATAGAACAGGCATTTTTCCAGTCATACGATTTTACAAGAAACATGTCTGGAGAATTCAGCGACACTTAGGAGACGTTTTCAGAAATCGTGGGTCGAATTGTGCCCTATATTCCTTGTCAATATCACAGACTCAACACTTTCGTTTCGCATATCTGCAATGCCAGCAATGTTATAGGTGATGTGTTCGACATACTGGAAGATGTTTGTGTTTTTCACAGCAAGTACTAAACGAAAGAAACCATTAGTAGACAAGCTCCAAGAAATAGAAAATGCTCTTCTGCTGCGGAATCTTTCTAAGGCTACATGGACTGCTCGAGCGGAATCATTGAAAGCGGTTTGGATCTCATATGAATGTATCCTAAGTTGATTCCTCTACTCCTGTTAGCAAAACAATGATCAAGCCACGAAGTTTAAGAAAGAAAATGTTATCGCTCGACTTCATTGCTTCACTATGATGTTTCTCAAGCACGTTCAGTACAAGTGCAAGTTAGTTACTGAAAAAATGAAGTCGAAGACTCTTAAAATAGACGATACGAAAACACTGAAAACTTGTATCAAATCATTGGAAAAAATCAACAGTGACAATGAAATTGTGAATAGGAAAATATAGAGTGCAGTTCTCTTTTAAAGCAAGTAAGGTGTTGATCCGTAAATGAATTTGCTATGCAGGATCGACGAAGATTGGAACCAGGTAATTGAAACATTCTCTTTGCTCCCGAACTTCTAATGTTTTAATGCATAGAGTTTCAGAACGTACTGGATACTCTTACAGTGGTGATAGCTGAAAGTCTTAATTCTTGCATCAGCATAATCTCACCACTGGATAAAATAATGTATCCTCCCGTTACAAGAAAGAAATAAACACTAAATCTGGTTAAGAAAGCGGCAAATAAATGTCTTTTGTGAAACATTGGCAATTCCTGATATGGAAGCATTACACACAGAGCTGAAAATTTTGTCAAACTTCTGCGCAGAGGCTGGAAGAATGGACGATATTTACATAAAAACAGAACCTTTGAGATAATTCTGCCTCTTGAGAACCATGTCACTCATCAGGCTCTAACTTCTCCAGTCACAGTTGCCTCGAATTAAAGAACATTGTAAATTAAAAATTGTGAAAAAATATATAAGAACAACAATGACTTATCCACGTTTGAATACACTCATGATGCTTACATTTGAGAAGGATATTTCGACATACCTAGATTTGGTCGCTGTTGTGAATAGATGGGCTCGTCTAAAAAAATGGTGGGTTAAAATGCATGTTATGCAATGAATGAACAAAAAATGTAATTAAAATAAATTTTGATTTCATCCTTTTTAATGTAAATATAAATAAGCTGATTTTGTATAAGTTCTAAGCAGCATCTTACTAAAAACTTGTTTAATTAATCCGAATTGCATATTTTCATCTGCACATTCAGCAAAAAATATTAAAATGTTTTAATGGAACATTTACAACAATGTAACGTAAGTGAAGGGGTGGTGTATCCATCTTTAAATCTACCTTATATTCTCCTCAATATTCTAAAATGTAAAATATTCGACGCTCTAAAGTGAAAAATTTGATCTCGATGGGTTAATAATCTTCAATTTTATATAGAATATACCGGGTGTCCTAAAATGGATTGACTGATTTTAAAATTCAATAACTTGCAAATGGTGGCAGCTATTTAAAAAAATTCTTGCAGGAGGGTTATGTAAGATGTCAGGAGTTTTTTTACAGCTATTCTCGATTTAATAGCAGCGATACATGACACTGCTAGCAATAGGTGCTAAATCAGGGCCTGATTTTTTGTTTCTCTTCTCTCTCAGTATTTATGCGAAAGAAGGAGATTAAATGTATGGACTGATTCTCAGTCGCCAATGCAATTTTGTTTTTAGGGCCCCAATGCATATATTTAATCTCCTTCTTTCGCATCAATATTGAGAAAAGAGAGAGGCCAAAAATCAAGCGCTGATTTAGCGCCTATTTCAAGCAACGCCATCTGAACTAAAATCGACTATCGCAGTAAAAAAAATTCCTGAGATCTTACCTAACACTCCTGCAAGAATTTAATTTTATAGCTGTCACCATTTACAAGTTAATTGAACTTTAATCCTTAAATGCCTGGTGTTGTTTTTCGGCAACATACCCAATTTAGGCTTCTAAAATACTATTAGAATAATATTAAAGCTATAATGCCTAATATTGCCAATAAAATACATTCTGAAAATATTATTAAATCAATTTTCAACATGTACATGGCAACACTTGTGCTGTTTAAGAATAAAGATAGATTTATTTTTTCAACTGTTGCTATATGTTCTTTTTGTTTTGTTTGGAGGCTTGCGAAATTTTTCTTCTGCAGTGAGCAAGTAAAATTTATTTCTTATTATAGTTCCTAACATTCTTGTGTGTTTAATATTATAGACTTTTATCAAGGAAAGTTATTTTTTCAATTAAACACCAGTATTGCCGATTAGTAACAAACTGTTTTTTAGCCGTAAACCATACTTAAAACAAAATATGCTTTTTTAAGTATTTTTCCCATGATTTATTTAAAAAATGAAAGCCGAAAAACATTATTACAATGATTTTTGAAAAATCCAGCATTTAAGGGTTAAAATCAGTCAGTCTATTTTAGGACTCCGGGTAGATAAATATATACAGATACAGAAATGTACTTTTAAAGATATGTGTATATACAAGGTGTTCCTAAACTCATGGTACATACGCTAGAGGGTGATAGAACACATCCAGACGAGTAATAGTAAATAGTAAACCAAGGGTCCCAAACGTATTCCGAAGGAGATAGGCGACTTTAAAGTTTCGGGTCCAAAATTTCAAATGATTGTAAAAAACGGAAAAATTGGTCGATTCGTTTGCGGTTTTCACTAAAACTATTCTTTATGTCAGTATTTTCGTGAAAATAAATTTTAAAGATACCGTTCAAAAAATGCCGACAGAGGGCGCTTTAGACTTTGGAGTAACCAACAACTATTTTTTTCCGTTATTTTTTGTATCTCATTACATGCTTTCAAAAGCTTAGACCTAAACTTAAATTTTGAGCTCAAAATCTGAATCGTTGGGAGTGGTTAAGTCAAGGGCGGATCTGGAGAGTCCTCAAGGGGGGGGGGGCGATTTTGGAAATTTGGAGACTCCATTCTGATGCGCGGGTCGGGGCTAATTTTTTTCACTGCGGGTCGTGTTACTTCTACTTTTTTCTGCGGGTCGGGTTTGGGTCCGGTTGACTTCTGTTTTTTATTGCTGGTCGGGTTAACTTATACTTTTTTGCTGTGGGTCGCGTTTGGGTCCGGTTGACTTCTATTTTTTGCTGCTGGTCGGATTAACTTATATTTTTTTGCTGTGGATCACGTATGAGTCCGGTTGACTTCTACTTTTGCTGCGGGTCGGGTTAACATCTACTTTTTCCTGCGGGTCGGGTTTAGGTCCGGTTGACTTCTACTTTTCTGCTGCAGGTCGGGTTGTCTTCTACTTTTTAGCTGTGCCTAGCGCGTTGGGTTTAGGGCAGATTGACATACATTATTTCGGGTTTGGATCAGTTTTGGATTGGGTTTTCACTCTTGCGAGAAGGATTCGGGCCAACCCTAATTTTGAAAAGAATGTCTAAATATTTTTTAAGATAAAAACTACATACAGTGCGTCTCATAAATATAAAGACACAGATGTTTTTGAAATTACATTTTATTAATCCAGTTAAATTAAATTAAATTTTATACCTCATATTAAGAACACTGAAATGAATCTCTTATAGGGATTTTAATTTAAATAAAATAATTTTGTCTCGAATAATAAAAAAAATAAAAAATTACGCTGTCTCATAAATATAAAGACAAACTTGAAACTGTTTCATATGCAAATTTATTTCGAGTGCGCGCGTACAGAATTAATGCAGAATTAATGCGCACGCGCAGAAATACATTTTAACTTACCCAAACGAGCAAAGTTGTTTGACTTGTTTCAATTGCAACGATGCCGTGGAACATTGAAATTTATAAAGATGAAATTTGCAAAATATGTGAATTTAAAGCTAATGGCTTAACAGTTTGTCAAATATGTACAAAAACTGAGAGAATCAGAGCTGCACTTTATAAAATTTTATCAAAAAATTACAATTTATATTCGAGAAAACGATCTGGCAGACCGAAAAAAACTAGTGAAAGACTCGATCGCAAGATCATGCGACTTGTTTCGTCGCAAAAAATGTCACTCCGATAAGTTTCTCAACGAGTTTATGGTATGGTCCCAAAGGATACAGTACATCGTAGTATAAAAGAAAGAAAAAACATTGTATGCCGACATACGTTCAGGTTTTCTTTACTGAAAAAAGAACACAAAGAACGGAGGTTAATCTGGGCTAAAGATCATATGCACTGGAAGGACGGATGGATGCAAGACATTTTATCAGATGAAAAGGGATTTAACTTGGATGGCCCAGATAGTTGGAATTCCTACTCGCACGATTTAAGACGTTAATATCGAACCCCCTTCAGTAGGCAGAAATGGGGAGGTTCTGTTATGGTGTGGGGTGGCTTCTCTTTTAATTCAACTACGGATATTGCTTATCTGGAAGGTAAACAGACATCTAAAGAGTATGTCGAACTGCTTGATAGTCAGTTGTTGCCAATTGCTGAAACTCTTTGTAGTCGGAATTATTTGTACCATCAGGATAATGCATCGATTCACATATCAAGACTCACAAAAAAATGGTTTGCCGATAGCAATGTTCATGTCACAGGTGGCCCGCACGTAACCCTGATTTAAATCCAGTTAAGAATCTTTGTGGCACTCTCGTTCGCAGTCTATATGCATCTGGAAGATAATTTTCAAACGTCTTTGAGTTGAAAAAAGAAATCGAACGAAGTTGGTTTGATATAAAGCCAAAATAGTTAAACATACTAATAAAAAGCATGCCAGCTAGAATATTTCCTGTAACTAATAGGAATGGATTATTTATTGGACTGTAATTCAAAAGTATGTAAAATGTCTTTATGAGACAGCAAATTTATTTACATTTATCAATTTTCGAGTTGAAATTACTCAATTCTAATCCAATTTACTGTAAAATGTTTTCTTGGCGAATACTGTCCGTTATACGTATAAATATAATTTCGAATACTGAATTATTAAAATATTATTTCGAAAATATCAGTGTCTTTATATTTATGAGACGCACTGTACAGTAAAAGTTCCATGACGGGCACGCCTAAACAATTATTTAATAATACTTTTTAATCTTCAGGATTATGTAAAAAATACTAATTTTTATAAGACTGCTTGTCTGTCTATATCTAAGATCAGTTTTAATTCACTAAAGAATGCTTTGAAATTTATTAAAAAAGATATCGGGTGTCTTAAAATGAACTGACTGATTTTAAAAATCAGTAACTTGCAAATGGTGACAGCAATTAAAAAAAATCTTGCAGGAGGATTATGTAAGATGCCAGGAGATTTTTCACTGCGATTCTCGATTTTACTTTACAGTAACAGCGATAGATGGCGCTGCAAACATTAGTCGTTAAATTTGGCGCCTATTGCTCGCAGCGCCGTCTGTCGTTGCTATTTTAAACTAAAATTAAGAACCGCAGTAAAAAGAACTCCTGATCAGGGGTGATTCTCAGTAATAATAATTAAAAAATCTGACATGTTACAGCAGAGAGGGGGCGGGAGGGGGATTCCCTCCTGGCACTAATTATTTTTGTTGCAGGTCGGGTTAGCTGTTTTCGATTCGGGTCGATTTCAGGCTGAGTGTAGATTCCTGCAAGTTGGGTTTGGGTTAACCCGTTTTCTTCAAAAGTTAGTTCGGTATATTGTATCAGATTAAAAACTATACCTATAATAATAAACATAGGTATGTGTGCTGTTTTCTAAAGAGACCACTGTATTTTTCCACGACTCTTTGATAAAATTCGCATTTCTTCTACGACTCTTTGGTGAAATTTGCATGTTTTTGCAGCCCTTTGATAAAATTGGCGTTTTTCCGTAGCCGTTTGATGAAATTCGCATTTCTTCCATTGCCCTTTGACGAAATTTACGTTTTTTCTGCAACCCTTTACGAAATTAGGGTAATTTTGTAGCCTTTGATAAAATTCTCGTTTTTTTTCCGCGATCCTTTGACGAAAATCGCGTTTTTTAAGAGATTCTTTGACGAAATTAGCTTTTTCCGCGATTCTTTGAAGAAATTCACGTTTTCTCCGCGATGTTTTGACGAAATGTGAGTTTTTCGCGACGCTTTGACGAAATTCGCGTTTCATTTGCGACCCTTTGATGTAATTCGCGTTTCTTTGATAAAACTTTGATTTTTTTCACGATCCTTAGACGAAATTCGCGGGTTTTTTTTATATAAAATTCGCGTTTTCTCCCCGATCCTTTGAAGAAATTCGCGTTTTCCGTGATCATTTGAAGAATTTCGCGTTTTTTCCGTGGCCCTTTGATCAAATTTACGTTTATCCCGCGATTCTTTGACGAAGTTGAAGTTATTTCTTGCGAACGATTGACGAAATAGATTTTTTATGGCGACTGTTTGTCAAAATTCGCGATTACTTTTATATCCGAATTTTCGGGTTGTTGAATTTTTTTTTAATTTTTGGAACCGAATGCCTTAACCATCTCGCTGCGTATATATATATATATATATATATTATGAATATAGGTTCAAAAATTGCGCATTTAGTTTATTATGTATTTCAAATCTGCATATATTTTAGAGCTCAAATATGTCCAAAATCTTTGCGAAAGAGTTTCTCTTTTAAATAGAATTAGATCATAAAAAAAAAAAAAAAAGCAAAGCTGCGGAAATTGCGGGTTGCGCAAATTTTGCTGCTTTTACGTTGACCGTGGAAATCGAGGGATGCGCAGCGAGAGGGTTAAATTTTCGGAAAATTCGGAACAAAATCACCCCTGCTCCTGACATCTTACATAACCCTCCTTCAAGTATTTTTTTTAAATAGCTGTCACCATTTGCAAGTTATTGAATTGTATTTAAAGTCAGTCCATTTTAGGACACCCGGTATATTCAGTAGCTAAGGGATGATGGCTGAAAGAGGTATTAAAAAAAATAGTCTTGGCTTCGATATGTCAGTTAGAGATTTACCTGGGCTGAAATTTCCATGTCCAACCCACATAAAAAAAAATATTTGCCCGGCCCGGTATAAAAACTAAAAAATCGACTCCAGCCCAGCCTGCATTTTTCAATTAAAATTATTCATAAAGCACATTTACGGGTCACGGGTCGCGGTCGGACAAATAATGCTTATCATACGGGCTGAAACGGACCGAACGTTTAGCTTTGATTCCGGGTCGTGCCCCAACCTGGAAATCTTTGCAGTGCAGACAGACCTCTAGGAAAAGTCCAGGTAAGTCAGGTCCATTTTTGAGCGAAATAGTCGGAGTCGGAGTCGGTTCTGTTAAAATTCACGGAGTCAGAGTTGGAGTCGTCCATTTTACAAGCAGGGCTGTGTTGTCGGAGTCGGAGTCAGGCCCATTTTTGAGCGAAAGAGTCGGATCTGTTAAAATTTCCGGAGTCGGAGTAGGAGTCGTATATTTTTCCCGCAGTCCTGATCCAGACCACGCTCGACCTGGAAGAAAAATAAGTCTGGCTCGACTCGAATTTGCAGAAAAAATTAAAATCAGGGCACGGCCTGGCTCTAAAAGAGAGAAGACCTTGCCCAAACCGAGTCTCGTGGTTTTAAAATGGCGCGACCCGGGTCGGGTCGCGCCGACTCGAGCTTCGCCCCAAGTTATTTACCATGAGGATGCATAATGCCGTTTTGCAAACCTTTTATTTGCCCAAGGGGGGGGGGGGCGATCGCCCCCTCGCCCCCCCTTAGATCCGCCATTGGGTTAAGTAGCACAAACTGAACTGTGTTCAGGAGTTCAATTTTCAAATTATTATAAAAAACGGAAAAATTGGTGGATTCGTTTGCGGTTTTCACTAAAACTATTCTTTATGTCAGTATTGTCTTGAAAATAAATTTTAAAGATAAAGTTAAAAAAATACCGATAGAGGGCGCTTTAGACTTTGGAGTAACGAACAACTATTTTTTTACCGTTATTTTTTGTATCTCATTGCATGCTTTCAAAAGCTTAGACTAAAAATTTGGAGCTCAAAATCTGAATCGTTGGGAGTGGTTAAGTAGCACAAACTGAACTGTGTTCAGGAGGGGGGTTCAAATTTCAACACATGAACACAGTTCAGTTTGCGCTACTTAACCACTCCCAACGATTCAGATTTTGAGCTCAAAATTTAAGTCTAAGCTTTTGAAAGCATGTAATGAGATACAAAAAATAACGGTATAAAATAGTTGTTGGTTACTCCAAAGTCTAAAGCGCCCTCTATTGGTATTTTTAACGGTATCTTTAAAATTTATTTTCAAGAAAATACTAACATAAAGAATAGTTTTAGTGAAAACCGCAAACGAATCGACCAATGTTTCCGTCTTTTATAATCATTTGAAATTTTAACTCCTGAACACAGTTCAGTTTGCGCTACTTAACCACTCCCAACAATTCAGATTTTGAGCTCAAAATTTAAGTTTAAGTCTAAGCTTTTGAAAGCATGTAATGAGATACAAAAAATAACGGTAAAAAATAGTTGTTGGTTACTCCAAAGTCTAAAGCGCCCTCTATCCGCATTTTTTGAACTGTATCTTTAAAATTTATTTTCAAGAAAATACTGACATAAAGAAAAGTTTTAGCGAAAACCGCAAACGAATCGACCAATTTTTCCGTTTTTTATAATCATTTGAAATTTTGGACACTAAACTTTAAAGGCGCCTATCTCCTTCGGAATACGTTTGGGACCCTTGGTTTCCTATTTACTATTACTCGTCTTATGTGTTCTATCACCCCCTAGCGTATGTACCATGAGTTTAGGGACGCCCTGTATATTTAAATTAGTCGGCAAAATCGTCATATACGCCCCCCTAATGAATTTTGCTTAAATACGCCCCTGTGTGCGGATTCTTTAAATTAAATGATAAAATTTTCATTAAAATCAATAAGTTTCGTGAAAAATTTTTCATAGCAAACATAAAAACGTACAAAATTTAGCTGATATACATAAAATTAAAATTATATTAAAATTAAAGAAAGTCCAAATTTACTGATTTAATTTAATTATTATTAGCTATTTTAAGAGAAATATTGCTAAATTTTACAGATATAATCAATATCTTTGCCAGTAATAAAATCTAGATAAAAGCAACTATATATACTTTTTTTTTTCTATGTTCTTTACTATCCTCATAGATTAGAATGTTTCACGTTCATTTTGTTTAGTGCTGCCATCTCTTGAGGAACATAGGATATTTTTCAGATATTACTTTCAAATGCATTACTATCAAACTAATTTACTGATTGTTTGTGGTTTTTAAAATAATATTCAAGCATGAAGTAATTTTAAATCTCTCTATACCATGCCGCCCGATTACGAAATATTAATTCGTTTGTATTTAAAACAATGTAAATATTTCAGAATTTTTTTCTGGCTAATATCCCAAAACGAAATTAAAACTTCACCAGCTAATGAATAAATAAATAAATAAAAATAATATATTCGGGCTTAAACCACTGAAATTATTAGAATGAAATAGGTTATAATAAGTTACTATCAACTTTATTAACTGTTATGGAAGGACACGACGAAAATATGAAACAAACAATCTTTATTTAAAGTTAACTGTTATCAACATTTTCACCAGATGGCAGCACCAAACAAATTTAGACATATTACAAATATTTGAAACAAGTAACGTTTTTAAAATAAAAATTAGATGGCAGTTAACTTCTGTTATAATTCAATAATAAAACTTTTTTTTTTTTTTTTTTTTTTTTTTTTAAATTTAAGAATTATTAAATATCGAGCTTTTTATTGTTTTAAAATTCAACCCAGGTTTCCCTCATATAGGGAATAATGTAGAAAGAATGTACTACGATACTGTTTTTACTCTATTACTGTTAGAAAGTACAGTCGTGGAAAAAAAAAAGTAAACACCCCCTACTAACTCCTCAACGAATTATCGTAGAAGAAGTTACTGGTACCGAACGATTGGAAATAAAGTCTACTTTTAAATCATGTGTATAAAATTTGCTTAGGAGGCCATCTACATATTAAAACGAACCCAAACTTCATTTTTTTTTCAATGGCAATATCCAATTTTAACAAGATATTTCAAATCTTCGGTTCAAACTATGCCTAGACAACAAATTTCAAGTCATTTGAATAATAAGTTTTTGAATTATAAGCATTCAAAATTTAGTGCTTCTAACATTAAATTGCATTTCCATATTTTTATTAATATCTCCTTAAATTATTCTCCTAATCTGCTAATTTTTTGAGCAGCAATAAAACTAAAATACCCAAACATAAATACGTTGAATTTGCAATTTTTATAATTTTATGATATGAATTATGAATTATGATATTAATATTCGAAAAAAATTATGAACTGCAACCTGCAATTTTTTTTATGGTTTTAGATTTATTAAGTCCTGCTTTATGGAAATCCAAAATTTCACATTTTTATCCCAAGTAGTTTTCTAATTATGCTTAAAAAACGGTAAAATGATGGTTTAAGGGTCTATGATAGACATAGGCGTAGCGTGACCAGAAATTTTGGGGGGGCACCAAGGCCGTGCGAAGTGCGCCCGGAGCGAATTTTCACTTTTGCGCCCCCCTCCTCCCCAAAAAAAGTCTTTCTATTTGTAATGGGTGTAATAAAATTGATAAAGTGCAAAAACATACAACAACAACAACAACAAAAAAACTATAATATTTATAATATGAATAAATATTTTCCGTTTATTTTGGAACTTTTAAGTGTTTTAATTTTAATTTAGAAATTCTTAACAACTAAATAACGTAAGAGTAAATTGCACTTATTTGCTAGCGAGTTCATGATGTTTTGCGACAGGAAAAAAAGATAATGAAGAGTGAAAAAGAAATTTCCCGGAAAATGATCGGCGCCAAAAAACTGAATAAATAAACAAATAAAACCGTGGTTCGCAGCATAAATTTTGCGCCAGGGGCGACCGCTCCTTTAGCCCCCCACCCCTCTTTGCACAGCCCTGGGGGAAATACTAGAGGTATGCACGGGCCGCAATTTCCAGGCCGGCATGAAAATTAAAAGTTCCACCCGAGCACGGCCCGTTTATATTTTCACAGTTTACGGCCAGGCCCGGTTCGTAAATAAATCAGTGAAAACAAACCCGGTCCATGAAAAAAATCAATTAAATCAGGCCTGTTCCGGCACGACTCAATTTCACAAAAATTCTGATTTTTCTTAACATGCAGGGCTGCCACTTGCTACTAAAATGCTGCTAAAAGTGATTATTTTCAGCATTCGACGGCTATGGCGACTATTTTAGGCCGAAAACTGTTAAAAAGCGACTATTTCAAGAAAGCAGTAGGCGACTTTTTTCGGATTTCAACGAATATTTTTACTAAAATTATTTGGTCTTTTTCTTCAAAGCGTCTGTAAAGTCACCTTCTCAAATGAACTTTTTCAACGTTTGTTTGAGGAGATTCGGGATTTTTTCTGCGACGAATTCCAAAATTCGGGATTTTTCCCCCAATCCATTGACGAAAATACCTATTTATTTCCAAAATCTTTTATACTATCGTTGAAGGAGAATTTGCAATTTTTTTCCGCGATCCTTTGCCAAATTTTGCAGATTTTTCTACACTGTAAAAAAAAATCTGTAATCCTACAAAACTAGTTTTTGTAAAACTACAGAAATCTGCATGTTTACTAGAATTTTATCTGTAACCGGGTATAATATTTACCACTCGCATAGTAAAAATACATGAAATATCTTAGTGTCAACTGTCAGCCAATGAGAAAGGACTTCAATGATGACGTAATGACTATTCACGCAGCCACAGAGATGTTCAAGGCATCCATCTTGATTATGATTTCAAATTAGGACGCAAGTAAATATTTCTACTTTACGAGTTAAATTTTGTTATATTTCCATTCTTATATTTCCATTCCTTTAATTATAAAATTGTTTCTGAAAATTATGTTTCTACATTGTTCAAGGACAATAGAAAGTATTTCATTTTGTATTCTATAAATTGCAATATTGTTTTTGTGTCAAAGTTCTTTTTCTTATTTTTGTAAAAGGTGTCCCATTCCTCCATACTCTCTCCTATGCTTTTAACTCTGAATATTGGGCATTTCTCTATCTATACACACGTATTATGGGTATTTGTTTTAAAACTATCAGAAATATTATACATGTGTTTGCGTGTATATGAAAAATGAAATGTTGGTAATATTTTTCCTATTCCTAGAGAAGAAAAAATCGTTCTTAACTGTGCTTTAAATAAAAATAATTTATCACATTATTTATATACTTTTTCTTTCTTAACCTTTAACTGATGTTACCGGTCTCTCAGACCGCACCTTTTTTTTAATTTTTATAGTTTTGCAATTTTTTATATACTTGCAATTTTCAGTTTAACTACAAACACTACCGAAATTTTGTTCCGTTGTGAACTTAGTACCATCACCAGACAGTTTTGAATAGGTGAATTTTAATTATAACAGTCCTGTACAAAAAGTTTAGTACAAAAACACCATCCTATGAGTTAATCGTGCCTTTTATTCATCTTTCAATAAAGCGGTCTCACAGACAACTTCACACTAGTTGTCTTCACACTAGTTGTGACAATTTCTGTGACATCAGTTAAAGGTTAAGGAGTAAATTTAATAACTCATTCATATTGAAATATGTATTTATTTTATCTGAAAAATTGTTCTGCTCAAATTTTTTGTGAAAATCTTAGACTTGGAAAAAACCTAAATATAAACATTTGCATTTTACGTGAGTTTCTGAGCGATAAAATGCCGAGTTTTTACTTTCTCATGCAAAGAGAGATACAGGGTATGTAGGGGTAAAGATACGAGTGGAGCAAAAATACGCACCGGCTGATTTCATATGAAGTAACATTTCTGCTCTCTTGGCCAATAGGTGGCAGTTTTGTTTCAAGTGTACTAGTCATTTTTTTAAACCTTTGATAAAAGTAGCAATTTGTGCTAAGAAAATGAGGAGTTCAAATTTTCGAATTTTGATCTAATATTTTTAAAATTTCACTTTATTCTTTAGCTAACAGTACCTGGAATTTTTACAAATCCAAAATTTTAGTGGAGATCGAAAGATTTTTAGCTTCTAAATGCCGCAGTTTACCTCGATCACATTTGTTTATACTTATGCGTAGCCGGTTAAGCAAAATACTGCAGAATAGGATAAAAGTACGCATCATCCTTGGGACAAAGATACGAACATGTTTAAGATACGGGACTTTGCCCTATCGTTCTAGCTAGATGCAAAGCTTTCCACAATTTCTAAATTTGTATTATATAAAATATAATAGCTACTTAACTAATAAGTTAGTAAACTACATTTCCCTTTTTCTAGAAGTTTTTAAATATAGAACGTATGTACCTACCTACCCCCTTTTAAAAATCAATATTCTTATTTCATGAATCGCTTTTGTTTTAAACCTTAATCCTTAACTCCTGTTAACGGTCTCACCGACCGCTGTAATATTCAGTTTTCACAGTTTAACTTGTAACTTTCAATTTAAGTATTTATGTTAGTTTAATTTTGATTCGTTTGGTAAATTAGAAGTATAGCTGAAGACTTCTGAATGCGGGAAATTTTACTATAATAGCCCTTTGCATAAAGTTTAGCGCAGAAACCGCCTCTTATGAGTCAGTCAACCATTTTATTCAATCAACGATTAAGCGGTCTCTGAAACCGTTTACAGTATTTATGAAACAATTTTTATCACAACAGTTAGAGGTTAACTGCTATTTGCGATCTCGCAGACCGCTATTTTTTCCATGGTCTAGCTTAGAATTTTCAGTTTAAATACTATCGAAATTTACTAATGCTTTTACATTACTCATTCATTTTAGTGAAAATGGGGCAAAATCCGGCCGTAATGGGGCAAAAATGCGCACTGTGTATCTTTGCCTCATCACTGCGTACTTTTAGCCCAACCATTGGGGCAAAGATGCTCAGAGCAATGTTTTTTTAAAAATTACAATTTCTCACGGAATTATAACTTGACAGAATGTCGTTAGATAGTGGAACGTGCCTAAGGTTTTAATACAACATTTTAATCAGTCGTCACATAAGTTTAGATCAATGTGCTCGTTAAAAATCAAAATTAATAAGTGCGTAACTTTAGCCCCCACCTATCCTACATCACTTAGGTGTGTCATGTGATTGTGAGCCATGTTGTGGACAACTTGTCAGCAAGCGCCATTGAGATCAACCATGATGGCGAATATCGATGGCGCTTTTTAACAAGCTGTCCTCACTTCAAGTACTTGTGGGCATGATACCCACATATGTTTGAATATTAAAGTATTTACATTTGTCCATTTTCCTACATAAAACATAAATTGTTATTAGAGATGTAATTGTATATTACATTTCATAATATCAATAAAACACGATTTCCTTTCCTTTTATTTCGGGTTCTGGTTGAAATAAGTCTGGGTTGAGTTGCAGGTTGCCGAAAATTATTTTGGCTGATTCTGGTCAGGTTGCGGATCGAGGAAATATTTTTGGAGTGTTCGTGTCGAGTTGCGGGTTGACTTAAGTATAATATTCGGTTTTGTGTCTATAATATTCGGTCCGTGCAGGACTACTCTGTAGTCGGGAAATTTTCCATATATCAGGATTCGTACGGTCCTTAAAAGTACTTGCATTTTTCAAAAAGGATTTTTTTGTGCTTGAAAGTGCTTATTTTCATACAAATTTTTTTTTAAGTCCTTAAAAGTGCTTTACTGTCATATTATTTCTTAATCTGTGGTGGAACTCTTCTGCATTTCTTTTCATTTCTTATTTAAAAAATAAAGATAAAACCTCCATAGCTAACCTTTCTTCTGAAATTTCACCTCCCCTTTTTACTCCCTTCTCCACAATACCAAAGTTTAAACTGTTTAAAACTTTTTTTTATCCTTTAACTGATGTTACCGGTCTCACAGACCACTGCTTTTTTTCAATTTTCACAGTTTAACTTGCAAATTTCAGTTTATCTACAAACACTACTGAAATTTTGTTTCGTTTGAAACTTTAGTACTAACACCAGAGACTTTTGAATAGGTGAATTTTAATTATAACACTCCTGTGCAAAAAGTTTAGTACAAAAACATCCTATGAGTTTATCGCGGCTTTTATTCATCTTTCGTTGGAGCGGTCTCACAGACCGCTTCACACTAGTTATGTGATAATTTCTTTGACATCAGTTACAGGTTAAAAAAAATTGCTCTACTGTATTTGTTACTTTAAGTGAATAAATAATCAGTCCTGAATTTCATTAACTATTCATTCCATCATATCCATTTCATTAAAATTTTATCTGAATTTCACCTTCAAAATTTCGTTTCCCCGTTTTCTTCACCTGCCACAGTAATAATACTTAAAGATTCAAAACTCTTTAAAACTGCTTAAATTAAAATATATATATATATAATATATATATATATATATATGTATGTTCTGTGTCATTTTATTGTCACAATAATCAAGATTTTTCTTCCCACTCGAAATTGGCATCCCCCCCCCCCCCCTTAAAAAAAAAAAACTTAGAGCGCATAGAATTTTAAAGTCTTTAAAACTCTTTATAGACCAATGGTAGGGGAGGAAAAAAGGGCCGCATTCGGAATTAATTAGGGGAAAGCTGGAAATTGTTTTAATCCCTTTACATTAAGTCTAGAATGAATGTACTAAGTTTTCCCCCTCTTACTAGGTGAGTGGTTGAAGAAATGTACAGATTTATAGTCAAAAAACACATTTTTATTAATTACCATAACAATATCTAAAAAAAAACTAACTCTATTAAAAACATTGTCAATACAGATGTTGTAGAGGTTAAAATTCTGATTGAAATGTGTACTTAATATTTTTGTTGAATTTTTACAATTATATTGCAAAGTTTTGCCTAATTCGTTAATCAAGTGATTGAAGCCAGAATAGACGTGGTTATCAGTTTACCCTGTTTCTAATTTATAGGGGAGATGGGGGCACATGTGAACAGGGGGCAGATGTGAACATCGCAATTTTTCAATGGTTATTGTAAGTTTTTTTATTTGAAAAAAACTACTAAAGATGACAACACCTGTAGACATACGGTAAAAATTTTTTGAAGCTTTTTGACCTTTTGTTTGTTCTCTGTAGCCAAAACACTGTTTTTAGATCTCAAAAGTCAAATCTTTGTTCCGAGTTCATAAGCGTTTAAATTTATTTATTCATTTATTTGAATTTGAGTGTTTTAACATGCACTATGAATATTAATAAATATTTTTAATACAGTTCTTTTTTCTTCTAAATTTGAGAAATGTTAATAATTTATCAATTTAACAGAAGCAGCAATGTGGGGCACTTGTGAACAGACAAGTTGGGGCAGATATGAACAGTAGGGGAGACCGGGGGAATGTCGCCAACCCGGGTTATGCCGCCACCCCACCTAGTTTAAAAACTAAAGGCAGTTTGATACAGTAAATGTGCCTGCACTATAGCGGCCAACAATATAAACAGTGCCTAAAGTGGGAGTGACTTTGCTGTACGTCGTTCGTCTGTTCTGGTGAAAAATGTAGTTTTCATCTAGTTGCTTATTATTTTGGAGCTTCAAATGAGTAGAGATAAGCACCTTTTATTGTAACATTAGGTATTTAAGATAATATGACCCGTAATCTACATGCATTCGCCGACATTTTGATGGAATGTGTTGAACAAGTTCGGTTCTTGTTTCGGCTTTGCTTGGGGATTTCCGCCATATTGTCCTCTCGGGGTAATGCCGCCGCCATGCAAATCGGGTGAGAAATGGCCTCATTTCAATGTAGTGGAGCCGATTCAGCAGAGTGACTTTTGCAATAGGAAGTAAATTGTAAGCTTAACCATTATTCTGCTCAATTACATTACTTTCTAACTATTTTCAGTAGGTTGTGTGTTTCCTAGTATCCATTTGTTGCATGTACTAGGTCATTAAAGAGTGGCGGCATTACCCCGGTACAGTGGCGGAATTACCCCAGTGTCCTGGGTAATCCCGCCACTGTGCAGAGGTTTAAAAAATATTTTTTTATATATGCTTACTTTACAGTTATGATTACGGTTAAATTTATACAGGTACTAAAGATCATGATTCAGCTTTAGAATTTTTACTATTAAAAAATAAACATTTTTTCGAGGTGAAAAAATTTAAATTCCCTTAAGGTGTCGCCATTCCCCCGGTCTCCCCTACTTAAGTGCCCCAATAATCATTCTGTGATTCTGTTCTTTTCAGTTAACTTAATGATAAATAATGTCCGTTCCATTACCTATAATTTTCCTGAAATAGAAGACATTTTCCTCACACAAAGTTGATTTTGCATTGAAACTTCATCAAATACATCTTTCAGCAAATACATAAAGAGCAACAAGCTCGTTTACATTCAATTGTACTTTAAATATATTCAATGTTTTCTAAAATCCAGTAAGTGTAATATATTATTTTACTAAACAGTTTACAACAATATTTTTTATGCATTGTTAATACAAAAGTATTACTCTGAACAACTTTGCAAATTTTTGTATTACATTTATTCTAAACTTGCAATGATGGCTTACTTCCATATCTAAAACAGTTATGTATATGACGCTTTGAATGGAGATACATATGAGTAATATTTTAAGAATGTAAAATTTTTAAACTGATAACTACCGTAAAATCCCTATTGTAACCCCTCTCTCTTTCAAAAGGAAAAGAAGTTAGGGGAGGGGGGGGGGGGTTATAGTCGAGATTTTTTTAAAATCATTAAAAAACCCTTCTTTATCTATAATTTACAAGTAAATAAGGCAAATACAGCAGTGGGAATCTTTCGTATTTCGGCAGATTTGAGATAAATAGTATGTAAACGCCCCCTCCCCAAAAATTTTCCCAAACAAAAACCCCTAAGCAAAATTTGTTTTAATTTCTTTTTTAAAATTGCTTCTGTATTTTTTTATTTTATTTCAGCAATACTTAATGAATCATCTAAGCTTCCACCCCCAAAATCTACTTATTTTCATTTTATAATCTTTTGCTTAAACATATCACCCAGAAACTAGAGAAATGTGTGTGTATATATATATACAGTAAAACTCGGATATAACGCTCTTCCGGGGGACCGGGCTAGAAGAGCGTTAAAAGCGGGAAAGCGCTAAATGCGGGAGAAAGTTTTCGACATTTTAAAATTGAGAATATTAGATTATCTGCTTTAAATAATGCAGGGAATCATTTTCGTGTATTATTTAAAATAGAAACTCCACAGCATAGGTACAAAAACGTTTCCTTCATTTTAAATACGACAAATTTACATAGTGTTTACAAAGTGTATTATTATTTCAAATCAGAATAAGTAAAAGAATTGTTAACATTAAAAGCTACAAAATATATTTAACATTTCTAATAGGAACCTTTATCCTTATATTAAACATAAAATAAAATTATGAAAGAAACTAATAATAATATTTTGTTAAAAAAAATGTAACATTTGTATTCTTGAGCACCACTATGAGGACTATAAACTTTCACTTACTGTTTATTCTGTTTTAGAGAAAAACTCATCGAGTTTCGTCTGACGGGTGGACGAACGGCTACACAAAAGAGAGTTTTCTGCTTTGTTTATATGTCTTAATATATCTTCATATGAAGCGGCGGTATCTACTGAAGCAGTGTATAGGCGGATAGTGCTAAAAGCTTCCATTACTTCAGCTATCGTTGGGATGCGCTCTTGAACATCGCCATCAGCAACTTCATCAGGGTCCTCTTCTTCTGCGGCATCCTGTACAGTGTCCCCTATAATGTCGTCAATGCTCCTAACGTTGCATGTGATAACGTCTTTATCAATGTTAAGATAGTTCTGAAGGCTGTGTGCGTTTTCTGCAAGATGCTCGCAAACAGCTTGCCAGTCCTCGTCGTCTATAGGATCCGACCACTCTTCAGCTGCATCCATATTATAGTTGGCGTCTGTTATGAAGCCTGCCTTTTTAAAGCAATTTGGAATTATTTTAGGTTCGATTGCATCCCAAGCAGCGCTAAGGTAGTTCATGGCGTCGAGGAGAGTTACAGAAGATCGACTACTTTTATTTTCCATTTCATGTAGAAATCGTTTCACTATACGTTTGCGATAATGTTGTTTTAAAACCTTTATGATCCCTTGATCCATCGGTTGAAGTATGCTTGTGGTGTTTGCAGGTAAAAATTCCAGAGAGACGTTTGTAATATCTGGTATTTCTTGGGGATGCGCTGCGCAATTGTCTACGAATAGTATGACATGCCTATTTTGCTTCCGCATCTCGACATCAAAATCAGAAACATATTTAATGAACTGGGGACCCGTCATCCAAGCCTTACGTTGATGTGCGTAGTCACAGGGCAGTCGTTTGATGTTCTTGAAACAGCGAGGTTTGGCCGATTTTCCAATCACTAGAAGCTTGCGTTTGTCGCTCCCATCGGCGTTGGAACAAACAAGCACAGTAACACGTTCTTTACTGAGCTTCCCTCCATGGCACTGCTCATCTTTTAATGTTAAGGATTTATCAGGCATCGCTTTAAAAAATAAGCCAAATTCGTCGGCGTTATAAATATCACAAATGGCATAGTTTTTCATAAGCCTTGGAAGATTGTTCTTTTTCCAAAATTCTGCATTTTCTGTGTTCACGGCAGCGGATTCTCCGCAAATCTTCTTGTACACAATGCCGTGGCGGGTTCGAAATCGGTCTAACCACCCATTAGATGGAGTAAAATCTTCAATTCTTAGCTTTTGAGCTACCTCTGCAGCTTTTTCTTTAACTATGGATCCGCTGACAGGTATGTTACAGTGTCTAGATTCAAGAAACCACTCGTACATAACTTTTTCTAAATCTTCATATTTTCCTGTTTTCACTCTCTTTTTCTTTGAGCCACCAATAGCAGCATTTTTTTCAATATCTTTTCTGTTTTGAAGAAGTGTCCGAAGGGACGACGGTGCGATATTCATAGATAACGCAAAATCTTTTTGGCTCACAATAGGGGATTTTTTGTCATAATTTTTTAGAATTTCTAATTTTTTTGAAATTGTCAGCGTCTTTCTTTTCATACTCTTAGATTCCATGTTGCCTCTAATTGGAGTCGCCAGCGATACTGCTTACTTATGTGTAAATGAAAAAAGCGGGAACAATTTGTATGAAGTAAGAGACAGACAGGTGCTACTGTGATGGACGGAAGAAATTCTTTTAATCTCTGATCCAATGAGAAAAAAACCGCAGGGCTAGCTGATTTTTTTTTAACATAGTCTTTGGGCGTTGGCTGGCTGCCAATTCCACGCATCCCCACTTTCACTCTCTCTGTGTGTGTACGGGCGAGAAAATGAAAACTTCGGATGCAAACCAAAGCACCAAAGCGTAATATCCGGGATTTCTTTGTTCAAAGGACCAATAAAAAGCGCGTTAAAAGCGGGAAAGCGTTAAAAGCGGGGAGCGTTAAAAGCAATGAATTTTTACATTGTTCTTATGGGTATGGTTCAAGGGATCGGGACAAATGAGCGTAAAAAGCGGGAAAGCGTTTTAAGCGGTGAGCGTTATATCCGAGTTTTACTGTATATATATACTTTTTTATGGCGAATTTCACAGGTAATTAACTAATCATTACGATAACAAATGAATAACAGAATAAAAAGCATGTCAAAGGATATTTTTCCTTGTGTTCACATGTACCCCACGTGTGTTCACAACTACCCCGCTGATGGGGCACATGTGAACAATTTTTCGAATTTTTAAAACTATTAAAAAATGTAAGAACTATACAGGTTATTTTTAAAAAAAATACCATGTATAAAAGAAAGTTCTATTTACTGTATTGAGTAGGTTTGGTTTATAGAAATTAGTCCTGTCATGAGAAAAAGCTATATTTATGCGAACTGTTCACATGTGCCCCCAACTCCCCTATATACATTTTAATTTATTGAGGTACTATTTGAGGATTTTAATTATTTTAGGGTTTATTTTGGATATTTTCAGAGTTATGGCTTAAACTCTTGATTACGGATTATAGCCCAGTGGTAGGAAATGAAAAAAAAAGGCCGAATTCGGAATTAAATACGGGAAAGCTGGAAATTGTTTTAATCCCTTCGACATAGGTCAAAAATAAACGTACTAAGTTTTCCCGCCCTACTAGGTGCGACCTTGTCGCTACAAACAAAGGGATAACTTAAAGTGCATTATTTCAAGATTTTTAGCATATTTCAAAAATGATTTGTAAATGATGGGAAATATTGTCTATGATCTCTGATTGTATTTCAATTATGCGTCGTATTTAATTTGAAATATATAGCGAATAACAGTGCGTATGCATCACATTTAAGGAGGTCGAAAATAGTGGGGAGGAGCGAGGGAACAAATGAGTGTGCAGGATTATTGTCGCTAGAGGAATTATAGGTCAACCAATAGCACGATTTTAAACTGCGATATTTAACGAAAAGGACTAAGATGGTTTTAATAAAAATTATTTTCGACTAGTATACGAGCATCTTAAGTTAAATTCATAAAATTTTAAAACCTAAGGAATATTGAAAAAAAGTATTATAAGCTTTACTTTTTATTTATTTATTTATTTTTTTTTTTTTAACTAAGGTTTAATGTTGACGATATCAGTTGAGAAATGGCATGTAAAACGGCTGTCAATTATGTACCTCTTTCCTGATAACTACTAAATTATAATCCTCAAAATATACAAAATAAAGCATTAATATAATTACAGAAACATCGCGAGGGCCTCAACAACTTAAAGAAAATGCATGTATGTAATAAACGGAGGCAGGGCGGATTGATAACTCTGTCTCCCTCTTGATTAGCGCGGTTAAGACAAAATTTAGAAATAGAATTGCGACCCTAATGTTCAGCAAATTTATTAATATGGGTACTCATTTTATTCAGAATTTCAAATTCAACGACATTTGTATTAACAATGTTTTTCAAAAGAATTGTTCTGAGATATTGTTAAGATAATTTAAAAAAAGTGTTTTTTGACTATAAATATGTACATATTTTCTAATGTTCGCCTAGTACGTGGGCTAAAACTTAGTACTTTCATTTTAGACCTAAACGGAAGGGATTAAAACAATTTCCAGTTTCCCACCCACTTAATTGAGAGTTACATCCCCCGATCACGGGTCTTTGAAATAGAATTGTGACAATGTTCAACAAAATTGTTAAATGTAGTTCTCATTTTACTCGGAATTTTAAGCTGACGACTAGCTGAACACGGAAATTGCAAAACCTAAATTTCATTCCAGATTTCAAAGTGCTGCCATTTGCAAAATGACGTCAGCGTTACGCACAGATATATTTGTTTTTTATAATATAGATATAGATTTTATTTTCATATCAAAATCTTGGTGGGGTTTTTTTCTTTTCAAACTAATTTTTTTCACCCTGAAATCCATTTATATCTGAATCAAATGAATACTCGATCATTTCAAAGCTACTGTATAACATCGTGTATTTTAAAATAATATATACGTAATGTGAGTCGTACAGTAAAATGCGCAGAAAAACAGAAAAGTGACTTCGGACAATGATTTTTTTTTAAAGATTATTTTTGTATTTTTTTTAAATGTATTGCAGTATTTCAAACAGAATTGAATGTATAGGCTTTTTGGTATTGTTATTATTTGGTATTAATATTTTGCATAATTTGATTTTTGGAGTCTTAGGTGTAATTTTGAAATATGCTTGGAAAGGGAGGTGGGGGAGGGACAAGGTTCTTCCAGAATTTTAAATTCTTAAAGTTTGCCGTTATCATCCAAACTCTTTGAAATTTTTAGATGTTAAAAACATAATGTTTTCGTAGCCCGAGGGAAAAAATATTAATATTTTGTGGGAAAAAGGCTGGTAAGATTTTTACCACGATGTAACTGAGGTTTTTGCTAATTTTGACGAAGTTTTTGCACATTTTATTTAGTAAAAAATATTTATATTTGTCCGAATGTTTCGAAATTTTCGTAAGTAAATGTAAATCTGGCCTGGTGAGTTGCTCTAAAAAAGATAGTGTTAAAATACGGACGTTTAGTTAGTTTTATGGTAGAAAAATATAGTCTTTGTGAGGCGCGAAGTGACCTACGCTCACCAATGTATTTGAAAGAGTTAAAACTCTCAGTTAGAAGATTTTAACTTTTAGAGCATATATATATATATATATATATATATATATATATATATTTGCCGATACTTCTAAAATATCATCCTGCAATAAATTGCTACAAGTTTTCGGAAAACCTTTTTTCATCTTTTTTTTCAAAAGTTTAACTGCTAGGTGGGGAGAATATCGTAAATTTAATATCGGAATGTATCAACGTGTTAATATTGGTGATATATCGCGATAACTACCGTAATGTGTATGCGAATAGAAAAATTGCTTATTTTAAAAGATTAAAGGCATGTTACCAAAAATTTTAGTAGAAACAGATGTAGAAAAGAGCTAATAAATGTTTCATGCTATTTTCTTCTACAGCATCCTTTAAATAAATAAATATATATACGGGAAGGTGGGGCAAAATTGGGTACCATATAAGTTTGTTAGTCTCAAATGCTGTGAAATGGGAAAACAAACTTTGAACACTGTTTTTAATGTAAAATGAATCCTTGGCTATAATAAAACATTCTTTTCAAACAATATATATATATATAATTGTTTATATAAAAAAATAGCTTTTTTCAAACGTATGCAAAAATCCGATTTTACCTCGCTGGTTGGGTAAAACTGGGTATCCATTTAATACTACTGGAAAACTCATTTTGGTCAAAAAGGTCTTGCTTAATATAGTAAAAAATACATTTTTATTATTTTTAACAAAACGAAATTGCACATGTGTTCTTCCATGTGTAAAAAAAAATAATTTGTTGGAAAATTTTCTACGTTGTATAGGCCTGCTTACTTTACACTGTACGTTTAAGAGTTCTTTTAGCTTCAAAAATCACAGATGAATTTATCATCATATTCTTCTGATATACTACATGCTTCGTGTGCCTATCCGTGGCATTTCAAACATCGTATTTGGATTTAGAATTTGAGTAAAGTTCATAGCAAAACATACAGGTTTCATTGTCCTCTTCTTCTGAAGATGTTTCCGCAATCTTTTTTTTTTAAAGAAACTTCTTTTTCCGTCTTGCAGTTTGTTTGGCTTTTTTCTCCTTAATATCTGTTTCGACCTGTAATTTATAGGGAGAATAAATCAAAATAAGTTTTTCCCTTTCTTTACTCAATTCTAAAGCCTTCCTTAGAAGGGGATAATAACTTTTTAGGCGAAATTGGAAATACAGATTGCTAGGCTATATAGTCTGAAGATGTCGAGTGGATAATTTTACTAATGTATTCTGTAGATGTAAAATTTTGAATGAGTGATGACGTCTGTGACTGTGATGTTAACTGCTGCATCTGGAAGCAGCTCGACGTGAAAGACGCTGGATGTTGTCAACTCGTTTATGTTCGGAAGGTTGAGCTCCATTATCCTGTGATGTTTCAGAAATATTTATTTCTGCAGCTATGCAAACCTGGGGTTGCATAGACCTAGGTGTGTTATCATGACTTTCATGGGTTTCTCTCTCACTTCCGAAGGAGCAAAAAGATGGTCTGGAAAAACATTGTTGTAGGGAAAACTCCCTGTTTTCTCGAACCTTCTGATTGCAGTATTTACAATTGCTGCTCTCGAAAATGCAGTTTTAAATAATTTTCTAATTTGGTAAATTGTTACAGATCGCGCAGAGTTGAAAAATAACCACTTCTTCACCTCTTGTTCTTAGTATGAGCTTAGAGATGCATGAATGACACATCAAGGGGTTGAAATCGATGCGTTGCGTAAGGAAAGAATCATATATAAATACATTGCTTTCTCTTACTAGATTAACAGGATTCTTTTATATGAATTGAACACCTGTTAAGGATTTAAAGAACGGGCTTTTCAGGACAAGGATTGGAAAAATCTTTTAACCAAATAAAATAAAGACCTAATTTCGTAATCCATCCACTCCTATTATATACAGCAAATGAGTCTGGGAAAGTTTCATTCATCAAGAGGTTTTTTTCTTGCCTGTTTAATATTTGATAAAAAAAAAATCCTGTTATAGATTATATAGCCTAGTTATATAGGATTGAGATTTTATGGATTATTTGTCAATTTGGGCAGATTATTTTATTTAGAGAAACAAGTCACGAAATATTTTTGCATTTTAAGTGGACCTATAACGCAAGTTATTACACCTCAGATTAGAAAGTTATTTATTAAAATGTAATAGGCATAATATAAAATTATGCTTAATTAGTACCATTATTTTGTTCATTAATAATTGCAAATTATTTAATTTCATAAATGTAAGTTAAAAATTAGACCCACTTTTTAATATAAAACAAAATCAAAATTAGTTTTTTTCATTATAACTAGATATATTTAGAATTGTATTATAACTTTACAGCATTAAGAATGCAATTTAAAATTCCATGCTAATTTATTAACTATACTAAAAAACATTCTATGAGTGTCGGACAAAATCGGGAATACCCAGTTTTGACCCACTCTTAAGTACCCGGTTTTACCCCAACATGACAGAGTTTAAAATATGGCGTCACTACTCTTAATTCTATAAGCAAAAGATCAGTAAAAATTTTTAAATATTATCAGGAAAGGAAACAATTAGATGTAGTACTCAGGAATATTAATTATGCTGAAAAATAGTGGTTATACGCGTAAAATCTAGAATCAAATAAAACAATTTTTTAAGAGTAAATGAATCTAATTACAGTACTATAAGCGAATCCTTTTGTCCCCCCCCACATAAATAAACGATTAAATTAATGCTATGCTCATCATGTTCTATAGTAAGCATCTTTTTGTGCATTTCATTGATGTGTATCAATTTCCATATGTTTGAAATAGTGTAATATCATTCCAATATACTACAAATGATTTTTCCCTACAGGCCATTGAAATAGACCATAAAAAGCATCGATGAAAATCACCAATTTTCTAAAAAAAAATCAGTTGATTAAAATCATGATTTAATCGTTGATTAAAATCGTTAACACCCTATTGCAGCCAAATGGCAAGCATTAGTTTTTGTTAATCACGATTGATTGACGATTTTTTTCCCTCAACAACCAATTGACGCTTTTTGAAATATTTTTCCACATTTGATTTAAGAATTTCACAATATTTTCCTTCTACCTAACAAATGGAGAATTTTGCAGCTTTTTCTTACAAACTTTCTTTGCAGTTATCCAAAATTTTCAGCCTAATAAAATATAAAATTATAACTAAAAATTAAATAAACAGCACATAAAGAAAAACTATAAAATTATTAATTTAGATATTTTAATTCCAATATTTCAATTGACTAAAGTTCAATGCAGTTTTATTTATTTTTTAAAATAAATAAAATTCTGTGATTTGTGTTTGGTTGCCGTTTTCTCTGAGACGGGAAAATTTAAGTTTACCTGTCACCCTGTAAGAGAGGGGTAGGGGGGAGTTACTGTTCCTGCTGACCACTAAAATTTTCAAATTAGTGGTCCGAATGAATTTTTGTTGTTCTCGGACCAGCGGACCACCAATGATTTCGAACACTGATTTTTTAAATGCTGAAGATTTCCTTGTAAAAGAGATTTGAATTGATATACTGTTTAATTTTTTGATTAATTCCCCTGTGTGAAATTTGATTATTGTTATGTCTGCACAAGAAATATTTTATGTCTTAAAATATTTACTCTTTCATTTAAAATAGGTGGATAAATTAACCTGATGCTTGGATCTATTCCTGACTTGAAATCCTGATTCAGAACATGCTAAGCTTCAAGAATTCTTTATATTTGATGACCTGAATAGACAGAGAGGGTGCAGCACCCTCCTAAAACTGTCTGAGAGAAACTCTATGTGAAATGATATTATATTACAGTAAATGTTAGTCTGACATACTATACATATAATTTAATGATTATATAATTTGTATTTTCAATAAATGGAGCGGCATACCGCAAACCAACTTAAATGTGTTGCTATTTAATATTGTCTGTAACCATTTCTTTTTCAGCTATTGCAAGGCTGCTGCTGGTGAATATTTTCCTTTTTTACGAGTACTGTTAAAAAATAAATAAATCGTCGTCATAGATTATCAATTAGGAATACTGAAAAAATACTTATATGTAAGAATAATTAGTCGCTTGGTGGGGACACTGCTGTTATTAAATTAACCTTTCAAAGTAAGTATTTAATATACTATAGAAATACATTGTGTATTTTAAAAAAGCTTTGAAGTTTAAAGTAATATTTTGTATTAGCTGATATTAGAGGTTAAATGGATTCTGCTACTTATAGCTGCCTTTTTAATGCTGATTATTTCAGTATTTACGCATATACTTTGATTATGTATTCGTTATGTTTGTGCTTTATTTATTCAAATGTGTTATATTCATTATTGAATGCTAAACAGAAACAAATACTAAACTTTTTTTGTTGTTGATTTATATTCAAATCAATTAATTTTGCATAATTGAGCTGTGTTGCAATATAAATTTTAAAAATATTTCTATTTTATTTTTTGTTTTGTGAAAAGAAGGTAAAAATTTGAAAACTGTATAATATGAAAATTTCAGCATCTATAGATTCACAAGAATTAAAGAAAAAAAAACAGATCATGAAAGTAGCAGCTAAGTGCATTATGCAAAAAACCTTTTCAAACTCGTGCAAAAATTAATACTGGTTGAAGAAATTTATTCAGCCATTGTTTAAATTAAAACAATAATAAAAACAGGGTAGATATTTAAATCTAAAGAATTTTTTTTTTATATTTTCTTTGTGAATAAGCAAACACTAAATGGACTATAAGTGTAACTGAGTGCGAAGAAATATTCCAAAATATAAAAGGACAGAAAGGTAATATTTGTGGTGAAAATAATGCAATTATTTTGTGAAATTGGATCAAATTGGTTTACATTTGTTTTTTAAATATATTTCAAAGACAATAGAATCAATAATTAAAACTTGAATAATTTTCGGTTTAATGAAAAAAAAAAAAAAAAGTAAGCTTTCCTACTGCAAGATAATCTCGCATAATCTGAAATTTGGTTTATTACACCATAAAATGATAAATTGAAAACCCAAAGTGAGGGGGGGGGGGAAAGAAAGCTACAATCCGGTGTAACCATTCCACATAAAGATGAGAGAAAGTCCTGAATTGTGATTCAAACTTTTAGCAAAAAATTGGAATAGAGAAAACCTTGAATTATGATTTAACCTTTCACCAGAAAATTGGATTTAAAACAATCCTGTTTCGTGGTTCAACCTTTTACCAGAAAAATTGATTAAAAAAAAACTAAATTATGGTTCAAACTGTTACCAGAAAATTGGATTTAAAAAGAAAAACTTGATTTATGGTTAAACCTTTTATCAGAAAATTGGATTTAAAAAAAATCCTGATTTATGGTTCAACCTTTCACCAGAAAATTGGATTTATAAAAAACCTGAATCATTGTTTAACATTTCACTAATATAATGGTATTTGAGAAAGCACCAATAAACTGGTAAAACTTATCGCCAATATCTTGGTTGCAGCTAAATTTCAGCGACTTTTCACCATTTTCTTGGTGAAACATCACACTTTATTTTTAACAGTGTATCGATAACATTTAAAAAAAAAAATTAGGCATACTTTATAAACTTAGTAATGATACTTTACATTCATTATTGTTTCTATTCGCTTTTTTAATTTAACTAATAACCGTAAGATCTGATTTTGCTTATCTGCTTATTTACTGCTGTTGTTATAATGCTAATTTAATATGGAACTTATGTAATTTAATATTTTGTACCTATTTGAATATCTACAGTGAAGCTTCAGTCAGTTTTTTAATGCATAACATACAAATATTTCTGGCAATTGCTGTGGTAATACTGAAAACCACGTCAGGTCATATTACTTATTTTGATCGAAGAATTTTGACTTTACTGCAAATCTCTTGCACGATTACAAAAAACTTTCTGGCGAGAATACAAAAACTGTTTTAGATACAACACTAAAAAATCATTGGTAATTTTTCTGACATTACTTTAATAAAGTTACCAAACATTTTTTGCTGAAGTATATGTAAAGTTTTGGGTGCAATACTAAAAAAATTCATAGTAAATGTACTATGAAATCCTTCACAAATTTACAAAAAAATTTCATAGTCAATGTACTAAAAATTCCTTTGTAAGTGTACTAAAAAATCATTAGAAAATTCACAAAGTATTCTTTAGGAAACTACCGAAAAAAGTCGTTAGTACCTTGACTATATAATCGTAAGTAAATTTACGAAAAATTCTTTAGTAAACTCCCTAAAAAATCGTTAGTAAGTTTACTGAACAATATTTAGTAAACTTACAAGGAATTCTTTGGAAAACTCTCTAAAATATCCTTAGTACGTTTACTAAACTATCTTTGGAAAAATTACCACAAATTCTTTAGTAAACTCCCTAAAACATCGCTAGTAAGTTTACTAAGAAACATTTAGTAAATTTACAAAAACTAATTAGAGAAACTCCCTTGAAAAACCGTTAGAAATTTACAGAACAATATTTAGTAAATTTACAAAAAAATTTTTAGTAAACTCCCTAAAACATCGCTAGTAAGTTTACTAAGAAACATTTAGTAAATTTACAAAAACTAATTAGAGAAACTCCCTTGAAAAACCATTAGAAATTTACAGAACAATATTTAGTAAATTTACGAAAAAATTTTTAGAAAACTCTCTAAAAATGGATAGTACGTTTACAACATATTCACCGATAAATTTATTAAAACTTATTTAGTAAATTCCCTAAACAAGCATTAGTAACCTCACTAAACAATATTTGGTAAATTTACAAGAGTGTTTTGGGGAAACTCCCTAAAAAATCACTAGTACGTTTACTAAGCAATATTTAGTAACAGTTACTGAAGACACTTCTGTAATTTTACATGATTATCTTATGTTGTGATTACATAAAAAGTTCTAGGAATCCCAGTTTCCTACAAAATTCTTAGTAACCATACAAATTTTTTTTTACAGTGTACGACAGATTGACGAAATTGATTTTTTTTCCGCCACCACTTGTCCAAATTCGCGATATATATTTTCTGCGACCGACTGATGGTAGTTACTATTTGTTTCAGAGATCTTTTGACGAAATTCACGATTCTTTTCCAGATCGTTTGTCAAAATTCGGGATTTTCTTTTCACGACCGACTTACAAAATTCGTGATTTTTTGCGCGATCATTTGGTTAAATTCCCATTTTTTTTTTTTAAACAAAATTTGCGTTTTTTTTTTTTTTTTTTACTATTTGACGAAATTTGTGATTTTTTTTCTTGTGATCGTTAGACGAAATTCGCAGTTTTTTGTCCATTCTTTTGATGAAATTTGCGATGATTTTTCGCGACCGAATGAGAAAAATCGCCAGTTTCCGCGACCTTTGGTAAAATTCAAGATATTTTTACAGTTGTTTGAGGAGATTCGCGATTTTTTCCGTGACGAATTCCAAAATTCGCGATTTTTCCCCCAATCGACTGACGAAAATAGTTATTTCTTTTCGCCATCTTTAGCTACGATTGTTGAAGGAGATTTCGCAGTTTTTCCTATGACCTATTGGAAATGTTCCGATTTTTCTGGGGCGATCGTTTCGCGGTACTCACAATTTTTTTTCGTGATCTTTTGCCAAATTTCGCGTTTTTTTTCCGGCGATCGTCTCACGGAACTCACGATTTTTTTTCCGCGATCCTTTGCCAAAATTCGCGAATTTTTCTGCGACAGATTGGCGAAATTTTTTTCCCGCCACCACTTGTCGAAATTCGCAATATATATATTTTCCGTGATCGATTGATGATATTCGCTATTTGTTTCAGATATCATTTAACGAAATTCGCGATTCTTTTCCACGATAGTTTGTCGAAATTTGTGATATTCTTTTTAAAATCGACTTACGAAATTCTTGATTTTTTGCGCAATCATTTCTTTAACCTCTCAATTATTTACGCGATTACTTGACCATATTAGTGTCATTTCAGGGGTGATTCTGTTCTGAGTTTTCCGAAAATTTAAGACATCCGGTCCCGAAAAACTTAAAAAATCGGTCATCAGTCCGAAAATTCGGGCATATAAAATATCGCGAATTTCGGCAAATGGTCGCCGAAAAAATCAATTTCGACAATCGTTCACGGAAAAAAATCGCCAATTTCTTCAAAAGATCGCAGAAAAAAACGAATTTCGCCAAAGAATCTCGAATTTCTTCAAGGGATCGCAAAAAAACGCGAATTTCTTCGAGGGATCGCAAAAAACGCAAACTTCGTCTAGGCATCGCGAAAAAAACACAAATTTCACCAAGGGATCGCAAATTTCATCAAAGAATCGCGGAAAAATGCGAATTTCGTCAAAGGATTGCGGAAAAACGTATAATTGGCGTCGGGAGGAGATTTCCATCCTTTTCCCTCCCTCTGCTGTAACTTTTTAGAAAATTTGCTGGGAATTTCAGATTTTTTTTCTTCTCAGAATCACCCCTGCTGTCTTTTTGTCCGCGACCATTTGACGAATTTTGCAATTTTTTTCTCTTGATCGTTTGACGAAATTCGTGATATTTTGTATATTCTTTTGGCGAAATTTGTTCGTGACCGAATGACGAAAATCGCCATTGGTTTCCACAACCTTTTATAAAATTCAAGATATTTTTCCACTGACCTTTGAGGAGATTCGCAATTTTTTCCCCGACGAATTACCAAAATTCGCATTTTTTTCCCGCCAATAGTTTTGTGGAATTCACGATTTTCTTTACACGATCCTTTGCCAATCGTTTCGTGGAATTCACGATTTTCTTTACACGATCCTTTGCCAATCGTTTCGTGGAATTCACGATTTTCTTTACACGATTTGCCAAATTTCGTGATTTTTTCTACGACCGGTTGACGAAAATAATATTCGGTATTTGTTTCAGGGATTTTTGACGAAATTCGCGATTCTTTCTTTTTTTTTGCCGACCGACTGATTAAGTTCTTGATTTTTTGCGCGACTATTTGACCAAATTCGCGGGTGTAATTTTTTTTCTGTTCGTGAAAGTTTGAGAAAATTTTTCGATTTTCTTTCCGTAATCTTTAGGCGAAATTTACAAGTTTCTTTTCGTGGCCGATGGAAAACTTTTTTTTTTCCTACAGCCAATTATTGATATCTGAGATTTTTTTTTTTTTTTTCGTTACCGATTGGCAAAATTCGCGACTGTTTGATGAATTGATTTTGTGGAATTCTCGAAGAAAAGAAAATCGTGGCTTTCACGAAATTAAAAAAAAAAATAATCGCGTACGAATCATATGCCTGTGCAAGAAGTAAATTTGGAAGATTCCATGCAAATAAATATTTTTAATATGCGGGATTTTCCTTTTTTGTGTGGAATTTGCGATATCCCACACGTTATTTCTAACTCGGCCCTTAAAATAATTTATTCTTTTTAAATTTTCTCGCTTGCATATTAATAATTTTAAATGATTTTTTTTTTTTTTTTTTTTTTTTTTGGCTTAGAAAAGCTGAGGTTAAATTGTAACCGGGTTAGTATTTAGTTTTTCGATTTTGGTTGCAAATAATTTTTATAAAGTTACCTTCACTTTCGGTACCGGTTTCGAAACTTAAAAGTACAGCAACGCTAAAGATGAATCTAAACTATCCTAAGAAAAAAAATAATTTTAAAATATTAAAATGCTTAACCATATTAATAATTTTAAATGATTTTTCTTTTTGCTTAGAAAAACTGAGGTTAAATTCTAACCAGGTTAGTGTTTACTTTTTCGATTTTGGTTACAGATTATGTTTATAAAGTTACCTTCGCTTTCAGTGCCGGTTTCAAAACCTAAAAGTATAGCAACGCTAAAGATCAATCTAAACTATCCTAAGAAAAAAAAATAATTTTAAAATCCAAACGAGAAATTTCAAAAGAACGCTCCCGTAAGTTTATCATTAGCTTGCGAGTTTCTTTGCATTTCATTTATATATATATATATTGTGTGTGTGAATCGACAAACAAAATCTTCATTTGGCGCCCCCTTCGCCTTTGTTCTGGCACCTGGGGCACATGCCCCTCTGCACCACCCCTAGTTTCGGCCCGGGCAATAGTCTTTAAAAAAAAAAAAAAAAAAAAAAAAAAAATTAAAAAAAGGGGGTTACTATTCTATCTTGCATATATTTCAACTCTTAGTTTTTACTCGTTGACAGTTCGGCCCTGACTCCTTCTCCGGATTGTTTTTATTGTCCCAGACAATCATCCGACATCGCCCATAGCAAGACGGGAAAAAAGAAAGCTCAACGCTGCTTAGGGAGAGAGATAAAAAAAATAAAACAGCTTTCATGGAATATTTTCAACAGAAAAGTCAGAGTCAAACAAAATCTTCATTTGGCGCCCCCGTCGGGTTTCGTTCTGGCGTCCGGGGCACACGACCCCCTCTGCACCCCCTCTCCCCCAGGGAATCGGTTGGCGTTTGACAATTATCGGTGAGGGACAGTTTTACACAGAAGAGAGGAGTAGATACTGACCTATTGACCTTGGAAAATGTTAGTGATTCTCCTATTTGCAGTCTTCTATTATAGATGAATATTTTTATATATTTGTACATTTTAATGCATTTGGTTCAGTTTTCCTTTTGGATTTTCCGGCTGCAAGACATTTTTATGCAAATTCGATATATATACATATGCATTTTTGTATGTAAAGAAAAAAAAATTCTTCATTTGGCGCCCCCTACAATTTCTGTTCTGGCGCCCGGGGTACAGAAGGTTGGGGGGGCACGTGCCCCCCCGACGCTACGCCTATGATGATAGAAGTGACTAGATATTTTGAATTTTCTTACGCTATCCTGTAATTTAGCAGTCTTCAACGTCTGCTGGAGTGGCGCTTCAGAAGCCTTGATCAAGAAGGTGGCTCTCGGTCAACAATCGAGTACGGAACTTCAATTTGGATACAGCCCGTAAAATACGCTCGTTTTAAAATAATTAATTTCTCGGAAACTTACCGTACGAATTCCATAAAAATTTGTTTTTAGGCTAATTGAAGGGTGTAGAGTTCATTTATGTTGTCAGAATTGTGTACTGCTATTGAAAAAAAAAAACAAAGTTACGGTTCGTTTTAATATGTAGATGGCCCCCTAAGCAAATTTTATATACATCAATTAAAAGTAGACTTTATTACTAATCGTGTGGTACCAGTAACTTTCTTCTACGATAATTTTTTGCAGAGTTAGTAAGGGGTGTTTACTTTTTTTTTCCACGACTGTACATATAATAGCTTAATTTGAAAAAAAAAAAAAAAAGTTCATCTAATTTTCATGAACTTACATTAATATGAACGTGTGAGCTAATTTAATAAGTAATAGTAGAAAAACATTGAAATATCAAATTTAATTTAAATTCATGTTATTTATGTTAGCTTATTTACCATTTGATTAATTTGATTTAAATATTATAGCAATACAATCTCAGTACTTCAAACTTATATGCACTAAGAGATCCAAACCGGACTTTTCGAATTATAAAACATAAGTGAAAGCCATTTTTAGGTACGTTCGCAATTACATAAATGCGCAGCACCTATATTCGTCGTCTGATCCGTCCGTCTGTCTGTCTGTCCATCTGTCCACATATAAGAGCGCAAAAACTACCCAACCGAATGGTTTGAAATTTAATATATATAATCATTGCAGAATTTTGTCGAGTCATTTCAAATCGTATGAAAATCGAATCCAAACTTAAAATGATATTAATAAAAGTTTTCTTCACTCCATTAAATACTATCATATGTAATTAATTCAATGATATCCCATAATAGGTAAGGATTCTAGAATGCATGGTGATTATTAAGGGAAAAATGCTTTTTTATTAAAGCATTTGAAAGGGAGGGGCGCGTGATAGAGTATCATAGAAGAGGGCTCTGAACATACATGAGCCTAAGCGCTTCGTTTAGGAGTTATCACAACCATGGAAGTAAGAACTAATTATAATTCTCTCTTGTGTAATTCTATGATCACAACAGAGTTTAGGAGCGAAGTGACTTGAAGCACAATTACAGACCACCGCCAATTGGCGGGGGAAAGAGACCATTTCACAAAAGTTTGGCGATAATGCGATAGTAGACAACGCATTTGGCACTTTAAATTACAAGGTTTCTTAGTAGTAGTTAAATTGCCGTACACAGCGGTTTTAGGGCTGCTCGATAGGAAATTTTAGTGGCAAGGAATGGCACAGAAAAATGAATTCATTAGGGGCTGTGCATATATAACGTTATCAACTTTTCGGTAATTTTGAAACCCCTCCCCCCCTATGCGATAACATACGTTATCATCCCCCCCTCCCCCCTGTAATAATATCGTTATCAATGTCTAATTTTTTTTTCTTTTGTTTGGAGTGGTATATAAATATGATTACATTTATTTGTTGCATACTTTATTGTTTCAAGAGAAGTCAATAAAACATCACTTTTTATATGAAATAACTTTATATCAAATAACACTTAAAAGAAATAGTTACTATTTAAAAGTACTAATAATATATTTTTGTTACATTATGCATTCAACCGTAATAATATCTTCTTGCACTTGCCCCCCCGCGCGGGTGTCAAAATAGAACTTCTTATTAATAAAACAGGCGGAAAACATTTTTTTCTTTTTTATTTACTAGTAAACACAAGTATCATTTCAAACATACTTCGCATATGGTTTCCCGAACGGCGTTTTATATATGCATACACATATGACAGAAGAATAGAAATGACAATCGTTAAGGTATTCCATATTTTGGAATTAAATTGTTTTATAATCATTTAAGGTATTTTAATAATAGCTTTGTATTTTCATAAAAATAGATAATAGACTAAAAAAAGATAACATACTATTTTGATGTAGACAAAGTTACAAATAAAATGAGAAAATTTGGGTTGTATCAAAAATGATAACGATATCAAAAGACAAATTCCCCCACCCCCTAGCGATATCTTACGATATCATGTGCCAGACCCCTCCTCCCCCCTAAAATGATAACGTTATATATGCATAACCCCTTACATTTCTAAAAAGGCATCCATGAAATTTTAATATTCGAAGTGCGCGGAATGGTAATGGGCAGAAGTAAAATACGAGCAAAAGCTAAAATGTTGAACTGAACAGGCGGTAACAGTTACATGAGAATTTGAGTTGCGGCATTTATGAATCGAGAATACAATGTTAACAGTTTGCAGCAGTTAAAGATGATTCATTTACTTTTTCTTCGTTTCTTTATTATCAGAAAGAACCATTGCGGTGAAGTTAAGAGGCTACTTCAGTCAAATGAAAAGACCCGTTCGCTGATGTCAATCATATGAAAGAAATTTATAAAGATATCTCGATCACATTTCAATATTTTTAAATGATTTTTTTAAAAAATAAATAATCATTGTTTAACGTCTGATATACGACTTAAAAATAAAAAATATATTACAATTCATCAGACATACAAGTAAAATTACATAAATACATTTAATACAATTAAAAAGCAAACGTTTCGAGCTAAATTTTAGCCCCTCATCAGTGCAACAAAACATTCAAATGACAGAAAACTATATATCATGTTTACAGTTAAAAATTATTAGCAGTTAAAATTAAATAAAGTATAATTTTTTTTAAAAACAATGCTGAGTATTCAGGAGGAAGTGCACATGATTCATTTATCAGCGACGTTTGCTTACGAGTGAACACACCTTCCAGAAAACTCTACTTTTAATATTATTGCAACCAGATCTCATAACTTTCATATTTGCGAAATCTGGGATATGGTCGGTATCTAAAAAATGCTGTACAATTTTAGACTGTAGGTTTCCAGATTTAAAAGGACGTTTATGCTCGGCAAGGCGAATGGCGCATGTGCGACCAGTTTCGCCAATATATACCGAGTCGCAATCTTTACATGGGATACTGTAAATTGAACCGGTTCTTAGTAAGGGGGGGGGGGGGGAATTTTAGGTTTAGATTTACAAAGTAAGTTTTTCAAAACATTTTGAGGCTTGAATGATGTACTGATATTATGAGACTTCAAAAGGCTAGAGATTTTTTCAGAAAGATATTTGTTGTAGGGTAGAGATATGTAAATAGCGGGAGCCTTACAAATTACAGAGGATGACACGCGATGCTCAGAAAAAATCCTTTTTAACCATCTTAAAGGATAGCCATTTTGAATTAAGTCACTAAATATCTTCTTTTTTAGGGTTTCGTTCATCTCACGAAACCCTATTCGTCTCGCTCCTCTGTCTGTCCGTCTGTCCGTCACAGAGCCCGTTCTCAGAAACTATACATGTTAGAGACTTGAAATTTTGGGTACTTATAGCTGAACACCTCACATCAAACAACAAATCATAAAATTTTGAAAAAGTTGGTAATTAACCGAATTACGGGCTAATTAACTTCTAAAATTAACCAATCCACCTTTTTAACGCAAATTCAAACGGACTTTCTCGAAATCATCCGTGTTTCTCCTAAGGGTTGCCAGTAAAATCAGCCGAATGCACGGTTACCACGGAGGAAATTAAGCCGAAAAATGAAGTGGAGATTTCAAAGCGAAATCGTATATCAGAAAATATTGATCCGAGAAATTTGTAAATGGAATAGACAGACGCAGAAAAAAATCTACTTTCATTTGGTATAAAGTTCACATTTCTGCGATGTGTATAAGTTAAAATATCCACTAAAAATCGATCGACAAAAATTTAATTTCTTTAATTGGAAAGACAAGGAAATAAAAAGATTTCAATTCGGCGGGAAAGCAGGTAGACATGACGACGCTGCGGTTTTCCATAATAGCATATTTTAATACGGAATTTTAACTTTTTAAATGTTAAATTTTTTGATTAAATTTTTTGACATCCTGATGTCAAATTTCTCGCTGATTTCATTGATACTCATATCTAAGTCCTATCTTAATTACAAGCTGAAATATTAATTATTATTTAATTAATCGGTTTATTCCTATCAAATGCGTCGATTAAAATGAAGAGACGCGCTTATTTAACCACGAATTAACTTAAATTAGGAAATCTAATAATTTGCCTGGGCTTTTTGAACAGCGATATGAGATAAGTATAACTCATTCATCATCAGAAAGTTTACTTCATACCACTATTTTCTAATAGTAATTTCAGGAAATATTTTGAATTGGTTAAGACCGCCACTCAGTCTGTTTGAAACTTTAAGATAATTTATAACACATAGAAAAAAGTGTAAAAAAGAATGGAGTGTGATATTTCGAGGAGGGGGGGGGGGAAGCTAGAATTATTTTTAAAATCTTAGCGTTTGTTACCGTAGCAAATATTTTATATTCTTGTTTAAGACCGCCACCACCCCGACCCATCTATCTACGGAAAGATTGCGTAAAGGAGTTTCGTTCAGATATGCTTTTGTTAAGAATAGAGTGCATTCCCTGGTGCTGGAATGTGGAACTAACATAACGCGATTTTGTTAAAATTAGGAAGTCTAACAAGTCGATCTGTTTGAAACTTTAAGATATTTTATAACACATAAGATAAAGTGTAAAAAAGAATGACACGCGAAATTCCGGGGAGGGGGGGGGGCGCTAGATTTCTATTTAAAAAATTAGCGCTTCTGACCGCTTTAGGTGACTTTCTGAGGGAGTCCTGAGATATATGCTACTTATTTAATATAAAATTGTCTAAAGTTTAGTTACCACTATTTCCTAATAGTAATTTCAGCAAATATCTTAATTTCTTATTAAGACCGCCACCACCTCGAGTAACATATCTACTTATAGGTTGTTTAACGGAGTTTCCTTCCGATACAGTTTTGTTAAGAATAGAGTGCGCTCCCTGGTGGTGGAATGTGGAACTAACATTTTTGTTAAACTAGAATTATTTTTAAAATCTTAGCGTTTGTTACCGCAGCAAATATTTTAAATTCTTGTTTAAGACCGCCACCATCCCGACCCATCTATCTACGGAAAGATTGCGTAAAGGAGTTTCGTTCAGATATGCTTTTAAGAATAGAATGCATTCCCTGGTGGTGGAATCTGGAACTAACATAACGCGATTTTGTTAAAATTAGGAAGTCTAACAATTCGATCTGTTTGAAACTTTAAGATATTTTATAACACATAAGATAAAGTGTAAGAAAGAATGACACGCGAAATTCCGGGGAGGGGGGGTGGGGCGCTAGATTTCTATTTAAAAAATTAGCGTTTCTGACCGCTTTAGGTGACTTTCTGAGGGAGTCCAGAGATATATGCTACTTATTTAATATAAAATTGTCTAAAGTTTAGTTACCACTATTTCCTAATAGTAATTTCAGCAAATATCTTAATTTCTTATTAAGACCGCCACCACCTCGAGTAACATATCTACTTATAGGTTGTTTAACGGAGTTTATACAGTTTTGTTAAGAATAGAGTGCGCTCCCTGGTGGTGGAATGTGGAACTAACATTTTTGTTAAAATTAGGAAATATAACAAGGCGATCTGTTTGAAATTTTTCGATAGTGTATAACACACTAGAAAAAGTTTATAAAAAATGGCGCGTGAAATTTCGGGAAGGTGGGGAGAGGGGGAGGGGCAAAATATTTCTTTTTTGTTTCATACCGTTTCAGGTGCGTTTTTTGATGGAGTCCTCAGATACATGCTACTTATACTTATTAAATATAAATATGTCAAAAGTTAAATTACCACTATTTCCGAATAGTAATTTCAACAATTATCTTAAATTCTTGCTGAAGACCGCCACCCCCTCGAGTAACATATCTACTAATGGGTTGTGTAAAGGAGTTTCGTTCAGATACGCTTTTGTTAAGAATACAGTACGCTCCCTGGTGGTGGAATGTGGAATTAACAGACCGCGATTTCATTTAAAGTAGGAAATTTAACAATTCAATCTGTTTTAAACTTTAAGATACTTTATAACACACGATAATAAATTATAAAGAAGAAGGGCGCGTCGCATTTCGAGGAGGGGGGGGGTTGAGGGAGGTGCGCGAACAAAATTAGGAAATATAACTGGACGATCTGTTTGAAACTTTAATATGGCTTATAAAACATAACATAAATTTTTAAAATCAGGCCGCGTCAAAAATCATGGTGACCATCTGCCCACTTTTCTAAATTTGGCAGATACCCGTCATGTGATATATCGTAGCATTTGGGGGGGGGGGGCGAACAAAATTAGGAAATATGACAAAGCGAATATGTTTGAAACTTTAACATAGTTTAGGATGTTTTTGCCAAAATTTAGAAGGTATTCCATGGCGATAAATGTACTGGACTTTTTGAAAGAAAGTGTTTTGAAAGGAATATTAAACGAAACCCTTTGTGCGATGTATGATCACACTTACCCACTTGTTTCAATTTGGAAGGCTGCATCAGTATTACAATAACTTTTAGCTCTGTGGATTAAAGTTCTAACGACTGCGATTTTATGGGAGAGTGGGTTCATAGATTCAAAATTTAGGTATTGCCCAGAATTTGTAGCCTTACGGTATACAGATGTTAAAACTTTCTGAAAATCAGTATTCTCTACTCTTTAGCTCGAAACGTTTGCTTTTTAATTGTATTAAATGTATTTATGTAATTTTACTTGTATGTCTGATGAATTGTAATATATTTTTTATTTATTTTTTTTTCATTGGATAATTGAGATCGATCTGTATGCAGGCCGTTTTTTACTTTTTCGATTTTGATTGCAGATTTTTTTTTTTTTTTTTTTTTTTTTATGAAGATGCTTTTTCTTTCGAAACCGGTTTCGAAAATGAAAGTGTCCTCATTAAAAATACCTGTAAACAAAATCGAAAAAGTAAACAACGGTCTTTGTACAGGTTGATCTCAACTATTCAATGCAAAAAAATCATTTAAAAACATTTAAATTCAAGCGAGATATCTTTATAAATGTCTTCCATAGGATTAGCATTAGCGAACTGGTCTTTTCGTTTTGTTGGCATGATTTCAACATTTTGAATATTTAGAACTATTTTTTTGAAGAAAAAAGATATATATATATATGAATAAGTTTCTTGTCGATGTCATTTATGTATATATTTATCTAAGTGATTATTTTATCTAATTGATTAATTTTTTAATTCAAGTTTTTTCAATGTACAGTATTATTGTTTTTATGTATGCATCTATTAGTACATTATTATTATTTTACTAAGGATGGGTACAAAGAGCATTAAGCATTTTCAAAGGCAAGTGTTTTGCTAAGGGGAAAGCTTAATTGCCAGTTACTATTTGTATGTATTATATTACGAGAGTAAAGTAAAGAATTGGACAGTTTTGGTACAAAAGAGGGACTTTTATGACCTCATGTTTTATGGGACAGCTGCAGGATCTTCGTGTGGGGGCCCGCGGTCTCGTGAGAAAGTGGGGTTTGGAATATCGGATGTAGGAGGGTCGGAGGGCCCTGAGCATTCCGGGTACCCACTGACCACTGGCCGACACGAAGGCGGGTCCAAGCAGCGGCGAGTGGTTGGAGATTTTAATTATGCTGAATATGTTAATTCGCATCCACTACTCAGGGCCGCACATGCTAATTTTTAACATAGAGAGATTTTTTTTTTGTTCTCGGAGAAAAATACAGATGTAAGAAAAGAGTTCCAGAGTGCGGTGGTTATTATTTTGAAGCCCTTTTGGCTTATCCGCCCATGTTTACTTGCTCTGGCTATGACGAGCAATATAGTATTGTTAACTTCAAAAAAAAAAAATGTTTTATACTTTTTGCTTTTGGCCCAGACCTGGGTGGAATTTTGTGTATATAAATCTAAAATTACGGTGCACGAATATGCGTGTTGTGGTTCTACAAACAAACAAAAAAAAACACTTTTGGATATATACTGTCAAGTCTACAACTCTAAGAGGATCTTGTGACCCCAATGGGGAAAAAGGTACGATTTTATGTATGTTTTCTGTTGTATTGTGTACCGTGTTAATATCAAATGTTTGAATTGGGAATAGGGTGCCCAGGAGAACTTGTCACCTTCAATTAATATCATAAATAGTGTTTTTACGTAATGAGTTATTATTTTGGATGGTAAAAGTATGAATTATTTAAGTGTAACTTAATATAATTGTTTGTGGTGTAAATAAATGATTTATTATTTCTAATTCCCTTTATTTGTTATTGTTTTTAAAAGTCTTGCTAATTACTTATTTTTATTATTTAGAATTTAGTCTGCTTAATAATATTCTTGGAACAGATATTAAAAAGTATAATCAAAGTTATCTTGTTGGGTTGGTTTGTCTAAAGATGAGGGAGGGGGGTTATATTTGGTTGTTTTACTTTAATATAGATTTCCCTTCAAACCAATTTGCCACAGGTTAGTTAATCTTCTAAATTTCACAACGCATTGTCTTTATTATCCGAGATAACCCTTCTGGTATATAACCGCAGGTTATCAATTACCTAACTAGGCTTTTACGATCACCAAGTCCTCTGAAATAAGAGGCCCCTATGAGATAGTTTTTTTCCTTTTTTGTTAAAATAAGTTCGGAGAAAAAGTGCACCCAACACCTTTGCTAGTTTGTGCTTGGTGATTTTGTAGATAATCTAAGATAGTAATTAATATATGTTTTAATAGTGGTCTAGATCTTGCCAGCACGTTTGACTGAAGTAGCCTCTTAAGTGAGTGGGAAAGCGAATTTGATAAAATGAAAGAATATTGAAACATTAATCGCTTTTCTCTGACTGATAAAAATGAATACTGAGACATTAATCGCCTTTCTCTGACTAACAAAAATAAAGGTAACAAATTAGTTTCTTTAATTGAGAGGGGAGGGGGATGCAAACAGCAATGACATGATTTTAAATACTGTAATTAAATTAACTATTATGATTAAAGTTTTATAATTGGCTGGGGGGGGGGGAAGTTAAAAACAGGGGATATATAACAGAACACTGTTATATTGATAATACAAAAATCTAGGGGTTTTGTTATTTTTAATGTATAGTTTCTATTTTAACAACTTATAAGTTAGTATATATAGGTATTTTTGTAAGTATGCTGCACATTTTCTTCATTTTTATGGAATGCTGCTAAAACGGGTAGATTACTTATGTCTAGGATTTAAAATTTGGAGATTTTTAAACTATTAAAGGGCCATTCCATATCACGTAAGGGTTTTCTAAATATTTTCTTTTCTACATATCACCGCTGTTTTAACAGAGCTATTCTATCCTCAAATTAGAACAACTATGCTAATATGAAAATCTGGTGGTTTTGTTATTTTTAATGTATAGTTTATATTCTAAAAATTTATAAGTTAATAGATACATGTATTTATGTAAGTATAACATGTAAGACATTTTGTCTGTTTTTCATGGAATGACTTTATATTGTACAGAGAGAGAGAGAAAACAAAAAGAAAAAGGGATCTCCAGATTGTGGTTATCTAAAAAAATTATCGCACTTATTGATGATGACGCTAACGGAAACCATACTAAGCGAGGGAAACATATATACTAGTTTAACCCTATAACTAGTTTAAAAGTGGTCGACCAGTATGCTTCTTAATACCCTTCGGAATTTTCGGTCTATTGTTAATAAATAATTTTTTATTACCTTTTTAACCTTTTTTTTTTTCGACCCATCCTCGTATTATTTATGAATTAAAAAAAAATAATCAGAATAGTTTGGGAAAAAAACCTTTCACGCAAAAAAGAAATGATCAATTTTGTACCATTCATCTAAAAGTTAACCTGAACATATGTCAAATTCGATTAACTTCCTTTAACTAATTGGTTAATTAATATATTCATTTTGAAGTTACGTAAAAACTATACTGCTTTAAAACATCAATAAATAATCATTTTATATCTTCAATAAAGTTACATTCAATGCAATATTGAATATAAATATACAAACATTAAGCTATTTTATAAATTTAACTAATTATTCTATGAAACTTTTACATTTCAAGGATATGTTAGTGACTTTAGAAAGTTTTATCCGTTCTGAAAACTTAAATTTTATCTAAGACTACTTACCATTATCTTTTGTTTTCACAGTGACTTCATCTGATGGAGGACCAGCGCCTTTTACATTAAATGCCTGCACGATGACGCTATAAGTCGTCACACGTTTAAGACTTGTGATGAGACACTCGTTCCTGAAAGCATCTGTTATTTCAAGAGTCTTATAGGTATAAGGCTTAGTGGAGCCGTGTACTTTATATCCCACGTAATAACCTGCTAATCTTCCGTTCTGCAGACTTGGAGCTGGCGGCTGTTGACAAGAATGCAAGATTTATTAACGGCGAATGTTTACATAATTTGTTACGAAATTGTCTGAAAGAGCTATTAAATAGGTCTGTTAAAAATTATTCTTAAATATACATTATATATATTAAAATGAAATCCCACATGTAAAAATCAAAGGAAAAGATAATAATAAAAAAAATAAACGCAGTAAATTCAAAATGCAATATATCTATTTTAGTATCTTACTTCAGCCTTACCACATTTAATTTCCTGATGAGTTCTACCTATATTTTTTAAGTCTTTTAAAAAAATCTTTTACGGATATGTTATAATTAACTTTTTGGATGTCTTATTTTTTAAAATTTTCTTTTTTCCCGATATGTTTATAAAGAGCTGAATATTATAATTTTTGGGCCTAATAGCGACAATATTCGACGAAATAAGATATCTTTACTATAAATTACGCTTATCCCTTATACTATTAAATTACGCTATATGAGTTCTTCAGGGGAGCTTCTCCCCTGAAGAACTCATTAGATATTTAAAGTTTCTTATTTTTGCATTTACAAATATCTCTGCTCATTTTTTTTTGTATTAGCTTTTCCATTTTATAATGAAGCTTATATTGCTTCAGATACGCTAACTTCATTATATCAAACGATGCACCAAAAACGATTTCCAAATGATGAAAATTTACAAATATCTCTCCGCGTTTTAAGTCGATATATACAGGATTCACAAAGGAATGTTTTTTTTTTTGTTTGTTTTTTTGCAACAAATGTTAAAGTGAAAATTTCGTTATTTGCGTTATGTGTTTATTGTTCTACATTCTAAAGAAATTGACATTCAAAAAAGAAATACTTTCTGTTACACAGAGTGTCCACTCTCAACGATGTCCAATGGCTAATTTCTAAACCGTTAGGCATAGACATATAGTTCGAATTACAAAAATGTTTTAAATGAGATAAAGAAATATTTTAAAAGCGATTTCGGTAAAAAAAAAACAATTTTTTTAAAAATTTAAATATTTATACCGTCTTCCGGTCCTATAAATTAAATTTAGTAAAAATATCTTATTACACAAAGAAGTAAACCCAAAACAGTCCCAGTCTTTTGCGATTAAAAGTGACCGAGTATTAGCTATTCAAAGTTGAAGCATCTTTTTTTCTGCAAAATGGGGACCATTCACTAATTTACTAGAAATATAAATAATCGTCAGATATAACAAAATAATAGTTAAGAAAAATATTAGCATTACAATATGAATAAGAAATCCATTTCACTTCTGACATATTAAAGAAAAATATACAACTTTACTAAAAATTTAAGTTAAAAAAAACAAAAAAAAAAAAAACAAAAAACAAAAAAAACAAAACAAAAACAGATTTTTTGTTAAATGAAATGGTGAAAAGCAACAGTTGAAATTCTTTACAAAATGATGCATATTTTAAAATGCTATTATATTATATAATCTAAAACTTAATTAATAAAAATTAAAGTTATCTTATAACTAACTCGATGTGACTCCCTTCGGGTGTAATGCAGAAATGTACACGCGAAATGATCCTTCTAATAATTTAAGCACTTTGTGTAAAATCCCTCAAAGCATGATCCAACTTATCTGTGTTCAGATGCAGAAAATTGGAATAAGTCATGCAATTCAAAGTTTCATAACTAGATCAATTTTAGTGTTAGATGAATGGGACTTATTTTTGTCTTACTTGTTAGTGTAATGGGAAATTTTTACTCAATTTGACTTACGGGACCAGCAGAGCGTATAAAAATTTAATCTTCGTAACTTTGTAAGAAATGTTTTTATTGATCAAAAATTTTTTACCTCATTTAATACATCTTTGTAATTGGAACTATATTGTCTATATATTAAAAATTAGACATTGGACACCGTTGAGGGTGAACGCCCTGTATCTTAACTATTTGATGTTAAGTAAAGATTAGAACTAAAATAATAAAATAAACATAGTAATTAGTATAACCATATGTGTGTTTTTTAAGATTTTAATTATCTTCACGAATACTAATAGTAAAGGATAATACGAGGAGTCTTACAAAACCTTGCTTCTTAGAATTAACCCTAGATCTACCGGGAATTTTATTCAAGTTTTAATAAAACGTTCTACACCAGAATTTTTATTTAAAACTATTTAACTTATTTATTTACCTTATTTTTGTCTGGTTTATATACTTAGTTTATTTTAAAGAAATTTCTGGTTTGAATGAATATTTTGTATGTACCTGTCGGGTCCAATGGACCCGTCTGGTAGACGGAGGGTTAACTCAGCTTAACCCTAGAACTACCGGAAATTTTACTCAAGTTTTATAAAAACATTCTACACCAGAATTTTTACTTAAAACTATTTAATTTGTTTATTTAACTTATTATTGTCTGATTTATACATTTAGTTTGTTTTGAAGAAATTCCTGGTTTGAATAAATATTTTGAATGTACATGTCGGGTCCAATGGACCCGTCTGGTAGACGGAAGGTTAAACATACACGTATTTATTTTAAGAAATCCGCAAATGAAATAATATTGCTTCTAAGACAAGCAATTATTCCTCGTTTTCTAATAACAGGTAACGTTGTTTTCTAGTTATTAATAAAATAATATTACAACAGATAGAAGCTGAGAAGTTTGTATCAAATATGAAAAAAATATTTTTCCATCAATTTCCAAATCCTTAATATGTTTAATTTGAGTTATTTTGTATTGATATGCATTTAAACAATTTTATGTTGTTAACAGCCTTCTTAATATTTTAATTAAATAAATATTTAAATAAATTTTAATAATGTCATTTTTATTTTGTATTTAATTTTGTTTTTCAAGCTTTAATGACGAGCAGTATTTATATTAATCATCATATCAGGGATTTTTTTCACATAAACGCAAAAAAAAAAAAAAAAAAAAAAAAAAAAAAAACAGTCATTATTATCATTAAGGTTCAAGTTTTGAATCCAAATATTAATTACAATTATTCTTTAAATTATTTTTATAAATAACATATTTAATACTGACAAATAATTTGAAGTATTATAATTATTTTTCTATTAATTAAAAAAAAAATGTTACTAATTTTGCTAGTTAATTATTTAGTATTAATTATGTTAGTATACAATTTTCGAGAAAATGGAGGCACATATTTCAAGAATTACGTAAGACAAATAATCCTTCTTCTAACATACATTTTACTTCCAATTTTTTAATGCCAAGTAACATTATTCTCATTTTTATTTTGTGTTTTAAATTTCATTTTCCAAGCTTCAATGACGAGCCTTATTTATATTAATCATCATGGCCCCACCAGTGGCTGAGAGGTTCTGCTCTCGAAACTGGTAGACGGGAAGTGCTGGGTTCGATCCCAATCGCGCCCGTCGGCCTAATCGTTCGGAGTTTTCGTGGTTTTCTTCGAACCATGGATTTCCATGCGTTAATACGGGTTAGGTTCCCTTAGAAAGACCCCCACGAAGGGCACCCCCCTCGGGCCTATATCCCTAGTGTAGATAATCGGCCGTCACAAAATCAACCAATCAACCATTAATCATCATGTAAGGGATCATTTTCACATAAACGTGAAAAACAGATATAATTAATATTATTTAGGTTCAAGTTCTGAATCCAAATATTAATTACAATTATTCTTTTAATTATTTTTATAAATAACATATTTAACACTGACAATTATTTTAGAGTATTATAATTCTTTTTTCTATTAATTATATTAGTATACAATTGCCGATAAAATGCAGCCAAATATTTCAAGAATTACGTAAGACAAACAACTTTCTTCTAAGATGCAGATTACTTCCAATTTCTTAATGACAGGTAACATTATTCTCTATCGATTATTAAAAGAATAAAGGAACAGAGGTGGTATCAAACATATCTTAACCCTTAAATGTCTGGTGTTGCTTTTCGGCAACATACCCAATTTAGGCTCTAAAATACTATTAGAATAATATTGAAGCTATAATGCCTAATGTTGCCAATAAAATACATTTCAAAATATTATTAAATCGATTTTCAACATTTAGATGGCAACACCTGTGCTGTTTAAGAATAAAGATAAATCTATTTTTTCAAATGTTGCTTCTTGTTCTTTTTGTTTTGTTTGGAAGCTTGCGAAATACCCTATTATGGCCTGCAGTGAGCAAGTAAAATTTATTTCTTATTATAGTTCCTAAAATTCTTGTGTGTTTAATATTATAGAATTTTATCAAGAGAAATTATTTTTTCAATTAAACACCAGTATTGCCGATTAGTAACAAACTGTTTTTTAACCGTAAACTACACTTAAAACAAAATATGATTTTTTAAAGTATTTTTCCCATGATTTATTTAAAAAATGAAAGGCGAAAAACATTATTACAATGATTTTTGAAAAGTCAGGCATTTAAGGGTTAAGTAATTAAATAAAAATGATCTTGGGAAAATTGTATAACGAGTTCAATAAACATTAAGAGGACCGCGGACCTTTATTTGAGCCAAATTCGATCCAAAAATCAAAATTTCTTTTTGTGTGTATTATTATTCTCCGATTTGTACTGCGTCATTTTTGAAAAACCGCATGCAGTTGTGACAAGTTTAAATTATAAGTGTTTTAATTCTATACACAAACAATTTTTTGGCCCTTTAACCGTTTGAGCGCGGTAGCGCTCCTCTTGTTATTTGCCAAAATTTCGGTAAGCATGATAGCGTTCCTCTTGTCATGCGCCAAAATTGCAGGAAGTGCGATAGCGATCCGTTTGTTTTATACTAAAATTGACAGCGCTCCTATTTGTTGTCGCAGTTTGGTGTGCATTTAAGCTGGTTGCACTAGCGAAGCGTATGATTTCTGCGTATATCGTTGGCTTACGAGTATTACACACACACACATATATATATATATATATATATATATATATATATATACTCTATTCTTTTTAATATTTATTATCGGTTTAATGTTTTTGAATGTCCCACATTCATACTTTATGGTTTTTTATGGATGTCTGAAGATAATCCACACTCTATATTTGTGCTTTTTAAGTAATGGGTATTTAAGTATCATTTAACCTTCTATTTACTTCCACATGTTTTTTATTTCCTGTTCATTTTATAAATATCTGATATATAATTCATAAAAAATAATTTTTATATTAAATAATTATTTATATTAATTATTACTGAATTTTATTTTGTTTTATAGCATATAGCTATGTGCTATATATTATCAATGTTCTAGAATTATTTATTTCTTAGTTTAGTTTAAATAAGTTAGCTAATAGAATATATTGTATGCTTTTAAATTTTATTTACAATAGTTTTTAAATACATTGTGTGGTTTATATTCGGTTTATAATTCTCTATGTATAAGGATATGTTTGGTTTTGCTGTTTATACAGTTATTTACATTCAAATGCTTACAATTATTTATACAGTTATTTACATTCAAATGCTTACAAATATTTATCTTGCGTTAGTTGTTTAATAGAAGTAATACTAGATGGCAGCACTAAATTTGTCTCTTTAAGATAGCTCTAATTGTTAATTTTTCTAGCTCCATTTCAGTTATAATTTAATACACCAGGGGGTATTTTTAGCTAAATTTTGACGATATTGTTAAACTGTTATTAATTAATTTAATAGTGCATTTTAAATAATGTAATTAATATCTATTTATTTTATATTAGATTAAATGTGTTTAACAAGGTATTTCAAATTTTATTTCAAAATGTATTAACTGCATCCTTTGGTATCATTTACTGTGATTTCTTAACTGTTTTATTCACCTTAATCTTTTTGATATACTGGAAGCCATGTGCGCGTGGATTTTTGTAAAATACTGAAATATTAATCGGTATGGTGTTTATTATTTATATTTTATATCCTATAAATATTTAAATACGTTTTATTGATTCTTCCATTTCATATTATTTGTTTCTATTCTGCTTTCATTTTTAATCAATTCACTTGATTTTATGGTTGTTAGGGCACAGGGGAAAATAACTTTTAGCTTTAGCTTATTTTTCCCACAGAAAACAACCATATTGCTTATATCATTGAATTCTGTGCCCTTGATAACGTAAATCAATGTATAAGCTTTTCAATTTTTGTCGGTGTCCACTTTTTTCTTTTTCTTCCATAATAATTCTTATATTAATTTTTTTTTTTAATACTTACAGCTTTAATTCATAATATTTGACGATGGAAGGTTATGTTTAATTAATGGTTATATATATATATATATATAACCATTAATTAAACATTACCGACCATCATCAAAAACTGCAATATTGTGAATGAGTACCACAAACCTATAATATACAACTGCATGTAAAAAAATAAAGTGCCTTATACTTAATTACAAGAAATAATATGGAATAAAAAAGAAGAATATGGATACCGAAAAAAAATAATTGAAAAACTTATATATTGAATTACATTTTCAAGAGTACAGAATTCAATGATATAAGCAAATCGGTAGTTTTCTGTGAGAAAAAAAAAGCTAAAAACTGAATTTTTTTTCTCCTGTACTCAAACAACCAATATGACAAAGAGAATAGTTTCAAGATGAAAACAGAATAATATCAAATGGCATGAAATGGAAAAAACAATACAACCTTTGAAATATTTAATTTATAGCATAAAAATTGAAATATTACACAACATACCGAATAAAATCCCGGTTGTTTTCAAAATATCCTTCTGCACATGGTATCCAAAAGCACGACAAGATTAAAGTGAATTAAACAGTTAACACAGAAATTAAAACCTATGGATTCAGTTTATTCATTTTGAAATAACGTGATAAATTCAATTAATATAATATAAATATAAAATAATTACATTATTAAAATACCTAAAAAACACTTTAAATTGTTGAATTTCTATTTTACAATATTGCCAATGTTCAGCGTTCAATACCACATGGTGTAAAAAATTAAAATTATTACTCTAATAGAATCATTAAAAGACAAAATTTTGGTGCTGTCATCTATTATGTTATTTTAAAACAATTATTATTTATCAAATGTCACAAGATGAACCTAATAAAAGCTAATGAATTTAAAATGTATCAATTGCATTACCACACAAATCCTAATTAAATAATATCATACTATATATCATTATTAAAAAAATTAAATAAATTAAATGTTAATAAAATGCTTTCAATATATTCTATTACCTAACCCATTTAATCTGCACTAAGATATTAAATAATTTTATAACATTAATAATATATAGAATATAGCTATATGCTATAACATAAAATAAATTATAAATAATAAACATATAAAAAACTTTAATAAACTTTAATAATTACTATTAAATATAAAAATTAATAAATTAATAAAATGAACAGGGGAAAAAAAAGGATGTTTATAGAAGATTGTCATATTCTAAAATTCCCAATTGCCTAAAGATCACAAATATAGTGTGTGGATTATCTTCATATTAGCCATAAAAAAGCTAAAAAATATGATTGTGACAATCAAACACATTAATCCGATAATTAATCATGGAATACAAAGTTGAAAATATAACAATATTAAAAAGTATAGAGGAATAATAATAAAAACTGATTATCCAATTTTAATGCATACAGTATATCATTAGTTATATCAAATAAACTTATATGCATATTAATCACTATAAAGATGGTATACTATTATTAATTAATATAACATTGTCCTGAGTAGACTAAAATTTAAAAACAAGTTAATTTTGAAGTTGATTAATTATTAAATAAGCTAAATTTAATATGAATTGAAATAAAATGTCACCAATTACATATAAAACATCAAATCAACATCCATATAAAATACATATTAGAAATGTAGTTATAATACAAAAGCCCCATCATTTTTTTTAAACTAGGACTTCCCTCAGAGGGATTAGTCTGAGCGATATTACTGAGAACATAGATTTAATAATAACATGTGGAAGCAAAGAAAATGAGATGTTATCTTTAATTGTCCATATACTGCGAAAAATTGAAATGATGAAAATAAACGAATTGTAGAATTACAAAATCTTATATATAAATTCGTATACACTGTTTAAAAAAAATGTGAAATCAAACCATTCAAGATAGTTATGCATGGATATAAAATTGAAAGTACGCAATATATTAAAAGTAAAATAGAAAATGAAACACTAATTTACTTATATCGGAATTTTAACTGTATAAAATGATGTCAACAGCATAATCAGACGCTCCGCACCAATTTGAGTAACTTTAAATGACAAATATATGATGTTTAAAAAGAATGGACTATACTTTATATGGTGTGTGCTCTCCCGGAATAGTTAATATTGTACAATATCTGTTTTCCACGGATGCAATGAGGTTGTCGATAACATTTAAGGAATTCTCTTCTCAAAATCTAATATAGTATCAAAGTACCGAATACATCAAAAGTGGTATGCAATGATTCGATAGAGTGTGTTTTAGATATGCTCGATCGGATTTAAGTGATGAGTGTATGCTGGCCACTACATACGCTGTATTGTTTTGTTTTCAAACATATTCTGCACAAGTTGAGCTGTATTTAGCATGTATTAAATAAAATAAATCGGCAATGATTACAACATAAAGTATGACACAAGATCTGAATATATCATCTGCATAACTTTTGAGCTGTCAAAGTGTCATTTGAAGTAATTTACAAATCCATACATATTTATTCAGCAAATCATGCAAGCTAACATACGCCAATATGAACCCGATTACAAAATTTCACCAGAATAAGTTAATATATAAAAAATCTACTAATGATAATTGAGAATATGACCTTATGATAAAATGTCTAGAAAAATGAATCGGATAAAAAATTCATATCACATTTAAAACGGCACTTCCCTCTGTTAGTGGCCTTGGCGAGAGAGAGAAAAGCCTAGAGAAGGAACACTTTAAGAAGTACTTTCGGGCAACCTACTCACTGTTTCATACAGGTCTTTATTCAATATTTACACAATTTATTTAATGCTAGGTGGGTATCTATCAGTTTTGTTGCATTTAAATCGCATGTTTTGCGGAGGAAATGCAGCATTATGGAATATTTAAAGTTGCTGTACCTAATAATTCCAAATTAAGGTAATTGAGATCGCTTTCCGTTAATTTCATCTTTTTAAATTTAAAATTTTTTAGAAACCATTCATAGAGACAATTGTATATTTTAAAACTGACCCGAAGCAAAATTTCAAGATTTTGGGCTCAGCAGTAACAGAGAAATAGAAAATTTTTGAAAGTTTTTTTTTTTCTGCACTGTTTTTTATAGCGACATTTTTAGAAATTGTTCTATTGCGAGAATTTACGTCATGATAAATACAGCCATGTCAATTTTCATGTTTATATTCCTAACAGTTCCATGTTCTTCGTTACTTAGATCATTTTTAGATCTTTTTCCGCTTTGTTTAGTCTTTCTATTTTTTAGAATTCGTTCTACAACGAGCATTTACATCTTATTAATTACTACCATGCCAAAGTTCTAGTTTCTAACCCCAACAGTATCCCAAAAATTTCAGTATTCCAAATAAATCATAGTTTAGAACCTTTCCAGAAATTTTTACGTTTATCCGTCAAATTGAACCTTTTACAGAGTGTTCATTACGAGTATTTACATCTTAAAAGTAACTATCGCACCAAATTTAAAGTTTCTAACCCAATCAGTATCGCAGAAATCCCAATTTTAGAACTTTTTTGCTCCTGCAGCGATGTAGGTTCTTGCACTGACATAAAATAATATTTTTTTCGGAGCAGAGATGGCCACCAACATTTTTTTAAATTGGCTATGTAGTTTCAGAGATAACACCTCACAAACGTACAAGCATTAATAATATTATATACTTTATAATATTATAACGCTTTATAATATTAGCATTAGATGTACAGATACAAAAGCCATTTATCTGTTACAAGCTAAAGTGCCGGCGTTGCCCAGAATTTGAAGGATGTTTGTTCTGAAAAATCAATTTCAAAATTTAACATACAACACAAAACAAACATTTAAAAAAGCAGTAAAATGTTGTTGAAGGAATCATATGAAAACGCTATATAAAAATGTATAAATGTATATAACAGACGCAAAAGAATAGAGCTATAAATGAACTTATTTCAATTTATAATTGGAGCAATATTGTTAAAATACGCCAATATTTCCCTAATCGGGTTTTTATTATGCTTCAATACATTTTTCATACTCATATGACGTTATACTATATCCACCATGTCCTTTATATTTCCAATATGACGTAATATTTCCCTCTTTCACGTGGAAACCTTGAAATAGTAAAGTTATGAAGTTATATTCACTGTCATTTAAATTCGTCAAACCATTTATTTCATTTTCATATTTCACGTTAATATCTTGCAATAGAAAAGTTATGACGTAATATTCACCCTTTTTTTTAAATTCGGCAAACTATTTATTTCATCTTCATTTTTCACGTGGAAATCTTGCAGTAGAAAATTAATTGTTGTAATAATTTTATTGTGTTTTTTAATTGTTGGCAACTGCTATAACGAAAAATGTTTAAATTTGATAAGAAATTGCTGCTAAATTGGTGGTTTTTTATTAATTAAAAAATAACTATAAGTTATTTCGATTCCGGATTACTTTAGTTGTCTCGGCCATGTTTTAATACATATGTACGTATCTCTTCACAATTTTGGCTTCCAAATTGTGGATTTTTTATTGAATTACAAACAGACAGATAGACAAGTTTTCATTTATATATATCTCTCTATTCTATGAAAAGTAACTAACGCTGTCACCGCCGCCGCCGCCGCCGGTTTTGAATTTTTTGTGACCGGAGGTCTTTCTTCGTTAATATTAAGAAAACTATTGCATACAAATATATAAAAATCGGTGGTATTATAGCGAAATGTTTGATCAACACACTAATGCATACAGTTTTCAAATCGAAGAATTATTTTAAGAGATATTTAATGCTAAAGTTGGACAAAATCGTTCCATTAAAAAAAAAATTATAAGAGCAAAAGCTATACATGGGAATTTAATCATTATTAGATCATTTTAATCAATAGAAGATCCCGGTCTGCAGATTTCATTAATTTTTTTTAAAATTTGACTCATTTTTTGAGGTTTTATTTCTATTTTAAATTCAAATATTCAGCATTTTGCAGATATTTTTTACATATTTTAGAAAATGGTATTAATTTAAACTGTTGCCAACTGTATAAACAGCGCAAACAATAATGTTTGCTTCAAATAAAAAAAATATTTACACGTTATTATTATAAACAGAAAAAAACCTTCAAATTACAATTAAATAATTAGGTATAAAAAGCAGGCACTTATTGGAAATTGCGCCATAAAAACTATATTTACATGTGAATTTTAAAAGAGAAAGGATATTGTAAGATAAATTCATTAATATGCGTTAGAAATCTGAAATAGAACAAATTACGTCACATTACATTTATTATGCAAAATGAACAAAAAATAGTATTGCAAAACAGTTTAAATTTAAAAATTGCGCTAGACAAAATATTAGAGGTTAAATATTAGATTTTTTCAAAATTTTATTATTTGTCGTTTGATGTGAGGTGTTCAGCTATAAGTATGCAAATTTTTATGTTTCAATATAATTAGGGGCTGAGTTAGAAAAATTGCTTTAAATACACAAATCAGAGCCCAGAGGGTTAAATATTAGACTTTTTCAAAATTTTATTATTTGCTGTTTGATGTGAGGTGTTCAGCTATAAGTATGCAAAATTTCATGTCTCCAACTTAATTAGAGTGGCCGAGAGGTTCTGCTCTCGAAGCTGGTAGACGGGAGGTGCTGGGTTCGATCCCAATCGCGCCCGTCGGCCTAATCGTTCGGAGTTTTCGTGGTTTTCTTCGAGCCGTGGATCTTCCATGCGTTAATACGGATTAGGTTCCCTTAGAAAGACCCCCACGGAGGGCACTCCCCCCGGGCCTATATCCCTCGTGTAGATAATTGGCCGTCAAAAATCAACCCAACCCAACCCAACCCAACTTAATTAGGGGCTGAGTTAGAAAAATTGCTTAAAATACACAAGTTAGAGCCCAGAGGGTTAATTAATAGACTTTTTCAAAATTTTATTATTTGTCGTTTGATGTGAGGTGTTCAGCTATAAGTATGCAAAATGTCATGTCTCCAACTTAATTAGGGGTTGAGTTAGAAAAATTGCTTAAAATACAGAAGTTAGATACCGGAGGGTTAAATATGACTTTTTCAAAATTTTATGATTTATCGTGTTATCGCAAGTGTTCAGCTATAAGTATGCAAACTTTCATGTCTGCAACTTAATTAGGGGCTGAGTTAGAAAAATTGCTTAAAATACACAAGTTAGAGCCCAGAGGGTTAAATATTAGACCTTTTTCAAAATTTTATTATTTGTCGTTTGATGTGAGGTGTTCAGCTATAAGTATGCAAAATTTCATGTCTCCAACTTAATTAGGGGCTGAGTTAGAAAAATTGCTTAAAATACAGAAGTTAGAGACTGGAGGGTTAAATATGACTTTTTCAAAATTTTATGATTTATCGTGTTATCGCAAGTTTTCAGCTATAAGTATGCAAACTTTCAATTCTCCAACTTAGTTGGGGATGAGTTTGAAAAATTGCTTAAAATACATACGTTAGAGCCCAGAGGGTTAAATATTTGACATTTTTCAAAATTTTATTATTTGTCGTTCGATGTGAGGATTTCAGCTTTAAGTATGCGAAATTTCGTGTCTCCAACTTAATTAGGGGCTGAGTTAGAAAAATTGTTTAAAATACATAAGTTAGAGCCCAGAGGGTTAAATATTAGACTTTTTAAAAATTTTATTATTTGTCGTTTGATGTGAGGTGTTCAGCTATAAGTATGCAAAATGTCATGTCTCCAACTTAATTAGGGGCTGAGTTAGAAAAATTGCTTAAAATACAGAAGTTAGAGACCGGAGGGTTAAATATGACTTTTTCAAAATTTTATGATTTATCGTGTTATCGTAAGTGTTCAGCTATAAGTATGCAAACTTTCATGTCTCCAACTTAATTAGGGGCTGAGTTAGAAAAATTGCTTTAAATACACAAGTTAGAGCCCAAAGGGTTAAATATTAAGCCTTTTTCAAAATTTTATTATTTGTCGTTTGATGTGAGATGTTCAGCTATAAGTATGCAAAATTTCATGTCTCCAACTTAATTAAATTAGGGGCTGAGTTAGAAAAATTGCTTAAAATACACAAGTTAGAGCCCAGAGGGTTAAATATTAGACTTTTTCAAAATTTTATTATTTGCCGTTTCATGTGTGGTGTTTAGCTATAAGTATGCAAATTTTCAAGTCTCCGACATATATAGTTTCTGAGAACGGGCTCTGTGACAGACGGACAAACAGACAGACAAAGGAGTGAGACAGGTAGGGTTTCGTTAGATGGACGAAACTCTAAAAACATGCTGCGGATGACTGTAACAACATCCTAAAATTACATTACCATCAGCGATCTACCAATCCCGAATTTAGTTTATATTCGTTTCATATATTCTTATTCTTTTGTGCGGCCCTGTAAAATATTTATCAATATTATATACAGTAAAACCTCTGAATAGCGGACACCCCGAGAATGCAGAAGTTGTCCTCTATTTAGAGGTGACCGCTACTGAGAGTAAAACATGTACAGTTATTTAAGAGTTGGTAATCGAAAAAATCTCCGCTAAATAGAGGTATCCGCTAATCGGGTGTGTCCGCTATGGAGGTTTTACCAGTAAAACTTCTGAATAGCGAACACCTCGGGAGGGCAGAATTTGTCCTCTATTTGGAGGTGTTCGCTACTGAGAGTAAAAAATGTACAGTTATTTAAGAGTTGGTAATCGAAAAAATGTCCGCTAAATAGAGGTATCCGCTAATCGGGTGTGTCCGCTATGGAGGTTTTACCAGTAAAACTTCTGAATAGCGAACACCTCGGGAGGGCAGAATTTGTCCTCTATTTGGAGGTGTTCGCTACTGAGAGTAAAAAATGTACAGTTATTTAAGGGTTGGTAATCGAAAAAATGCCCGCTAAATAGAGGTGTCCACTAATCGGGTTTGTCCATTATGGAGGTTTTACTGCATAATAATATCATCCTTTACAAGAAAATTGCATGCTGTATGGTAGACAGACAGACATCTAGAGAAAGATAACCTCCGGATCAATAAACACTCATGTCTTTTAGGTAGCTTTCTTTACAAAAAAGCTACCTATTGCAGCCGTTCGGAGGAAAGCGATTTCAAAAAATTTTGGTATATTTTCATCGATCATGACCCCCAGACCCCGAAACCACCCTCCGTTCAAAATTGATATATATATATATATAAATATATATATATATATATCTATATATATATATATATATATATATCTGACCTATGTCACACTGTAACTCCCGTAATTATGAACCGATTTCGATGTAATTCGGTGTGTACATAGTACATACCAATGTCTCGACCGAGTTCGTTGGCCAGCTTCATCCGCCGTTTTGTTTCAAAATGGCGGCCATTTGAAATTTAAAAAAAAATTTAAAACTTGAAATGTTGTACCAAAAAATTAAAAATGGAAAAATATTTTTTTCTTATGTATTTGACCTTTATACAAAGATTCCGGAGCAGTTTTTGTTTCGTCTATATCTTAAAAAATGGCTGAGTTATAGCATTTTGAATTTCTAGCGTGGCTGACATTTTGAAACGTCCTGAATTTTGTCACGCGATAAAAGGCGTATTTATGAACCGATTTGGATGTAATTCGGTGTGTACATAGTACATACCAATCTCTCGACCGAGTTCGTTGGCCAGCTTCATCCGCCATTTTGTTTCAAAATGGCGGCCATTTAAATTTTTTTTAAAAATTTAAAATTTGAAATGTGGTACCAAAAAATTGAAAATGGAAAAATATTTTTTTCTTATGTATTTGACCTTTATACAAAGATTTCGGAGCAGTTTTTGTTTCGTCTATATCTTAAAAAATGGCTGAGTTATAGCATTTTGAATTTCTAGCGTGGCTGACATTTTGAAACGTCCTGAATTTTGTCACGCGATAAAAGGCGTATTTATGAACCGATTTGAATGTAACTTCGTTTATACATAGTACATACTAATGTCTCGACCGGGTTCGTTGGCCAGCTTCACCCGCCATCTTGTTTAAAAATGGCGGCCATTTAAATTTTTAAGAAAAATTTAAATTTGAAATGTGGTACCAAAAATTGAAAATTGAAAAAATATTTTCTTCTTATGTGTTTGACTTAATAAAAAGATTCGGGAGCAGTTTTTGTTTCGTCTATATCTTAAGAAATGGCTGAGTTATAGCATTTTGAATTTCTAGCGTGGCTGACATTTTGAAACGTCCTGATTTTTCTCACGTAATAACAGGCGTATTTATGAACCGACTTGGATGTACCTTGGTGTGTACATAGTACATACAAATATCTCGACCGAGTTCGTTGGCCAGCTTCATCCGCCATCGTGTTTCAAAATGGCGGCCATATAAAAAAATTAAAAAATAAAAAAAATTTAAATGAGATACCAAAAAATTGGAAAATGAAAAAGATTTTTTTCTTATGTGTTTGACCTTGATAAAAAGATTCGGGAGCAGTTTTTGTTTCGTCTATGTCTAAAAAAAATGGCTGAGTAATAGCATTTTGGAATTTCTCTTGTGGCTGACATTTTAAAACGACCTGATTTTTGTCAAGCGATAACAGGCGTATTTATGAACCTATTTGGATGTAACTTGGTCTGTACATAGTACATACCAATGTCTCGATCGAGTTCGTTGGCCAGCTTCATTCGCCATCTTTTTTCAAAAGGTTGCCATTTAAAAAAAATTAAATTTAAAATTCAAAATGAGGTATTAAAAAATTGGAAAATGAAAAAGATTTTTTTTTATGTGTTTGGCCTTGATACAAAGATTCCGGAGCAGTTTTTGTTTCTGAAAATTTGTTCTTTTGTTGATATCTTAAAAAAATGGTTGATTTATAGCACTTTGAATTTCTAGCATGGCTAACATTTTGAAACGATCTTGTATTTGTCACGCGATAACACACGTATTCGCCTATTTCGATGTAAGAAGGCATGTGGATAGTATACATCAACACCTCGACCACGTTCGCTGGCCAGATTCATCAGCCATCTTGTTTCAAAATGGCGGCCATTAAATTAAAAAATATATATATATTTAAAGTGAAGTGCAAAAAAATTAGAAATTGAAAAAGGTTTCTTTCTTAAGTATTTGATCTTGATATAAGGATTCAGGAGCATTTTTTGTTTGTCTTTACCTTAAAAAATGGCTCAGATATAGCAGTTTCAATTTCTATTGTGGGTGACATTTTGAAAAATCTGATTTTTTTGCATGCGACAGCACTCCTATATATTAACCGATTCCGATGTGAGTGAGCATGTGCACAGCAATTACTAAGGTCTCGACCAAGTTCACTGCTTAGCCTCATCCACCATGTTGTCTTAAAATGACAGGCACTTTAAGAAATTGCCGAATTTGGCAGCCAAATATAAGTTACTTTAAAGAAAAGCAGCTTGGATAAAGCTGACTAATTTCGCGAAATTTTCATTCATTATATTGATAAAAATTAGTATTGAATCTCCTATATTCGGTTTCCACTAAACTGAGCTTCGTGTGTTTGCATGATATAAGTTGGCTTTTTTAAAATAAGGATTATGAAAGCTACCTCTTCCTCCCGGCACTGGCCGGAAGGACTTTTGTTTTAATCATCCACAATTGTATGTCATACAACATGCCAGATTTTATACAACAGGCTAAAAACGGTCACCGTGGTACGGAATACTGTATTATTATTTGTTTGCCCACCAAAACTGGTTGCCACGGGTTGTTGCAAGGTTTGTGATCACGTGGTTGAAACTGATCTATTCAATATTACTGCGTGCGTATTTTTTTTTTATTTGCTCCATGTGTTCAAACCAGTTGTCTACGAATCATCAACCGGTGAAAGTGACGCACACCAAATTTCTGTGACGTATGCAGATAAATTGTGCTTTTTTAAGAGTTTTTTCTATATAATTTTTAAACGGTTTGGAACTTATTTTTCATAGTAGGTGCATTCAGTAGGCGACCCTCATAGTAATTGTTTATTGTTATTTTACAATTTTTCATTTTTTATATAAATATTTTTTTATTTTATATTTTTTTTTTGTAATTTTGTTTACGCATGTGTTAATTTGTTTTTTTAAAGATCATGTAAGTACTAATTGTATATATATATATATATATATATATATATATATATATATATAACTCATCATCTATTTCCAATTACTAAAATTAAATTAATAAATTAATAAATTTAGCTTTAATTCATATCACTGACATTATACAAAATAAAGATGGAACCTTTAACTTATTAATATATATATATATATGTATATATATATATCCCAAACATATTCGCATTTTTGGCATAGTATCCACAAGATTTGTTCTGCACTCAAACGGTTAATATACTTTAAATCTGTTTTTCTCAAAACTGATTTTTCAAAGTTTTTATATTTTTGAAATGCGCATCTTAATTTTTGATCAAAATTCATCAAATTGATAAGGAAGAATTATGATATTGTTTACAAAAGAACTGTGTATGCATTTAAAATTCGATTTTTAACATAATTAAATTTGATTTTTATTTTATTAAAAGGCAAAATTTTGATGAAAATCGATATGGAATTCAGAAAAAATAAATCTCTATTAAAAAAAGTAAAAAAAAAAATAGTTAAAAAATTAACTATTCAAGGGATTAAAATATCGATGCACAGATTGGTTTGTGATAGAGTTTTAACTGATTAAAATGTAAAGTCGAGGAAATATCTCAGAAATTAAGACGCATGGAGTATTTCAAAATTAAATTTTTTTTAAATCTTTAAATTATAATATGATTGGAAATTTCCTTTAAGGTGTTCCATATACATATGATGAAATGTATATTTGCACAAAATTTCATATCTCTATGATGAAAAAAGAAAAAAAAATTAATGTCCACCGTCCTCTTTATCCAGAGCAAGTAATATAAAAATTTTGTGTTTAAAGTCAGTTCCTACTTAGGTCATCAAAGAAAAATTTAATATAATCCCTTAAGCTAATATTAATTTTTGTTGCATTAAAATTGTTGATTTGTTGATTTTCTATAAGCAAGTAGGTTTACAATGGAAGTCTATGGGAATTTGGGCAAAATATTAGAGATATCGCCAAGTTGGCGTCACTTTTGGCGACTAATTTTGGTCGACAAATTTAGCGATATATCGCCAAGTTGGCGACAAACATGGAGGTATTTGGCGACAGAACAGGGTACCCCCTATGGTACCCCCTTATGAACATACATTAAATGCTGTTCAATAACCAATACACTTCATTTTGTCTTCCATATAAAACTAAAATTAATTAATTCAAATTTAGTTAATGAATTAATATTTGAAAAATCTGTATTAACATCAATTGTCATCCAGTACAAGTTAAAAAAAAATATTTCAACTTGATAGGATGAATAATAAGTATTTTATTAATGATTGAAAACTTGAACAAGATATATAAATAAATATAGGAAGAGTGTGAACTAATAGTAGCAATGGAAAAACATGATCGTGTTCATGCTTAATTTGTTACTTCATTAGGGATGGAGTTATTAACTCCATTTTTTAAATAAATGAAAGAAACATCGGTACCTTTAATCCTGCTGAAAATAATAAATGTATTTCTACTGGTACTGAACGATTGATAATAACGCATAAACTATAAATATCCTGGATTATTTTCAACGCAAAAGTAGGTATTTAAACATATTCAACATAGTTCTTAAGGCTGTTATATTATCTAAACTGGCTATTTTCTAAAACATGTTAAAATTCATTTTTGTTGACAAACGAATCAAAATAACAGGTGCTTTTATTTAGGAATTATATAATAGAACTGTTTTCCTTTTTTTCGGTAAAAGCGAAAGATTTATCTGAAAATGCTGTCAAAGTTAATGTTTTGAACCGAATTTGTGGACGCGATAGCGCAGAAAATGACTATCTGCTTAGAATCCACCAAAAGAAACAATTGCTTGTAACTCACTCAAGAAATATTTATCGGAAAATGAAAAATACTGTTCGATTAAAAATTGTTGCAATATTCATGTCTTTATGTTTTGTGCTTTTATGTCTAAAAACGGAAGTCAGAAAATGTGTCAGAAAGCTTTGCGTGGATGAGCGGGAGAAAAATATTCTGTTGAAATCCACATTAACACGAAACAAGCGTTGATATATATTTGAAATGGCGTATATTTCGCTTTATTTTCATAAAACGTCAATACTGGCGTATCCTTACCCTTATAGACTTTGTACTTACTCGCATTGTCTACCATTTTTCTTCTCTACACTCCAAAAAATTCATAACATTACGCCATAAAATTGGTACCAGCCTTGCTGTCTCCCTTTTATTGAGTAATTTAACTGATATAACTGGCGTTACGTTGCACTAATGTGCAATATTACACTAGTTATATCAGTTTAAATTTCACCATAATAAAAGTTAAATTACACCATAAAATTAGAGGCAGCATGTTATATCAATTTTATGGAGTAATACTAGATGATTTTTTTTACAGTGTAGGAGTACCGATTTTGCAGTTCTTTCGGAAACTGTACAGTGGCATTGAAAGCTTGTTGACAAAACTCCACTGTTATCTATGTTGCATATGTTTCTTCACCGCATGTATATTTTTAATCAGTTCTTTAATAAATACTAGGGGATTAAACTTGGGCTTCCCGGGTTACATAGTATAGGTGAAAACCATTTTTTTATTGAAAATCCTAATAATTTTTTACATGTAATATATATTTTTAGATTGCCCACTAACACTAACAAGTGGATAAGTGTGATCACAGATCGTACAGAGGGTGATGTTTAATATTCCTTTCAAAACACTTTATCCTTTTGCAAAATCTGTTAGTTCCACATTTCTCAACCAGGGGAAGCACTATATTCTACATAAACCTCTATCCGAACGAAACTCCGTTTTACAACTTATCCATAAACATATTAGTCGAGGGGATCGGGCCCATAGCACCCGAGATAGGTAGGCACCCCCTGGCGGTAGAAAGTGGAACTAAAATGTGCATAATATAAAAGAGTGGTCAAAGGTGTGTCAGCAAAAGTTAGAAAAGCACCCACTGGGTGCAATGTGGGGGAGGTTAAAAAAATTGCTGAAAATACACAAGTTAGAGCCCGGAGGGGTAAATAATATAAGACTTTTTGAAAATTTTATGATTTGTCGTTTGATGTGAGGTGTTCAGCTATAAGTATGCTAAATTTCACTCTTCCAACCTAATTAGGGGCTGAGTTAGAAAAATTGCTTAAAATACACAAGTTAGAGCCCAGAGGGTTAAATAATAGACTTTTTCAAAATTTTATTATTTGTCGTTTGATGTGAGGTGTTCAGCTATAAGTATGCAAAATGTCATGTCTCCAACTTAATTAGGGGCTGAGTTTGAAAAATTGCTTAAAATATACAAGTTAGAGCCCAGAGGATTAAGTAATAGACTTTTTCAAAATTTTATTATTTGTCGTTAGATGTGAGGTGTTCAGCTATAAGTATGCAAAATTTCAAATCTCCAACTTAATTAGGGGCTGAGTTAGAAAAATTGCTTAAAATACACAAGTTAGAGCCCGGAGAGGTCCATAATATAAGACTTTTTGAAAATGTTATGCTTTTTCGTGTGATCACAAGTGTTCTGCTATAAGTATGCAACATTTCATGCCTTCAAATTAAATAGGGGCTCAGTTAGAAAAAAAAAGCTTAAAATACACAAGTTAGAGCCCAGAAGGGTAAATATAAGACTTTTTCAAAATTTTATGATCTGTCGTTTGATGCGAGGTGTTCAGCTATAAGTATGCAAAATTTGAAGTCTTCAACTTACTTAGGGATTCAGTTAGAACAAAAAGATTAAAATACACAAGTTAGTGCCCAGAGGGTTAAATATAAGACTTTTCAAAATTTTATAATTTGTCATTTGATGTGAGGTGTTCAGCTAAAAGTATGCAAAATTTCAAGTCTGCAGCATATATAGTTTCTGAGAACGAGCTCTGTGACGGAGAGACAGGCAGACAGACAGACAGAGAAGTGAGACGAATAGGATGTCGTCAGATGAACGAGACCCTAAAAAAGCATTTTTATATGAAAAATAGTAATTATGCATTCGAATGAGGTTTTGAAATTTATCAAATACGATATTTTCGTATTAGCCGCATGCTAAGGATTATTAGTCCAAGATTTTGCTACTTACGGCAGCCTTTTTGATTATGATCATTTCAGTGCTTTAAGCCCGTAGTTTAATTATATGTATGTGGATTTTGTGCTTTTTTACGTTCTTTTATTTATTTATTTATAGAGGAGGTTTTAATTTTTTATGGAATATTAGTCGTAAGAAAATGCTAAAATCTTTTCATTGTTTTAAGGGTAAACGGATTAATCTTTTGTAATCGACCTGTGCGCGAAAGAGATAAATTAAAAAATATTTCATACTTGAAAATTATTCTTAAAACGATAGATAATCAGTAAACTGAGATGCAGTTTTCAAACAAATCTCATTCGAAAGTTTTTTTTCTATTTGACGGTCTAAAAATTTAAATTCGTTGTGTTTTTTTTTTATATTATTCTTTTATTTATTGATACAGTAGGTTTTAATTTCGTTATGGAAAATTAGTAAAAAAATAAATATATAATGATAATAAAAATATTACAAAAATTCAAGAATGAAAATTATTATAAAAAGTGTAATAAATCTGTCATTTAAGATACATTATTCAAATAAATTGCATTTGAAAGTAGATTTTTTTTTTTTTATATGACGGTGTAAAAATTGAAATTGTACGATTGTTAGAAGGCTAAAAAATTGCAGCAGCGAAAATTGAAAAACCGAAATTAGAGTGTTGCCATTCGCAAAATGATGTCAGCGTTACGCACAGATATGTTTGTCCTTTATAATATATATAGTTATTGAAACAAAGGTAAATACAGATAGATATCTTATTTAAATATCCTCTACTTATATTAATCAATTAATAATATTTCAAGAAATACGTAAAGCAAACAATCTTTCTTCTAAGTAAGATATACAGTTACTTCAATTTTCTTAATGACGGGTAACATTATTCTCTATCGATTATGAAAAGAATAAATGAACAAAGGTGGTGTCAAATATATTTTAGAAATTAGTTTATAATGATCTTGGGAAATTTTCATAACAAGTTCAGTAAACATTATTTATCATATTATACAAAAGAAAAAATCGCTTCCAGCTTTAATTTGGTTACTTCATTAGCGATTGAGTTAATGACCCCTTTTCTACGAAGTCATACATTATAAAGAATAATTTATTCGATAATTATACATTAAATTTATCAAGTGTCATTTTCGGAGCCATTTGCTCGCCAGATGTATCACTCATAACGTCTTAAATATTAAGTAATGGCATTAAAAAATTAGATTATAATGAAACATCTTTTACGATGTTAGGTGATATTTTTAGTGCACTAATTTGAATTTAAGTGGCATCATCGAAATGTGATTATTTAAAAGCGATTATTGTTTGCTCTATTGATGATAATTTAAAAGTTCGTAATATTTTTTCGGGGATGAAATTGGTGGGGTGGGGGGAGTAAAACTTTGCAGTCATGACTTATTAAATTGTAAGGAAATAAATAATGCAATCAATTATGTTATACTAATGATGTTTAAAATAAAAGTGTTACTAAGTAAGAAGAAAATTAAAACTGACTCTTGAAAGTATCAACTGTAGGTGCAGATTCCCAAAATCTAGAATGAGCCAATGGCTCCTAAACCCAAAACAGCCAGTGGCCATGTTGTGAAACAAACTCATACAAACAATAGCGTTTATATGTAAAAAAATCTAAACAAAAAACTTGGGAATTCAAAGTGAAAAATTATTTATTTAATATATTGACAAAACAGCAAATCATAAGACTACTGACATCAAATGTGTGCACTTAATTTAATCATATAATTCTAGAAATATGAATATCAATTAATTATAAATATTGAGGTATGTACAGTCAGAAGATAAATTTCAGCTAGACACAGTAAAAAAAAAAAAAAAAAAAAAAAAAAAAGCAATAAGCTGTGCAATCAGGATAGCGAGCAATATTAAAAATCAATATTTCTTATTTTGACTTTGTCAGACGAAAGTAAATATAACAAAATTGTAAATGTGTGTAAGATTATTTTGCGCTATAAAAACCAAAATATATTTGAAACATTTGTTTTTCTGTAAGAAAAATCATCTTAAAAAAATCTCATCATAGACTATGTAAGAATATTAGACTCAAACTGTTGCAAAGAACACTGTATATAGACACCATTTTCATCAGTGTAGCTGTCGGCCTTTTAAATTTAAGGTCATGAGGATGGAAAGTTTCCTGAATTACAATATGTAATTTTATAATAGGTTTTACATTTTGTTATAAATTGTTAATTTTTCTATAGAGTACGAAATATTTTTCTGTATCATTTCAATGCGTATTTTTTGGAACACATTTAGCAATAATTCACACTGGGTGATCTATAATTTTTGTCTTAACTATGTATCATTTTACACTCGATTATTACAATAATAAAAAATTAACTTTTTCGACTTATAGAAAATTTTAATAATGATAATTTCACAAAACTTTGTAGTACCACATCATCTATATTAATCAGTTATTATATTTCAATTATTCATTGGGCAATTCTGTTGTGCTTATATATATGCTTACATATTTACATATAAAAAATATTTTAATCTTTAAATTTAATATTTTATCGAAAATTTCCATGAGAAAATACTGTACAAAATGTTTGTTGGGATGACCTCCCCCCCCCCCCCCCAAACATACCAGACGTGATACATGCAGCGGTAGTACAGTTAGAAAAAAATTAAGTATCATCCAGCTGCGTGTTGTGAGACAGCATAATTGGATAACACTAAAAAAAGTAACAGTAGTACATAAGCAAAAACACCAAGTTCGAATTATTTAACACCTATAGTATCGTCTAAAATTATTTTAAATATAATTTTTTTTTGTTATTTAACCAAAAGTAAAGAAGTGAGTCTGGATAAAAAAAGAAGACATACATATTAAGCACAATAATAATTCATTTATTTCTTTTCATAACATAATGCAAAATTTTAAATTGTTCAATTTATGCAAAATTTTATTAATTATTCCATCTCTCATTAACGATTACTAAATATTTTATCTTGTACACAATTCTTTATCCATATTACTATTTTTTTTTTTTTTTTTAAATCACTTCGTATTTTGTTAAATTCTTATATCAAAATATACACCATAAGTTACGAAGAGCAAAATAGATATATGGGGCATTCTCACAATTTTTTGACTTTTATGTCCCTGAATAATAATTTTTATTTTAATGCATTTTTTTGTGTTTTTTTATTTCATATACTGGGAAACATCCCATTGCATGATTGCATAACAATATTAACGAGATAAATAAGTTTTGGACGATGTTGGTTGTCCAAATAACACGAAAACTCCTATACCGTCCCGTGTCCCTGAGGCTGATTTTTAAGTTTGGAGCTGTCTGTATAAAACTGTTTCAATAACAGTAATTCGATGTAATTTTTTTTCCAAAACTGGGACAATTGTTTTATATAAATATGCAGCAAAAAATTAACCTGCACACATTTTTACGGTTGATATTATTTTTTGAACTCTGTCCCTGGGTTTTTCATCCTTACCGTCAATCTTGATAAATTTATGCAGAAAATCCCTTCAGATGCAGCCACAGAATTTTTTTCAAGTTTTTTCTCATGCAGAAGTATGCTAGAGAAAGAATGTCTAAAATTCTTTGACTGGAAATTTACTTCAGAATTTATATCAGCATTTAAATATCAATTTCAAGATCATGGCTTTATTGGTAGTCTTACCGTCCCCAAGGTTTATTCCTGCACTTTTCGAGGTAAATTAAAAAAAAATTAATTTAATCCAATGTTAACAACTCTTTCTAACAATCAATGAGCATTGTGGCATCACTTAGTCTTAACATGATTTTCCTAAAAATATGTGGTAATTTTCCTTACCTTTCTATCCTTACTGTCCCCTTTTTACCCATTTCGTCCCTTTTTTCCTATACCGTCCCCCTTTTTTACCTTACCCTCCCTTCTTTAACCCCCCTTTAAGACAACATTATAAAAAATTCTGTATTAAAAGTACTACATTTTTATTATTTCTTATTTGAATGTCCTGTGGGTACTATGCAAATTGATTATAAGTAAAAATTTAGAAGAAAATAAAAAGTTATAGTGGTAAAATGATAAGGAAAATTAAACTCGCAAGTTTAACTTAAACCTGAGTTAAATAAAAACATTTTCGCTGCTGACCATTTTTTCTTTATTTTGAATCATTAAGGCATTCGTCTATCAGATTAAAATGTTATTTTAGCAAGTTTAATTTCACCAGATTTTTATTCCCGAAAGTCAAAAGATTGTGAGAATGCCCCATATACATACTCACACCACAAAATAATAACGCTAAGGGGCTAATAAGCCGACTTATGGATTTTACACATTATGATAACCATTTTAACGATTTTGTATTGTTGATATATTTTACTTTATTTTTACACACTTTATTCATCTATCCCTTTTTATTATGCCAAAAATGGCCTGACAATATTCACTCGAAAATTTTTAATGAGAAATTTCTTCCTAAAAAAAATATACTATTTTAAGCATTATAAATATACATCAATAAATAGACATTTTAGAAAAATATTAGAATGATCAAAAATTGTCTCACCATCCCGCAGACATTTCGAGGGCACTCTTTTAGAGGACTTGATAAGGAAGGTTCTATATTTTCCTTTTGCCAATAAGATTTAAGTCCACATATTTTCGAGTTTATCACGAATTGTTCGTACATTAAAGTCCCATTTTATCAATACGCTTTCGATAGAAAAATCAGGATCTGGCGCTGCTTTGATGAGGTTCAGAAGCTTTTCTTTGAGACAGTTCTCTATCGGATCAATTCCATCATTAATAAGAGTTCGTGAAAGATAAGATTCCAGGCACTTGAAGACAACTCCTTGGAATGAGCATAGCTAATTTTGACTTCTTAAACGTTCGTTCATGGATGATGGGATTTCTGGCACTTGAAGACAACTCCTTGGGGTGAGCATAGTTGATTATGACTTCTTAAACACTTCTTCAACGCTCTGAAATTTCTCAATAAGGCAAGTTCATTGGCACCTAGAAATAAACATAGCATCGGGAAAACGTCCCATACTTTCGCTAATGTCGATGTTGTATACACCGTGCGTCTGCACTCCAAACCCTTCCTGGTCATCATATCAGAATCTTGGAGTCGCCAACGTGATTCAGATATCTCCGGTGTTTCCTTCCATTTTTTCGTCTCCTGGTGAATTTTAATATCCAGACTTAGATTATTTCTTTTCCTTTCTGGGCAAGAACTGAGAGAAGGCTCAATGAACTTTTTTTTCCTTCTTTTTTTTTTGGAACGCAAGAGAACTTATTATTATGCTTGATTGTTCTTGCTTGCGTAACTTCGATCGCATTAAACTCACTTGTAAGTACCCTTTTAAAAATCGGATTGGTGGATATTTTTCTCAGAGGCTGGCAAATGCGCTTTTCCGGTACATCCATAATTTTAATTGCTTGTTTCCCCTATTTCGCAGAGTGCGTCACGTGATAGTGGGACCTGGGCCTTCCCTAAAATCTTCGTGTGCGAATCCATAAATTTCTTTGAATGTCATAAATATCCTTAAAAGCCCTCATAAATTTTTAGATGGCTACCATTGTTTTTGAAAGTCCAAATGGCGTCTTCAGCTAATTTATTGCCTCTTACTGTCTGCGTGATATGAGAAAGCAAATCTACATATTTACAATTTATTTATTTTATTTTTTTTATATTTACGTATATAATTTAAGATATTTACATAACTGTAAAGTAAGTTTTTCCTTTAGACTCTTTGCTGCATGCGCTTTCCAGTGATACCTAATTTCACCTATTTTTTATTTTATTTACATAAAGCTATTAAAATATTAACACACCATTGTTAATTATTGTAATTTTTTCTTGAACTATGTCCCAGAAGGAAATATTTAGGCTGATACAAATCAAGCATTTCGTGCCTTATTTTTCTGCACGACAATGTTTGTCTGTTTCAATCGGTTCATTTTATTTGCGAAGCGTTTTTTGCTAGTACAGTCGAACCTCTATTTAACGAAGTCGCTAAATCCCTGAAAAAAGTTCGTTATATGGAAAATTCACTAAATAGAGATTCACCTTTTAAAATACTTTAAACTACATAAAACATATATTAAATTCATAAACACTAAATATTTTTACTAAAAGTAATTAATCACATTTTTTTAAATAAATTATATCGATTTGTTTTATTTATTTTACCCACCAATATTCATCATCAATTCATTTTTTTATGTGTTTAAATCTTTGAAATCTGCAAGGAAAACAAAATATTGTCCGGGAATACACTGTATTTTCTATTTAAAGTAAATAGTAAAAAATTAACGAATTTTAATGACATTATCGTATTTATTATTATTATAACAAATAATTTTAACCATACATTAACATATGCGTCCTCAAATTTAATTTCTGAAAAACTCTGTTAATTTTGCCTGAGTTTTTTATTTAAAAAAGTGCTTTCTCTCATAATACATCTCGCATCTTTGCAATGCACCAAAAACCCTTTCATGCGTATTTTCTTCTAACTATAATTCGCATCGGATTGTTTCAAATGATTTTAGAATTTCATCATACGAAGTTTTGTTAATTCCTGCATAATGACCATTTCCATCGCCATCATATTCGTCTTCATCGCAATTCATTGCTGTATTGTTTTTATTTTTCACACTGTCGAAAATATCCATTTCGGATAGTGTTTCCGAGGTCTCAATTTCAGAATTAAGTGAAATACAATCATCAATCAGCACATCATGGTTAATTTCTTCTTTTTTCTCGCTGTATCCACATTTTTAAAAGTTACTCTAAGGGATTAACGTCTTCGTCCTCCGTACTTACCGAATTCTCACTGCTGACAAAGAAGGCGCCTGGTAAAACCAGTTCAAGGCCATTGAACATCATAAAATGTGTTTAAACAAAGAAAAAGTTTGAAATGTCCAGAAATATTTTGAGAAATGGGGAGAAAAAAAATTTTGATCACAAGAAAAAGTTCGTTAAATAGAGAATGCACTTCGCTATTTGGAGGTTATTTTACGAAGAAATTCGCAAAATATTCTTGGTTCCAAGGAAAAGTTCGCAAAATAGAGAAATTCGCAAAATAGAGGTTCGTTAAATAGAGGTTCGACTGTATATTATAACATTTTGATAAAATTTTACAAAATTATTTGCATAAAATTATACAGTTGAATTAAGTATGTAAAGAAAAATGGAAGATAGTTTGAGATTGTTAAATAAATAATAATACAAAAATAGCTGAAATGGAAGTATTATTCAAAGATTAATTATGTTACATTCTGAAAAACTGACAATATTGTTATTAAAATAACAAGTCAAATTAAAAAATATATTTATTGGACTTTCATTAAAAGTTTTTAAATTAACTATTGCTAAAATATATCATACCTGCCATGTAACTCGTAGTGTATGCGATCCCACTGCTTCAGCTTGGACATTAAGAGGAGGACCTCCAGGCACTGAAACGAATAAATGAGATTAATCGAGTTTTAGAAAATCACTTTAAGGCTGCTAGTCACCCAGTTTCCGAATTCCTCTCGGTAATGTTAAGTCTATGGGCGTTTGATGCATTCTTATATTTAAAATATCTCCACAGAATTTTAATATTTTTAACTTTTTTTTTCAATGTTCTATTCTGAAAGGATGTCACTTTTTTTTCTGAGTTGTCAAAATATTTCTAAAATCTGTGCTTAATTTAATGTTTTATGTTTTAAAAACTGACGAACTGGGAGTAAAATTTTAACACTTCCTATAAAATTAAGCATAGATTTTAGAAATATTGTGACAACTCAGAAAAAAAGAGACATCCTTTAGGAAAAGTACGGAGAAAAAAGAAGTTAAAAATTTTAATTTCCCGAGGAGATATTTTAAATACACGAACTCATCAAACGTCCATAGACTTAACATTACCGAGGGGAATTAGGAAGCTGAGCGACTAGTAGCATACATACATATTAGATTTTTTAGAATATTAAGAACAAGCATATCAGATTTTTTTGATATACAGTAGAACCTCCCTAAAGTGATCACGTTCCGTTCCAATGAAAATTGGTCGCTTCGAGAGGAGGTCTCTTAATGGGGGTCATCTTTAAATCTAGGTTTTAAATGTTGAAAAAAGGTAACAATTAATGTTGCTAAAATTTATTTATTACATTAGGAAAAAATATGAAAATTTAAGTATAAGAACAAAAATTAATTACATAAGTTAACTACTGCAGAGTTTAAAAAATGAATACATTGACGTTTGCTTTGATTTTATGGTTTTATCTTTCATAACTTTTATTTCCAAGTCCTTTCGAAGTCCAGTAAATAAATGCAATTTTTCTTTTGAAAGGAAGCAAATAATGACGATTTCATTAATTTATCTATTTCTTTGAGAGTTTTCTGACAGAATAGGGCAGGGGAGTTTATTGACCGTCATCCTTAATTTGTCACCAGAGTAAAATTCATTGCCTAAAAAGGTACCAAGGGGTTTAAACATTTAAAAGTTACCGAATAAATAAAAATTCTAAACTTAGTTTAGAAGTTTGATGAATAATGTGCTCTGCGGAATTATTTTTCTAATAAAACCTTCTTCAAGCGACCAGGAAAAAGCGGAATTTCTTTCACTTTCTTGAAAGAAATTTTTCGCTCATAGACAGGTTCAACTGGGATGGTCTCTGAATAGAGGTAAAATTAGTATTGAGCCTATAAGAATAAATTTCTTTCCATGAAAAAATGGTTGTTCAGGGAGGTGGTCGCTTAATGGAGGTGGTTGCACAGGGAGGCTTCACTGTAGTTGAACCCGAAAAAAATTCGCGAAGACACATAAGATAATTTGATCGGACGCTAATTAAATAAAATAATCTTAATGCAAGATAGGTCTGTTCAGCCTTCGTGTGCAAAGGAGTTCATAGAGCCTGAAACTAATCAAACAACTTTAATACAAAATGACATTTGACGTGACCATGGCAAATATTATTAACGCATGTAAAAAATGACATTCATAAAACTTAATCTATTCCCTACAGTATACAAGAAGACGGATTTAATTGGTATTTTTTATGAAATACGCTTTAAGAGAACAAGTCGGAAACTGTACGTCAAGTGTAGCAAATGGTTGGTTGGTTGGTTGATATTTTACGGCCTATTATCTACTCTAGGGATATAGGTTCTAGGGGGGAGTGCCCTCCGTGGGGGTCTTTCTAAGGGAACATAACTATTTACGCATGGAAATCCAAGGTTCGAAGAAAACCACGAAAGCTCCGAACGATTAGGCCGACGGGCGCGATTGGGCTCGAACCCAGCACCATCTCTCCCGTCTACCAGTTTTGAAAGCAGAACCTCTCAGCCACTGGTGGGACCGTAGCAAATGAGGTGATTTCATACTATAACTAGTTTTTATGGTTATTCAGATCATGGTGCAATAACTATTGCACTCTTATGTAAAAATGCATGAATATAAAATTTATTACGATTATATATATTAAATTCAGTAATATGGAAATAATAGGACTCCATCTTAAGTAAGACGTAATCACTCTTGCAACCTAGAATCATTACCTATCATGGGATATCAGTGAATTAATTACGTATGATAGGATTTAATAGAATAATCACCCAGGCAACCTAGAAACATTAGCTATCATGGGATATCATTGAATTAATTACGTATGCTATGATTTAATAGAATGAAGAAAACTTTTATTAATATCTATTTTATTAATATCTACTTTTATTAATATTATCTTTTTAAGTTTTGATTCGATTTTCATAAAATTTGAAATGACTCGACAAATTCTTCAACAATTATATGTATTAAATTTCAAACCATTCGGTTGGATAGTTTTTGCGCTGTTATAAGCGGACAGACGAACGACCCAGACGAGGACTATAGGTGATGTAATTACGAACGTTACTTAAAATTGACATTCATAAAACTTAATCTATTCCCTATGATATCCAAGAAAAGGCATTTAATTGCTATTTTTTGGTGAATTATGGCTTAAGAGAATAAGAACACAAATTATGTCAAACTAAAATTTAAATGTTAGAAAAATAGATTCCCTATTTCTAATTATTTTTAACACTTTGCAGTCGCATGCCTGCTCTCAGCCACCGCAGTAAAGAACGATACTGGTCTTATATTATAATAAGTCGACAAGCTTCAATTTGAAATAATAATTTACAAATTGTGTTTAAGTGTAATTTAGCGTTTTCGGTTCTTAAAATATTTTTAAAATAATTCTTTAATATGGCAAAAAGAAAGTTACGGGAAGAAATCTTGTGTGAAATTGAAAAAAAAAAAAAGATAAGATATAAGATGTAATGAGTAAAGATTATTCTGTATGTTATTTTTATGTTAGGGGCCGTCCACAAATGATGTCACGCTTGGAGGGGGGGGGGGGGGGGGTGGTCGTGAAATTGTGACAATTTGTGATGGGGTTGGAAGGGGGTAAGAAGAAGTGTGACATAACACATTTTAGTTAAAGTGAAAACATTAATAATCTGCAGATTAAATTTTGAAGTTATTTTGAAATTTATGTATTTTGTGTTCATAAACTAAAGATAAGATTTAAAGCCAAATATATTAAATTCCATTTCAAATTCCTAAATTCTACTATTTTCAATTGCTCTTTCATTATTTTTTTATTAGTATTGTATAGTAATTGTTTTTTGTTGTAAACCTTAATCTTACTTCATACAAAATAAGTACACGAATCATTTTTATTGTTATGCTCACAAATGTTATTAAAATACATCGTTAAAGTTTAAAAATAAAATTTGAAACATGATCTATAATGTAGTGCTTTGTTTCTGAGCTGCAAGTATATGTTTATGTAGGGGAGACCGGGGCAAGATGATTATGCTAACAATTTTTGTTGTTTATTAATTTATTTTTAAGTATAGTAAAATTAATTTTACATGAACTGTTAGAGTATTTCTTTGAAGTATTAAATATATTACCATTTAATTTTTCAAATAAAAAACATAAAGGATAATTTTATTTTTCCATAACACTTACAAATCCTCATCTTGCCCCAGTACTGCGGCAAGATGACAACACTGAAAAAGGTTGAACATATTTTATCTGTTGAATATGTTACATGGTTTAACAAATGATAACTGTGTTTTTACATCTTACAAAGTATCAAACTAAGCATAATGCATTGTAACGTAATGTCGAAGTGTTTAGTAGTGCAGCTAACAACAGTTACAAATAAAAATGTCATTTTCACAATTGGAACATTCCTCATGCCACCAGTCTTGGCATTTACAGCACTGGATCCATTCTTCTGTTGGTGGGTCACAATATTCTTCGTCAACAGCAGTACATCTGAAAACACCATCCTTTGAAGTTGATGCAACTGGACTGTTTGGCCTGGATTTAATAGACTTAGACCTACAGGAACTTAGTTTGAGTTTTTTTACTCCCTTTTTAGCTTCACGAGTTTCTTTTCTCTGTTTTTTTAAACGTTACTGTTCTTCCTTCTGCTTTTCCCTTTGTTCTAACATTTCTTTGATGGGTGTGCTTGTAAGAATGCTTGAGCTCAGTGTTTTTCTTTTTCTTTTTTTCTCACATTGTGTTGCTTTAGGCAATGGTTTGAAATCAAAAATACTAACATTCTTCTTTGGTGCATCGGAATCAGCATTTGTCATAAGTTCTGGTTCTTCTGGAGGGTTTATACGTTGGATTTCTGCTACCAGGTCTGAGGATGACGAGCTCGTCATCTTACCTCGGACTGTCTGTTTAAAAATATTCGTTTTCATTGCCATGAAGGAAGGCTATTAATTGACATTTATTCATGGTAATAGATAGCATTTAAACTAAGTTATTCATGGTAATAGGTAGCATTTAAACTAAGTTACTCATAAATATTAAAGAGAAACGATATATCTTACCTATGTATATGTAGCAGAGCTTATTTACCCATGCATAAAAGATATAACGTGGCAGCGGTAAACAATAAAAGTTACACAACGAACACAAAATGGCGATTTCAGCGTCTCTATACTATTGTTTAACGAACGGCCGATAAGAGAGCCAGTAGTGTCCGGTTGATGTTGCCACCTAGTGGAAAACGGAAAAATTAAGACATTCGTGATCTTGCCCCGCTCTTCATCTTGCCCCAGTCTTCCCTAATATAGCGTGAAATGTGACAAGGGGGGGAAGGGGTATGGTGAAGTCGGACACTTTGTGAGAAAGGGGAGGAGGGGCGTCAAAAATATTGAAAAGAAGTGTGACATCATGTATGGACAGCCCATTATGGCCATTTAATTGCTATTTTTTATGAATTATGATTTAAGAGAAAAAGAACACAAAGTACGTAAAACTAAAATCTAAATGTTAGTAACACAGATTCTCCATTTCTAATGATTTTTAACCCTTTGAGGTCGAATATCTTCTCTCAGCCAACACAGCAAAGAAAGATACTGATCTTATATTATAATAAGTCTACAAGCTTCGGAGGTATGTAGAATTTGAAATAATATTTCACAAATTGTATTTCAGTGTGATTAGGCGTTTTCGCTTCTTAAAATACTTTTTAACCCTTTAAGCCCTAACCCGCACAATTGTGCGGGTGATACTAAAGTAAAAGAGAATGAATATTTCCTGTTTTTGTGAGATTTAAAACCAAATCTGCACATTTATATGAGTTAATTGACTTCAGATGTTTTGATAAGACACAACTAGGGGGCACCAACTACAATATAGGGTTAGATTTTCTGCTTTTAAAAAGACTATATCATCTGACAGCAATAGACAAAAAGTATGTACTGTCGTAATTTCTTTTAAATATGATTTTTAGTGTTTGCTTTGATTTAATTTTTCTTTTCATATACTTTATTCATGATTTTAATTGATTTTGTCTTTGATAAATTTAATTAGGCTTTACAAATGTTGAAAAACAAATGAACCGCACAATTGTGCGGGTCCGGCCTTTACCACTTCCAAAATGGGCACAATTCCTAATATATAATTTTTTTATTTTTAAGTGATTTTTTTTTTAAACTTATGTTTTTAGCAATTTATTTTATATTAATTAAATTTTTAAATCGGATTAACTTTAAATTAATAGTTTTGTACTATTCATGATTTCTATTTACAATTGATAGTATTAGATACATAATATGCACATGTAACGAACTGTATGTTTCTGCTCTGAGTTATAGATGTCATACATGATTTATAAGTTTTATATGAGTTATATTCATATCACGAGATAGATTTTTAAGTTTGATAAATTCATTCCATTTTGTCGACACAGCAAGTAAATCACCAGGAATAAATAATAAATTATGGAAAGTTCAGCAAACGCTCGACAGATTCGGTGGTGTCTGCCTAAATTTACCAGGAGATCAGGGAAAATTTTCCATAGATGAGCAGACGATTCCTTTTTTTAGGACGTGCTCCAGTAAAGAGGTATATAAAAAACAAACCATACTTTGTTGTAATAGTATCACCTGGGATAGTTTTAAATTTTGTAGTATACCAGTGGGAAAGTACAGACCTGGTCCACAAGGATCTGGGCTTAGGACCTGCTGTAGTCCTTACTCTGGTTCAGATCTAGTTTTATGTACTTCGATCGGTATTTCAACAAAATATCGCTGCTGGAAAAACTAAAAAAAAAAAAAGAAATTTGAAGGATCAGGCACAATCCAAACGGAGTGAAGGTCACACCATTTGTCAACGGCTCTTAAGGGGGGTGCGAGCATTGAGCACGTCTCAGAAAATGGAATTGTAGTGGTCTGTCCAAAAACAAAAATTGTTTCAAACATTTTCATTGTGTCTGATGAAAATTATCTCAATAAATAACAACTTTTTTTGCTTAAACTTTTATCTTTAGATATTTGTACACATAATCCCAAACTACACAAGTGTGTAGATTTAGCCCAAAAACGGCTGCATTAAGACCGAACCCGCACAATTGTGCGGGTCCTCCCTTGGCATAACCTGACATCGGGTATTTTTTTAAATATTTTTTTTCACTCAAACTTACCTATCGATAAGGGGAAACCACACAAACTTTCAATTTCTACCAAAAAAAACTCCCGGTCTTAAAGGGTTAAATAATACTCAAATATGGCAAAAAGAACGTTGCCAAAAGAAGTGCACCATGAAATTTAAAAGTAGTTTAAAAAAGATAACATATAAGATATAAAAAGTAAAGATTATTCTGTATGCTTAAACTGGAAAATTAAGGGCTGTCCATTGGAGACTTTTTTGAAAGATACCAGACGATAGAAAACTATAAAAGATAATTTTTACGTAAAATTAAAACATAATACTGTGTTACATATATCTAAAGTTTAAAAAAGAATTAATAACTTTTGTTTTTCCTTCATAATCTTGCATATTATCTATTACGGTTCGTTGAACGAAAATTAATTCCGATCAGCGTGACACCTACGTATAATCTTAATACCACCTCAAAGTATTAAACAGTTTTCTCAAATCGGAATATAATTTTTAGAAAGCTATCAATTCTCAATTAAATGTTTTCACCTACTTAATTGCATTTATACATGAAAGAGTTAAAACAAATTATTAATTTTAATATTAATGTCATTACTGTTAATTTATTATGTTTGTCAGAAAACACTTTTGCTAAACATGCGAATAGTTACTTCAGAATTGATCGATTTGAAAACCAATAATCCGGATTGAGAAACCTGATTAATACACTTTAAAATCTAATCGGAAAAGCATAGGAAAATCAGTGACAGTAAAAGCATTTTTTTTAAATAATAATAAAAAAAAATCTGGAAAATATCTTAGTTTTTGTGGATTCTGAGTGATCCCTGATCTTATACAGGGATCGTACGTTTTAGAGAATTTTTCCTGACAAATATCAATATTATTTTTTTTGAAATAATAAATTTAGGTTAACAGCGCCTTAAACTAACTTATTTAAAGAGTTATTTTCTATAAGGAACCGAAGAATTTCATGATCTGAAATTTCAGGTCCTGTACGACAAACGTCCGGTTTACAAATTGTGTTTAAGTGTAATTAGGCGTTTTCGCTTCTTAAAATATTTTTTAAATAATACTCTAATATGGCAAAAAGAAAATTACGGAAAGAAGGGTAGCGTGAAATTGAAAGAAGTTTGAATAAGTGGGTAAGTGTGATCATACATCGCACAAAGGGTTTCGTTTAATATTCCTTTCAAATCACTTTCTTTCAAAACGTCCAGTACATTTATAGCCATGGAATACCTTCTAAATTTTGGCAAACACATCCTAAACTATGTTAAAGTTTCAAACATATTCGCCTTGTTATATTTCTTAATTTTGTTCGCCCCCCCAAATGCTACGATATATCACATGACGGGTATCTGCCAAATTTAGAAAAGTGCCCCCTTGGGGGGGGAGTGGGTAGATGGTCAATATGATTTTTGACGCGGCCTGATTTTAAAAATTTATGTTATGTTTTATAAGCCATATTAAAGTTTCAAACAGATCGTTCAGTTATATTTCCTAATTTTGTTCGCGCACCTCCCTCAACCCCCCCCCCTCCTAATGCGACGCGCCCTTCTTCTTTATAATTTATTATCGTGTGTTATAAAGTATCTTAAAGTTTAAAACAGATTGAATTGTTAGATTTCCTACTTTAAATGAAATCGAGTTCTGTTAATTCCACATTCCACCACCAGGGAGCGCACTGTATTCTTAACAAAAGCGTATCTGAACGAAACTGATTTACACAACCCATTAGTAGATATGTTACTCGAGGGGGTGGTGGTCTTCAGCAAGAATTTAAGATAATTGTTGAAATTACTATTCGGAAATAGTGGTAATTTAACTTTTGACATATTTATATTTAATAATATAAGTAGCATGTATCTGAGGAATCCATCAAAAAACGCATCTGAAACGGTATGAAACAAAAAAGAAATATTTTGCCCCTCCCCCTCTCCCCACCTTCCCGAAATCTCACGCGCAATTTTTATTAACTTTTTCTAATGTGTTATAAACTATCGTAAAATTTCAAACAGATTGCCTTGTTTTAACAAAACAAGGCAAAATTTCCTAAAATTTCCTTAAAATTTCCTAATTTTAACAAAAATGTTAGTTCCACATTCCACCACCAGGGAGCGCACTCTATTCTTAACAAAACTGTATCGGAAGGAAACTCCGTTAAACAACCTATAAGTAGATATGTTACTCGAGGTGGTGGCGGTCTTAATAAGAAATTAAGATATTTGCTGAAATTACTATTAGAAATAGTGGTAACTAAACTTCAGACAATTTTATATTAAATAAGTAGCATATATCTCAGGACTCCCTCAAAAAGTCACCTAAAGCGGTCAGAAACGCTAATTTTTTAAATAGAAATCTAGCGCCCCCCCCCCCCCCTCCCCGGAATTTCGCGTGTCATTCTTTCTTACACTTTATCTTATGTGTTATAAAATATCTTAAAGTTTCAAACAGATCGACTTGTTAGACTTCCTAATTTTAACAAAATCGCGTTATGTTAGTTCCACATTCCACCACCAGGGAATGCACTCTATTCTTAACAAAAGCATATCTGAACGAAACTCCTTTACGCAATCTTTCCGTAGATAGATGGGTCGGGATGGTGGCGGTCTTAAACAAGAATTTAAAATATTTGCTACGGTAACAAACGCTAAGATTTTAAAAATAATTCTAGTTTAACAAAAATGTTAGTTCCACATTCCACCACCAGGGAGCGCACTCTATTCTTAACAAAACGGTATCGGAAGGAAACTCCGTTAAACAACCTATAAGTAGATATGTTACTCGAGGTGGTGGCGGTCTTAATAAGAAATTAAGATATTTGCTGAAATTACTATTAGGAAATAGTGGTAACTAAACTTTAGACAATTTTATATTAAATAAGTAGCATATATCCCAGGACTCCCTCAAAAAGTCACCTAAAGCGGTCAGAAACGCTAATTTTTTAAATAGAAATCTAGCGCCCCCCCTCCCCAGAATTTCGCTTGTCATTCTTTCTTACACTTTATCTTATGTGTTATAAAATATCTTAAAGTTTCAAACAGATCGACTTGTTAGATTTCCTAATTTTAACAAAATCGCGTTATGTTAGTTCCACATTCCACCACCAGGGAATGCACTCTATTCTTAACAAAAGCATATCTGAACGAAACTCCTTTACGCAATCTTTCCGTAGATAGATGGGTCGGGATGGTGGCGGTCTTAAACAAGAATTTAAAATATTTGCTGCGGTAACAAACGCTAAGATTGTAAAAATAATTCTAGCTCCCCCCCCCCCCCCTCCTCGAAATATCACACTCCATTCTTTTTTACACTTTTTTCTATGTGTTATAAACTATCTTAAAGTTTCAAACAGACTGAGTGGCGGTCTTAACCAATAATTCAAAATATTTCCTGAAATTACTATTAGAAAATAGTGGTATGAAGTAAACTTTCTGATGATGAATGAGTTATACTTATCTCATATCGCTGTTCAAAAAGCCCAGGCAAATTATTAGATTTCCTAATTTAAGTTAATTCGTGGTTAAATAAGCACGTCTCTTCATTTGAATCGACGCATTTGATAGGAATAAACTGATTAATTAAGTAATAATTAATATTTCAGCTTGTAATTAAGATAGGACTTAGATATGGGTATCAATGAAATCAGCGAGAAATTTGACATCGGGATGCCAAAAAATTTAATCAAAAAATCTAATATTTAAAAAGTTAAATTTTCGTATTAAAATATGCTATTATGGAAAACCGCAGCGTCGTCATGTCTACCTGCTTTCCCGCCGAATTGAAATCTTTTTATTTCCTTGTCTTTCCAATTAAAGAAATTAAATTTTTATCGATCGATTTTTAGTGGATATTTTAACTTATACACATCGCAGAAATGTGAACTTTATACCAAATGAAAGTAGATTTTTTTCTGCGTCTGTCTATTCCATTTACAAATTTCTCGGACCAATATTTTCTGATATACGATTTCGCTTTAAAATCTCCACTTCATTTTTTGGCTTAATTTCCTCCGTGGTAACCGTGCATTTGGCTGATTTTACTGGCAACCCTTAGGAGAAACACGGAAGATTTCGAGAAAGTCCGTTTGAATTTGCGTTAAAAAGGTGGATTGGTTAATTTTAGAAGTTAATTAGCCCGTAATTCGGTTAATTACCAACTTTTTCAAAATTTTATGATTTGTTGTTTGATGTGAGGTGTTCAGCTATAAGAACCCAAAATTTTCAGTCTCTAACATGTATAGTTTCTGAGAACGGTCTCTGTGACGGACAGACGGACAGACAGACATACAGACAGACAGACAGAGGAGCGAGACGAATAGGGTTTCGTGAGATGAACGAAACCCTAAAAAAAGATTAGATGTAAGAAGTAATGAGTAAAGATAGATCTGTATGTTCGAACAGAAAAATTAAAGGCTGCATTAAAAGATACCACACGATGGAGAAGTGTAAAATATAATTTTTACATAAAATTAAAATATATTAGTGTGTTTCATGTATCTAAATTTAAAAAATGAATTAATAAATTTTGTTACGAAAACATAATGTAGCCATGAACGAAAATGTGCAGTAACCTTTGTAAATATGATGTATAAATGTAAATTATGTATATAGGCGGAGTATCAATAATAATATACAAAAGGTTCTCTTGCTGGTGATTATTCTTAAATGACAAACACAAAAGTAGAACATTTTGATTTTATTTTTACTCAGAATATAATACGTGAAAGTAATTGCTTTTAATATGAAATTATATATGGAATCCTGGCTCCTTAAAATTTGTTCTACCACTATTTTTTATCAAATGTGATATAACGTGAAAATTCGTGGACTACTTGAATATCTTACTTATCTCCAAAGGATACGCGTAGGACAAACCCTGATCTAGATCTAAGATGCCAGAAATATCTCGGCAACAAATGAATTAAAGAAGATTTAAAGAAGAATTTGTATATATACATTTGTAGGATGATTATATGTAAAATGTTAATTTATTGACCACTTGAATAACTAGACGTTGGAATAACAGCACATACACTTTAATACAATTCTATAAACATAATTTTACACCCCTTTGTTAATAGCTTCTTAAAATACAGTACACATTTCTCACTTAAAACCTATAATATACTTTCTTTCAGACAATCTGATTAGGCCTAACAGTGTCTTCCTTGGCATTTCATAAGCCGATTCTTCATGAGCAATATAATTTTATAGACTGACTCTTTTCTAATTTTGAATATCTCTAAACCTTGATCTCTTGATCGTGAATTTTCATAACTCATGCTTTCAAATCATGGATAATAAAAATACCAGAGCGTCAGTTAATTTGCTGATCAAGCACGTTATAAAGAAAATAAATTATGTATAAATTCAAATCCTACACACACACACACACACACACATATATATATATATATATAACTTACTCTTTTTTTTTAGAAAGATTTCCGAGTACACTGTTAAAAATTTGCAAGAAACTGCTCAGCAATTCGACTGTTTTTTAGAAGACGGCTACATAACCGTAATGCAACTCTATTATGACCATAATATGGGCAATAAATTGTCATAAAAGAGTTAAATTACGGTTATGTAGCCGTCTTCTATAAAAACTGTCAAACGACTGGACAGTTAGCCGCAAATTTTTAACAGTGTACTAGTTTTTATACTACATTACTCACTTTTTCCAAAACCGGAATATCCGTTTTTAGGATACAATCAAATGATTCTAAGTTACACATTGTAAACTCTGTAATTAAAATTATAGATGCAAGACTAACAAAATTATTATATTAATTTAATATTAATGTTAATGCTGTTAATTTATCTTGCTTGCCTGCAAAATATGTTTGTTGAACGTGAAACTGTTTCATTGAGAATTGAAAATATCCGATAAACCAGTATTCCAGGATGAGGAAACAATAATACATTATAAAAAGTGTTCGGGATCGTTTCCGAAAACCAGTGGCAGAAAAAGAAACATTGTTTTTATAAATGCTTCTTTAAATCTCGAACTATTGGTTTCTGAGGTCCCTTATGATAAAGAATGCTTTTCAGAATTTTAGATTACTCTGAAGAGGTTATGGTATATATTGTTTCGTGGTTATATTATATTTTCATAGATTAAGGGGTCTCAGGACTCTTAAAATTGGAAAATATAAAAAAAAGACCATTTTCAACATTTAATATCTTAAAATTTATACGATTTAAAAACAAAATTTTGATTGCGATGAAAGATATAAGTATGTTCTTTCATTTGATGTATTTAAAAAATTACAAGATGCAGAATTAGTAGATATAGGGGTCTCTAAACTGCCAGAATTTGTCGAGCAGAAAATTGGTATGACAGCTTACGCGCAGGATTACAAAATAAATTTTGCAACTAGAATAAAATTTTTTGTGCCAAATTACGCTTTAGATTATAATAATTACCCTGAACCTAAATAAATTTGTATTTAAAGTATTTTTATATTTTTAATACAAAGTTGCATTTAGCTAATACTTGATTTTGAAAATTTCAAAAATATTATCACCTAAAAAAGATTTTTTTGAACAATAAAATAGAAATTTTAGGTACAATTTATACAGACTAGCATGAAAAATATGTTTTGAAAATTTCATAGAAAAATATTCGGAAGCTTTTGAGATATCCTGTGCGTTATGCCCAAAAATGTTTTTTGGAGAAAAATGACTTCAAGGTTTCTGAAATGTCGCTTCAGCTACTGCGCGGGTATATTTTTAAAAGCCATAACTTTCGTTCGTTCTAATGAGAATTTAAAGGAAATAATTATACCAAAATGTTCAGAAAAGATAGGAGTTTAACATTTGAAAAAAAAAAAAAAAAAAAAAAAAAAAATTGAAGCTTTACGAGTCCGAGCTAAGAGTCCTTAAGGCTGTTCTTAACTGCTCTGCTCAACAAGCGCAAAACGTTTTGACACATTTACAAATTCATTTTTTAACGGAAAGATATAAAATTGGAAAGCCTGGCCATGGAAGCGATTTGGAATCGAACTTTTTTTTTCCATTTTTTGATCCATCAATTACCTATTGAGTTATAAGCGAATTCGATCACGTGACAAACCCGTTTTTCGCTGGCTCTTGAGTGCTCTTTCTCCCTTCGCGCGGAAATTCGGTTCAAAACGCCCACTTTGACATTATTTTCTGAAAGATCTGTTGCGTTTGCAAAAAAAAAAAAAAAAAAAAAAGAAAAAAAAACAGCTCAATGACATAGTTTCTGAACAACAACACCAGCTAGTTTCATGCATTTTCGAACAAAAATAAATTCAACTCATGTTAGAAAGTTGCCCTTTTCGATTTGAGAACACCCTTAAGAAAAATTTGTCTTTTTTTGCAGCGTACTGCGAATTTGCTTAACGAACCGAAATACATTAAAAATTAAATTTTATGAATAGTGAACATAGCTTACACTCTGTATTCAATTTAAATGCACGAATATTTAAAATATGCATTTTGGTAAATAATTGTTTCTTGGATTTATAGCAGGAACAGCGCAGTTTTTATTTTTGGATTATTTTTATTTCAATTGCCTTAGAGTTATAAAACAATTTTGCAAAAAATTAACTGTTTAAAGTTCAAATTTAAAATTAGGATATAAATATATCGCAAATAAATTTTCTAAACTTGCTTTTTAAAGATATTTTAAATATTAAATGATTTTTATATAAGTAATAGGGGGAGTTTTATTATTATTATTATTATTATTATTATTATTATTATTATTATTATTATGCATTTTTTGAATGTCTGATATTTGTTCCCTCGAAACTGTTTTTAATAACTTAAACGCACTAAAATTTATGTATATTCTTATGGCACAATACAGGAACTAACGGTACTTGTTGAAAAACTTTTTTTTTCACGGAACAAAGTTTTTAAGTCTCAAATATCTAAGGCAGTGATTCCCACACTTTTATGCCCCATGTACCCCTGAAAAAATGCACGTGATTTGCGTATCCCTGATTTTTTCTAAACGAAAACTAAACCTGTGTAGTCGCAACTCCGTTGAAGATCCTGGTCTACAATACCCAGCACTGATTTCGTGACTATGGATATTTAGGTGCTATGCATTATACGCCCTGGTAATCAGCATAAAGCAAGACACTCACTGTTTAGTTCCCGAGCAAGCTTGGAACTAAAGTCCTGCGCGGGTCGTGTTGTACCCGAATCGAACCTGCAAATTCCATTTTAAATCAATCTGCAACGCGACCCGAACCCGACAAAGAAAAAAATCCTCAACCAGCTACCCGATCCGAAGCCGCAAAGATAATTTTTGGCAACCCGCAACCCCACCCCACAAGAACCCGCAATAACTCAACTCACAACCCGAACCGAATCCGCCATGAACGAAAAGTAAATCATGTTCTACTGGCATTATGAAAAAAAAAAAATCTACCATTGTATCTGTAATACCAATTTTATATTTTTCATAGAAGAATGAAGAAATCTATATTCTTTAATATTCAAATATAGTAAAACCTCTGAATAGTGGACACCTCGGGATCGTTGAATAGGGTCAAAGATTGGCTTGGCTTATCTCGAATTTTCTTTTTTCTGCTCGGAATGAATCTAATTTTCTTTCTGCAGGTCGGGTTCACACTAGAAAAATTCTTGCGGACATATATAAGTTTTTGGCCGCTCAGATTGTTGGGATTTTCCCAAACAGTTTGAGCACAGCTGTGTTTGAGGTGAAAAGAAATACGTATTTGAATTAGAGCCCTGCAAGGGTCGGGTACTGGCCCGTATACGACTCAAGTAAATGAATATCACAGGTATGATAAATTATACCCGAACTTTGATACAATGAAAACAAAGAAAGTACAAAAATAATGTTTGAATCAACGGTATAAAATTAAAAATCTAATCGTTAAATGCGCGTTAAAATTAGTTGCGGCTTTAAGTTCCACTTATAACGGTACACCTTGTATTAGACAATTGACATTCTGCCTTATCGTACTTTAAAAATACAATACGCAGCAAAAAGCTAAACGATCCTTCCTGTCTATTACACAGTAGGTTTTTGTCATAACAATGTTGAAAGTATCAAGACTAGAACATTAGAATTTTCACTATTCAGAAAAAATGCTTTAGCAATGCAGAAGCCTTCGTTATAATACTTATCGTATCAGTAGTTGAAAAAGTATGTTTATAGTAACTTCTGTAAACGAATTCTAACACTAGACAAAACGGACAGGCATGCATTTTACTTTTGTGAAACTTTGATCTGTGGTTTTATAGACTTTTAACGTGAAAAAATATTTTGGAGATTCTTTTAAAAAATCGGGTCAACCCGAAACTGACCTGCAAGCGTCAAAAAGCCAACCCGAAACCGAAACAATAAAAGCCAACCCGACGCAAACCCGACCCGCAACATGAAAATATAGCGCCAACCCGATCCCGGGTCTGGTCGGGTTCGGGTAAAAGCGTGTAACCCGACCCGATGCAGGACTCTACTTGGAACTCATTTTATCGACTCCGAAGGAATAAAAGTTTTAGTGAACTTTCACGAGCATTTTCCTTGATTAAGTACTATTTTTCTCTTTTCACAGTGCATGCAACACTTTCAGATTTATAACAGTAAATATTTATAAATATGTTTCATACATACGCTACTATTCGTAAAATGTCTTATTTTGAATGTTGTTCATTAAAACTATTCAAATTTAAAACGCATTACTTTTATTACAGTTAAAACATAAATATTTATAAAACATTAAAAAACTAAATTAAAAAAAAAAGTTATAAATAAATAAATATTTCTTTAATAAACCACAACTTTTGCGTAAGGATAAAGAAAAGACACATAGTCTATTTACAAAGTGTCCGCTATAAAAAGTTCACATCTTAAATAACGCATTTTATTCCAGAAATTTATTTGAATTGTAAATATGTTTTTAAATGTAGGAATTCTAGTTATTCTGTTCTAATCGAAATTAATTATGTGTTAAAAGAAAATTCTTGAAATTTCAATAAAAACAAAATATTTCCTTTAATTCCATTAAATGCACAATTTTTTTCTAAATTGTTCAATGTTTTTTAATAAATCTTGCATTGTCTTTCTTTTTTACAAGAAAGGCAATAAGACAGTAAACATTAATTAAAGACTAAAAAACACATTTTAAAAAGGAATGTTTTTTAAATACATAATATTAAGTACTAAGTTTTTTAAATTTGCAAAAAATTAATTGTTTAAGAATACGTGATGATTAATTAAAGTGTCCGAAATTAATTTCATTTATCGTTTCATGGAAGAATTCTTGAATTAAAAAAAGAAATTGTTACATAAGGAATTTATTTGAATATTTTTTATAACATATCTATATTATAATGGACAAACGTGTCTGTGCGTAACGATGATGTTATTGTGCGAATTACATTTTAATTTTTTTACACCGTCGAATAGGGAACGAAAAACGTACCTTCAAATTTGAGAACTACTATATTGCAATTTGTTTGAAATCTGTATCGCAATTTACTTAATTTTTATTGTTTTTAAAATTATTTTCAAGCATGAATTTTTTTCAAACCTATCTCTATCGTGTGTAGAGGACTGCGAAAGACAAATCCTTTCGCACTTAAATTAATATAAATATCTTATCGTTTGTTTGCCTATATTCTATAACAAAATTAAAATATAAGGTAATCAGTAGGTGAAATAATAAAATATAAATAAAACACACATTTAAGATATGTAACCGAATTTCGCGTTTAAACCTCTGAAATGAACAGAATAAAAAATTTTGATTGTAAATATCGATCGTTGGTGATTTCTTCGGCTGTTAAATCCCGACGCGAGACCAATATGAAAATGACGCTTTTATTAAATTTCAAAACTTTATTTGAACGCATTATTCCTGTTTTTTTTTTTATATAAATAGGATATTTAGTATTGTTAATGAGCATTTAAAAAAATATATATTAAATGTAAAAAATCTATTAAAGTTATCAATTAAAATAATAGTATATCCGTGCAAAGATTTCTCTCGAGTTTTAACGATGCATGAGTGTACTACACTCTCAGAAATACTTTCTTCAATTCACGGAAATTTTCCTGGCAGCAGTGCTACCAGGATTTTTCCGTTAATAGACGAATATCAGTTTCTTTTTTCTCCCTTACAGGAGGTAAAATATTCGCTAATTGAAGAAAATGGGGATGAAATAAAAATTGCTGACCTTGGTATTGAACCACTTACCTTAGCGTTACGAGACCAGTAATCTAACCACTCGGCTAGAGTTGTACAGTTGCGAAATAGTTTGAAGTTAATATTTTTGCCTCAGATGGGTAAATCTTGATTAATTTCTTTAAAAAGCTTTGAATTTTGAAGTTAATTTCGGGAAGATTTCATCTCTAATGAGACTGTGACCGTGGTTTTAATACTTTAGTATTACAATAGGATAAAAATATGAATTATAAATATTTTTATGTAGATTCCTAGATGCAAAATATGAATATTATATTTAATGCAAGAATTTTTTTTGAGTAAAATCGTTTTTTTTTTTCATTTAATATTTTAATTAAAATATCTATTTTAAATGTGTTCATTTAAAATATATTTTAAATGCGATTTTTTTTATAACTTTAAAAAATAAATTGTGAATACTTTTAAATGAATGATAAAATGAATTGCTATTTATTTTTTAATTCTAAAACATTTCTATTCTTTGTTGTTGGTGTATTTTATTTTATTTTTTTAATTAAATTCGAAATCTTAATTTATAGAATTTTTGTTTTTTTGTTTTTAAAACGAATTTGGATTTTAGTATTAATAGAGCCAATACGCATGTGTTCTAGTAGGGTCATTCCATACAAAATGAGCAAATAAGCTGTGACAGACATGTCACAGATTTGAATGAAATTTAGTTTGTAAGTAGATCATATCTATTTATGAGTAAATGTAAAATAATAGATTTCAGGATTGTTTATTTAAGTATTAAAATTTACATTAAACGTGAATGCAAAATCGAGTTTTTGTTTACATGCTTGAAATTTCAATTTTGATTATTAGTCTTAGGAATGAAAACACTATATTAATAGTTATTTATAATTAGGAATGAATAATAAGTAACAGATTGGCGTAAGTTAGTAACTGTATTTTTATTCCGTAATGAGAAAAAAAATATTTTTGAAAATTTTTGAGGGAAAAAGTGCAATATTTCTATTGCTCTTTTAAGGATGAAGGACAGCTTTGACAATATTAAAATTTATTGACTTTAAAGCTAAAAGTATATATATTATATATCGAAACATTCATTCATGCTTTTTTATTCCTAAATGAGAAAAAAAATAAATTGTAAAAAATGTTGAGGGTAAAATGCAATATTTCCATCACTTGTCTGGACGTGAAGGAAAGCATTTTAAAACTTTTAAATTTTTTGATATTATGGATAAAAGTGTATATTTTAAATACGGAAACTTTTATTCTTGCTTTCAGTTTATTTTTGCCTCAAGAATATTTTTAAGTAAAGTAGAAAAAAATGACTCAATTAAAAACAATATATATATATATATTTATCCTAAATCCAGATACAGAAAATAGATGGCAGCACTGAATTTTTTCACCTTGAAATCGTGTAATATTTTAAGAAACGCGCGCGAATTCAAAGGAAAATAGCTCATGTAATGTAATTAATATTGCCTTTCTGAACCCATTTTTGCTATGTTAGTAATCAAAAGGCAATCTTGAATTTTTTTTTTATTATTTCATGGACTTATTGATCTTTATGTCTGTGCAATATTGTTAATGTCGGTCCTTTCCTTTATTTATATTTTTGTTCATACATAAGAGGAAAAATTATGATTTTGTAATTTTTTCTAAAGTTTCTAAGTTTTTTTGCAGGTGAAGGAAATAAATGGCAACTTTCAAACTTGGGAAATTTGATCTTCATATGTAGTACTAGATCAGGCATAAATTTCACATATGTTTTTTAATTTCTTTGATTTTTTATAACGTTTCTAATATTCTCAAAATTCACAAATTTTCAATTTTTATAACCATTTAAAGATTAATCATGCTGTTACCAGATTATTATTACTGAATAAATAAAAATATAATTTTTTAGAGGTTACATTACTATAAAAAAATTTAATTTCAGTTAAATAGCTTTCAAGATACAGAACTTCAAACTTGCAACTTTGAACGATTGCACACATGCCATTCTTTATCACAAGTTTTTAAAATGTCCATATCCACTAAAATAATTTATTTTTTGTGAAGATATTTTGCAGAGCTCTATTTTAATATGAATTGAACCTTTGTGTCAAATTTTATTAAAATCGGTTACTATGGGGACACGACTTTAAAAAAATTTTTACTCATTTTACGCAGAATGAGACCCAGTAATGAATGGAATTTCTGCCTCTTTTTCAGACTTCCAAGAAAAAATCACGGATAAAGCATGTTTTCTAGGAGTATGGAAATTATTGTTATAAAATGAAAATAAATTTAGTGCATATAGACGAATTTTTCTGTACAGTGCACCGTCAAAAGATGATTGCATAGCATTTAGAGAAATACCTCATTCATCTCTGTGCTTTTAATATGTTCAGAGAAAAAATATGTTGACATAAAAAATAATATTATGATGGTTTTCACCTGTATGCTGTCCCCCGAGAAGCCCAGGTTTATTCCCTAGTTATTCTAAAGATGCATTACCGTAAAATAAAATTTATACACATATAACCATTGCTAATGTACACTGTAAAAAAAATTCCATTAAAGTACGGAAATTGTACTGGCAATCGAAACGCCAGTACTATTTCCGTATTTTAAGGGAAAATTTCCCCCGTAAATTACAGTAAAACGGAAATTTTTGTGGAATTTACGGGAAAATATTTCCGTTAAAATACGGAAATAAAACTGGCGTCTCTATTGCCAGTACAATTTCCGTATTTTAGCGGATTTTCTTTTTACAGTGTACAGTAGCGCCAAATTTTGAAAAATATTGGGTGAACTAAAAAAAAAAATGAGAAAAATAACACATACAATTTTTTTCACTCAGTGTATGTGAATGGAGAGAGGATTGAATAACTAAAGATGATAAATGGAAGTCAAATTATGGTTTTCTAAGTGAAATATAAAATTGTTATAATTTAATTAAAATTTGTTAAATTTTTATAAGTTCTTCCTTATAAATACATTAATATATAGTTTTAAATAACATAAAAATTGCTAACTGTTGAAAATGCAAAAAACCAAATATCAAGAAAAACTATTTATATTAGTCACATTTATTGATTCACCAAGACATTAAAACTGATGGTAAAATATGCAGGAAATTTGTCTTTGAGAGAAATGTATTTTATCTTCTGAAGGAACTTTCAGTGCTCTTGTAAGTCTAAATGATGTCCTTACTATTTTTCAAACAAAATTATTTTGAGAACTTCAATAATACCAAATTTTATTTCAGCAATTCAATAAATAAATAAGGAAATAAATCATTGGAAATTGGATTGGAGGATACGGAGAGATCAAATTATTGGGTGGACTGGGGCCCCACCGGCCCATATAAGTTGGTGTCACCGCTAATGTAGATGTATAATATATATATATATATATACTAGGCATAGAGTAGCCGCCCCTGTCCTTGTGTATGTCCAAACTGACCGTACCTTTAAGGGTTCATATCTCGGCTAATTACCGATGATTTTTTTTTAAAATCATTATCAACAATGCTTTTATTCTTCTGCAACGATAGGTATATTCAATGATGCTCAACAAGTTTTCTAAATGCCCGTAAATCGAAATTTGTTATAACAAAAAAATGCTAATTACTCAAAAACTATGTGACCTAGGGTAATCGCTATAATTTTCCGGCAAGGTTTATATTAACGTCTACTACCTATAATTTTTTCATAATTTTAGTTTCAGTAGATTCGGAATTAGATGGGGGGATATATTTTTGCGCTACATTTTCAACGATATCTTTGAAAATATAATACCTAAAATTAAAAGAAATGTATTTTTGAGTTCAGCGTTACAAAAGCTTTCACAGGATACCTCACATGACATACAAGGAAAAGTTTTTTTTTCAAGTAGCATAATTAGCCCCTCTACCTTTTTACTAAATATATTTATAAGTGTTTATTAATCTGAAAATATGTGGGTCAATGGTCTTTAGTACTTCCCCGAATTTGAACTTTCCACGTTCCATAGTTTACGAGTAAAATGGCTGTGACAGACAGACAGACGGACAGACACAGGAGTGATCTTATAATGGTTCCGTTTTTACTTTTTAAGTACGGAACCCTAAAAATTAATTAATAACTATAGAACAAAACAATTTATAAAAATTTTTGTAAATAAAAAGAAAATAAATTCAAATAAACATTTATTAATAAATAAGCAACAATAGACGGGTTACCATGTCAGGCAAAATAACGCCATTTTGGCGCCAATTCGGTACCCCATTGCATGTAGGACATCTGTGTATAATATTTTTCTTTTCGTTTCGTTTAAAAAAAAGAATGAAGTAAAAGACATTTATTTTAAAGGTTTTAATTTTAAATGAAAGTTTTGTATTAAATAAAATGATAATGAAATACAAATTGAATTCTGAATAAAAAGTAACATGATGCATTTCTTAGCATACATTTAAGGGAGGCCAAACTCGTCGACAAATTAATTTAAAATAACCTTTTCTAAAATATGAAAAAAAAATATCTGCTATGATTAAAATTTGAGTTGCCATCATTAGAAAAAAAGTATTTAAAATTAGAAAAAAATTAATATTTCGAAAACTAATTCTAATTTAAAAATTCTAACACTAGTTTTGAGATCTGTGGATTAATACGGATTTTTGGTGTTAATTTCATCGCAAAGTATTCCATATTTTAGGAGACATCGCCGTGAAATGTAATCAGTTGTTTAATCAGTCGTTTCATAGAATCGTTACATAAATTCGTTTCAATTCGATTCATTAGGATTTTATATATATATAGGGTAGATATATATATGACAGAAGAATAAGGCCATAATTAGTGAATAAAAGGAGTTTAATGGTTCTGGATTATAATTTACACTTCAAGTTAATACTATATTTACAAAGTACGGGAGGGTAGGGGTGTTTTGCCGCATCTACCCGCATCATCTAAGAATTCATACCGGACCCTTTTCCGTTTTCGCAGCGACTTTAGCTATCGTGTAGCTAGTAAGATCCTTCTGATCTCGGCCACTTCGAAATGAAATTTGAGCTTGGGCTGTTAATTGTTCCCAAGCTCAGAGAAGAGTGTTTTGGGAACTCTAAAACCACAACTCATATATATATATATTATAATAAAGAGAATAAGACTCTAATTACTCTTTTTTGATAAAATATATAATGTGAACTTTAAAAAGTTCACTATCTTACTTAAATGGCGACAAAAATAATGGCAAATATGTTACAAGTTCAAAATATACATTTTATTTAAAACTTCTTAGTATTTTCAAGCTTTCCAAGCTCATCATCAGAGAATATTTTTAATAACTAATAATTGTTTATTTATACAAGTAGGTCACTTTGTTTTGAAAATGAGAGAGCCAATAATTATTAGAGTTGAAAGTAGAAGTAGCAGTTTCTTGTATTAAATTTAATTAGAGAAAATATATACTATTATTAACTGCAGTGCTTTCAACTCTAATAATTATTGGCTCTCTCATTTTCAAAACACAGTGACGTATTTGTGTAAATAAATAACATTTAGTTATTACAAAATATTATCTGATGATGAGCTTGGAAAGCTTGAAAGTACTAAGAAATTTTAAATAAAATGTATATTTTTAACTTGTAACATCTTTTTCATTATCTTAGTCACCTTTTAAGTAAGACAGTGAACTTTTTAAAGATCACATTATATATTTTATGTTTGAATCAAGGTGAAAAATTGCGTTTCGTCTTATGATTTTATTTTTACTCTTTTTTGTTTAACAGGACTTGTTTTTTGTATGAAAAGATGGAATTTTGTACTCGATTTTTCACTCACTTCCTGATACGCTAGAATTATAAAAAATATGCGCAGAGGAATGTTTCAAATGACAATAGAACATACAAATATTGTTAAAATTTAATTTATAATTAATTAATTAATTTTAAGATAGTTTTCTGACCAAAAGAAATAATTCGCCAAACAATCTTTATGGTTACACTTGTTTAAAAGAATCAGTGGAGTTAAATACTGGTCAAAGTACTCTGCACCAATTTTGCCATTTGACAGTGAAACTACAACCACGAAATAGCTGAATTGCTAAAAAGTAGAAAAGATAAATAAAAGATAAAGAATGTAATATGTCTTTAACAAAATCTTTTATCATTTAATATTAATTAAAATACTACTTTTTTGCTTTCATGTTGCTATTTCTTAAAAGAAAGAGTGACAATATAAACTTTCAACAAATTCACTAGGGCACGCTCTTTATCAGACGCAAATAAAAGCGGTGAATTTTTAATAATCGGGCACACGCTAAATTAACGGGCTGTAACCGAAATATTTTAGAACTCTACCAATTACAGTCATCAAATTAAGCGTGATTTTTAAGTTAAAATTTAATGCTCATAAAAGAACGTTTTTTAAAAATCTATTTTCACTTTCAATCTACCTAAGAACTAAAATGCAGATTTTTTTTTCAATGAAATACGTTTAAATATATAACATTAAAATTAAAAGCTTTGGTTCAAAAAATATTAATTTGCTAAAAGAAAATGTGGCTATTAATTAAAACATCTGAAATAAATTTTGTCCAAGTGCTGTATTCTTGAAATAATAACGAAATCATTACATTAGACATTTAATTAAACATTTTGTACGATTTATTATATAATATGCATTACAGAAAAATGAGGTTTATACACATATTCATGATATATTTGTTTAATTAAAACGTTCAACATACCTTCAAGATCAGTTGTAGCAGTTACATAAGAGCTATAATCACTCTTTCCAAAAGAGTTTTCTGCCATAACACGGAAATGGTACGACGTAGCCGGCTGGAGACCAGTCACCATCAATTTACTGTCTAGACCCGACGTTGTAATTTCCTTGGTTTCTTCTTTCCAGCTCGCTGAACAGAAACAGAATTTAATATAAGCAAATGCATTACTGGAAGGGTTAATGGAAATAGGAAAAATACGTTTATTGAAAAACAAATAAGAGATTTTGGTTAGTAGGAACCATTTATTCAAAATATCTGCTATGAATAGAAATTTCTTGCTATTTTGATTTTGATTTTAAAAAGAATGTAATTTTGTTTGACTACTTTATTTTTAAACATCTGTCTCTCGAAATAATGTGTAAAATTTACAGATAAGGCATTTAAACTAGCATTACAATTGATTATGTTTTTCTTTAATTTTTGTAAAGATTTTTGATTATTAATATATTAATGTACGGGGTGATTCAAAAGTCCGCTGCGAAAGTAAAACGCGATAAGAAAAGACCTATGTGTAGGAGAGACGTGCGGTTTGTATATAAAGATTCAGCGTGGTACGGGATTTTGTATTGCACTAACAAAAAATTACTTCAAAATCTTGATAATAGGGGGCGCTATTACAGATATTTGCAAGAAATAATTCCATATTGCTTACACAACGCAAGATTTGGATACAAAAACATTAGGAAATACTGCATATACACTTTTTTGTATCCAAATCTTGGCAATATGGATTTATTCCATGGAATTATCTGTAATAGCGCCCTCTATTATCGAGATTTTGAACAATTGTTTTTTTTGTTGGGCCATATAAAATCCCATACCACGGTGAATCTTTATCTGCAAACTGCATATTTCTCCGACCCAAAGAACTTTTTTTTTTTTTTTTTTTTTTTTTTTTTTTTTTTTTTTTTTAATCGCGTTTTAGTCTCGCTCAGGACTTTTGAATCGTCCGGTATATACATATCTAAAATTTTAGACATAATTTAAATTTACTACTTTATACTTACTATTTACTATTTACTATTTACTAATTACTATTTATAGTCTTTAAAGATTATTATTAATTCATTAATCATAAATTATATTTTTTCTAGAGTATTTTTACTGCAAGTATATGTTAGTTTAATAGCACCTCAAGCATAGATTAGATTGTCTTTCTGCAGATTGACCATACTGTTGTGAAACAGCTCGAAAGTATTTTTTTTAACAACAACGTGCTCTGTGAGATTCCGAGAATAATTTCAACCCATTCTTAAGGAAAATGCACATATCTGACATAAGAAAAAAAAATTGCATTAAAATGATTAAAAATTTTTTTGCTAGTAAAGTCTAAAAATTTTGTGATATACAGAAACGGTTATAAGCTGATAAATAAAATGCAAATGAAAAAGCATGCGAGTCACATTTTGTGCAAATCTTTTGTAAAAAGATTAATTAATTATTTTTAATGATATGACGTAGCCGGTTGAAGACCAGTCACCATTAATTTACTGTCTAGACCCAAATTTGTAATTTCTTTGGTTTACTCTTTCCAGCTCGCTGAATAGAAACATAATTTAATATAAGCAAATGCATTATTGGAGGAGTTAATGGAAATAGGAAAAATAAGTTTTTTGAAAAACAAATAAGAGATTATGGTTAGTAGAAAATCATTTATTCAAAATATCTGTTATGAATAACAGTTTCTTACTATTGTGACTTTGATTTTAAATCTGAAGCATGTAATTTTGTTTGACTACTTTATTTTTAAACACCTCCTTCTCCAAATAATAATGTATACTATTTAAAAATTAGGTATTTAAAATGTTATTACATTTGATTATGTTTTAATGTGATTTTCCTAATGATTTTTTATCATTAATATGATGTTTTTTAAAGTATATGCATATCTAACATTTTAAACATACTTTTGAATTATTGCACTGCACTTATACTCTTTAAAGACAATTTTTAATTCATTCATCTTAAATGATATTTTTTCCTAAAGCATTTTTTATTGGAGGTATGTGTTAATTTAATAGCATCTCTAGCGTCGATTAGATTGCCCCTGCAGATTGACCACACTGTTGTGTGACAGATCTAAAATATATTTTTTTAACAACAACGCTCTCTGTAACCTTACAAGAATACTTTCAAGCTACTCTAAGAAATGTGCACCTATCTGACAAGTAAATAAATAAATAAATAAATAAATAAAAATAAATAAATTATAATAATAAAAAATTAAACAAAATCTGCATTTGAATGATTAAAATTTTTTTTACTAGTAAAGTCTATATAATTGCATGATGTACAGACACTTTTATAAGTGGATACATAAAATGCAAATGGAAAAGTATGCATGTCACATTTTGTGCAAACCCCTCGTAAAAAGTTTAATTAATTATTTTTAATGATATGACGTAGCTAGTTGAAGTAAAGTCACCACCAATTTATTGTCGAGATCCAACGTTGTAATATCCTTGGTTTCTTCTTTCCAGCTTGCTGAACAGAAACAAAATTTAATATAAGCAAATGCATTACTGGAAGAATTAATGGAAATATGAAAAATACGTTTTTTGAAAAACAAATAAGAGATTTTGGTTAGTCGAAAATCCTTTATTGAAGACATCTGTTATAAATAGCAATTTCTAGCTATTGTGTTTTTTTGTTTTTAAACTGAAGCATGCAAATTTGTTGACTACTTTATTTTTAAACATATATCTCTCCAAATAATGATGTGTAAAATTAGAGATGAAGCTTTTAAACTTGTATTACAATTATGATTTTCATTGATTTTTCTAAAGATTTTGATTATTAACGCATGCACGCCCTTGCCACATATGTGGCCTTTTAGTTTTTTATAATTATAATTAGTGTCGATAATAAAAAGAACAGAAATTTGATAATAACTTATTCCTACAGAATCCCATAACAAGAGAAGTAGAAATTGTATTGTTTGGCTGTACTGATTATCTTATTTCCGATGTACAGTTAGAGATATATAAAAAGCATAAAGTAATTTTTCGGCGTCAGTAAGTGCTGTTGGATTATTTGAAATCGTTAATATTTAATAAAAATAATATCAGATATATTAAATATATTAAGTTTTAATAATTTGTAAAAATGTAAGAAAAAAATTTACTGTTAGCTTTTTTTTTTTATAAGAAATCATTTCCCTCATAAATTACCATTAACGCTCAGCGGCCTCAAATGTGGACGTTATTATTATTATTATTATTATTATTATTATTATTATTGTGAATTTCTATTGTTTTTACCATTTTCTTTTTTCTTGCTTTTTGAATTCCTATAAATATAAAATTAATAAATCGCAAAAAAATTAAGTCATTTTTTCTCACTATAAAAAAATCGCCCATGAAGAGCTTAATATATTTTTTAATGTATATACATATCTAAAATTATAAGCATACATTTAATTTACTATACTTCGTTTATATTCTTTAAAGGTTATTCTTAATTCATTCATCTTGTATGATATGTTTTTCTAAAGCATTTTTTTTACTGGAGGTATATGGTAGTTTAATAGTATCTCCAGTATTGGTTAGATTGCCTTTCTGCAGATTGGTCATGCTGTTGTGTGACAGCTCTAAAGTATTTTATTTTAACGACAACGTTCTCTGTAACCATACGAGAATAATTTAAACGGATTCTTAAGGAAAATGCACATATTTAACAAAAAAAAAACAAAAAAAAAACATCAAAATTTGCGATAAATGGATTAAATTTTTTTTTGCTAGTAAAGGCTAAAAAAGTGCGTGATTTACAGGAACTTTTATAAGTGGATAAATAAAATTCAAATGAAAATGTATGCAAGTCACATTTTGTACAAATCTTTTGTAAAAAGATTAATTAATTATTTTTAATGGGGTGACCTTTCGATGGCTGTGCTGATTGAAGACTAGTCACCATCAATTTACTATCTAAACCGGACGTTGTTATTTCCTTCGTTTTCCTTCATTTTCCTTCGTACAGAATTTAATATAAGCTGGGATAATACATTACTGGAAGAGTTAATGGAAGTAGGAAAAATACTTTTATTGAAAAACAAATAAAATATTCAGGTTAGTGGAATCCATTTATTCAAGTTATCTGTTATGAATAGCAATTTCTAGCTGTTGTGCCTTTTGTTTTCAATCTGAAGCATGTAATTTTATTGACTACTTTAATTTTAAATATTTTTAAACATCTACTTTTCCAAATAACAATGTGCAAAATTTAGAGATGAAGCGTTAAAACTCTGCATTGCAAATTATTATCTTTGCTTTTTTAATGAGTTTTGTTCATGACTTCAATATTTCAATACCTCATTTTTCTAGCAGATTAAGAGTATCATAAGTATGTTATGTGCAAGACATTATAATCAAATTCTAAATTTTCTTAATTTTTCACAACGAGGCATTAATGTTTACTTTGTCTATTATAAATTTTTTCTGTATTTATAAAAATAAATTCATGTTTTTTCCCCATGAATCTCATCATCTATAATTTTTTCCGTTAATTTTATGAAATATAAATAATTATTTAAGAATTTTTTAGTGATGTTTAATTTTGTGCCCAAACAGATATAAAATTTAATTGGGTAGAGACCATTAATACATTTTAAACATACTTTTAATTTATTTTTCTTTGCTTTTTAGGGTTCCGTACTTAAAAAGTATAAACGGAACCATTATAAGATCACTCCTGTGTCTGTCTGTCTGTCTGTGACAGCCATTTTAGTCGTAAACTATGGGACGTGGAAAGTTCAAATTCGGGGAAGTAATAAAGACCATTGACCCACATATTTTCAGATTAATAAACATTCATAAATATATTTAGTAAAAAAGTAGAGGGGCTAATTATGCTACTTGAAAAAAAAAAATCTTTTCTTTGTATATCATGTGGGATATCCTGTGAAAGATTTTGTAACGCTGAACTCAAAAATACATTCCTTTTAATTTTAGGTATTATATTTTCAAAGATATTGTTGAAAATGTAGCGCAAAAATATGTCCCCCCCCGCCATCTAATTCCGAATCTACTGAAACTAAAATTATGAAAAAATTAGAGGTAGTAGACGTTAATATAAACCTTGCCGGAAAACTATAGCGATTTCCCTAGGTCACATAGTTTTTGAGTATTTAGCATTTTTCTGTTATACACAAATTTCGATTTACGGGCATTCAGAAAAATTGTTGAGCATCGCTGAATATACCTATCGTTGCAGAAGAATAAAAGCATTGTTGATAATGATTTTCGAAAAAAATCATCGGTAATTAGCTGAGATATTAACCCTTAAATGTACGGTCAGTTTGGACATACACAAGGACAGGGCGGCGTACTCTATGCCTAGTTAACGACTTTTAATGATATATATGTGTAATATAATGTCCAGTAACAGTATAAAAGCAATAAACGTCAAATTGTTAAAAACATACTAATTTAAAGGGTCTCGGGCCTCTAAAAAGTGGAAAAAAATAAAAAAAAAAGACCATTTTCAACATTTAATGTCTTAAAATGTATATGATTTTAAAACACAATTTTAATTGGAATGAAAGATATAAGTATGTTCTTTCGTTTCATGTATTTAAAAAATTGCAAGATACAGAATTAGTATTTATAGGGGGCTCGAAACTGTTAGACATTTGTCGAACAAAAAATTGGCATAACAGTTTACGCGCAGGATTACAAAATAAATATTGCAACTAGAATGAAAATTTTGGTGCTTACTTGTACTTCAGATTGTAATCATTTCCCTGAACTTAAATAAATTTGTATTTAAAGCATTTTTATATTTTTAATGCAATGCTGCAATTAGCTAGTACAAAATTTTGAAAATTTCAACAGTAAAATCACCTAAAAAAATATTTTTTTGAACAATAAAAAGGAAATTTTAGGTTCAGTTTATACAGAATAACATGGAATATATGTTTTAAAAATTTCATGAAAAAATATTCAGAAGTTTTTGAGGTATCCTGCGCGTTATACCCAAAAACGCCATTTGCAAAATAATGACTTTAAAGTTTCGGAAACGCCGCTTCAGCTATTGAGCGGGTATAATTCTAAAAGCCAAAACTTCTGTTCTAATGGGAATTTCAAGGAAACAATTATATCAAAATATTCAGAAAAGATAGGAGTTTAACATCTAAAAAAATTTAAATTTCTTAAATTTTGAAGCTTTAAGAGTCCTGCGAGCACTTAATCCTATCCGGCACGGAGTAATTCTATTTATAAACTTATGAAATAATGAACTGACACCAGAATTTATAAACGAATTTATTAGAAAATGCGAACTTGCTTATTTTCACGTACATGATAAAAAAAAAATTTAAATATTCTTGGTGCCATTTGTCTGTTTTAGAATTAAAATTAGGTGTCCGTTTTTTAAGGGCATCGCCCTCGAAATATTTAATTAGAATGAATCGCATAAATACTGTGATATTCGCGATAGTTTGCATTGATTGTATCTCTCAATACACCTCGAGTGACTTTAAAAATTAATTAAACACCTATCTGGAAAAACGCGGCACCGACCAAGGCGGCGTTGCAACTTCGAGACCTCAATTTGAAGCGCGCTTAGCACAATGCCAAATTTAAACTTTGAACAAAGGTTTTGTTTTAGATATACTGTAGAAATAAAGGTTATTACCACGCTGAATTTAGTTTCATGAAATGCCAAATGAAGTTTAACTATGCACCGCCTTTATTGTCAGTACCGAATTAAGTTCATCATAAACAGATTAGGATAATATTAAAAAAAGGGTTATAGGATTAGCTATATTTGATATTGTTCCATATATCTCTTTGACCTTTCATGGTATACCCGATTACACTTTTCTAATATATACAGTTATACCCAACCCTACGTTATATAGTTTTTAAAAAAGTCTTAGTATTCTTTTAGCAACTTTTTTTTTTTTTTTTTTTTTTTTTTTTTTTAATAATACAATTACAAGTTTATATATTTATTCTACGGAACCCTTTGTACGCGAGTAATGCTCGCACTTGACCGATCCACCTATCATAAAAGATATATTTTTCCTAAAGCATTTTTTACTGGAGATGCTTATTAATTTTATAACTTCCCTAGCACCGGTTTCATTGCCTTTCTGCAGATTGACCATATAGTTGTGTGACAACAGTAACGAGTATTTTTTTTTAAGTGTAACGTTCTGTGTAACTTCGCAAGAATAATTTTAACCAATTCAAAAGTGCACATTTCTGAAAAAGTAAAAAATACGCAATAAAATGATTAATAACCTTTTTTACTAGTAAAGTCTGCATAATTTTGGGATAAATAGAAACTGTTATGAGGGGATAAATAAAAAATGCGAATGAAAAAGTAAGCAAGTCACATTTCGAGTAAATCTTTTGTGAAAGGTTTATCTATTATTTTTAATGGCATGACGTAGCCGGTTTGAAGACCAGTTACCATTAATTTGCTGCCTAGACCCGACGTCGTAATTTCCTTGGTTTCTTTTTTCTAGCTCGCTGAACTGAAACAGAATTTAATGTAAGCAAATGCATTACTTTAAGGATTAATTGAAATAGAAAAAATACGTTTATTGAAAAACAAATAAGAGTCAAGTTTGTACAATACATTTTTCCAAAATGCCTGTATGAAAAGCAGTTTATAATTATCATTGAATACGTTATTTATTTTCATTTATTTTCATTTGTAGTTTATTTTTTTGCTGATCTAAAGCATGTATACAAAAAAGAAAAAAAATCATCTCAGAAATAGATATGAGGAATTTTGAATGTAGTATTATCAGCTATTATCATTTTACGGTACTTTTATTTATTTTAAAAATTTAAATTTAAATTTTATTTAGTCCACTTGTTTTTTTTTCCATGAAGATTTTTCTAACTTCCGTAGTTCTTAAATTACAGTATTTCATAAGTATTTTTCTACAAAAAGGCACATGTTAATGTTATAGTTACTTGGTTATCGCTTTAAGAAAAATTGCACTTATTCTTGTCGTCTTTCCAGAATAATTTCAATCCTAGTTCAAATGAGATAAACATTTCGGATAATAAAAATAAAAATAGGTAATGAAATCTTTAACGTATTTTTTACCAGTAACCTTATATGTATTCCGATATGCATGAACTTTCATAAGCTACTTTCTAAATTACAAATAAATAAATATTTCATATTTTGTGCAAAATATTTTGCAGATAGTTAATTCGTTATTATTAACGGCATGACATAGACCGTTGGAATGAAATCATCTTTAATTTACTGTCTGGACCTGACATTGGGATTTTCCTGGTTTCCTTTTTCCAGATCACTAAGCAGAACCAGAATTTAATGTAAGCAAATGCATTACTGGAAAGATTAAGCAAGTAAGGAAATATACGTTTATTGAAAAACAACTAAGAGATTCTAGTTAGTAGGAACCATTTATTCAAAATGCTTATACTAAAAGCCGAATAATACAATTAATCTTAATAATGCAGATTCTTTCAACACCATCTATCTTTTTAAAGTATAATGTGCATATGGCATTTTAGGGAAATTTTAAATTACATTTTTTTTTACAGTGTGCCATTATTGTTTCTCTTTTCTATTGTAGTTTTCCTTGTAGTTATAAACTTTTTCCATTTTATTCCACTTTCCTCCTATCCTCTATAATTTTTTAATATTTAAAATTATAAATAACTACTTAATCCTTTTTGATGATGTGATAGGTTATCGTTTTACCTAAACATAAATGTAATATAACATATGTAGATGCATTACTAGACGGGTTAATGACAAAAAACAAACAAAAAAACCCACGTTTATTGAAAAGTAAGTAGGAGAATATAGAAGGTAAACGCACCAATAGGGACCACTTAAGGTTATTTATCTAATTATTATTAAAGTGTTAGTGAATTCGAAGAGATTTCTTTCAGTCGCTTTTCAGAAATGCATTTTGGGCTTGTTTTTAAACTTTAAAAATTTTTGGCCCACTGATACATTTGCCTTAAGTGGGAAAAATGTATTCAAATTGCCTGTATAAAAAGCACTCTAGATGTTTTCTTTTTTATCATTCTGAAATGTATAATTTCATTTACTTCAGTGGATTAAGGGATCTTGTACCTTTTAAACTCGTCAAAAATCAACAAAAATATTGAAAGTTTGAATTAGTGTATCTCCATTAATTTTGTATGTATAAACATGAAATTTTGACTATTGATTAAACAGATTATGTTTTTTAATGTAATACCGATAGAAACTGACTAGTCTTTTATAGAATTTGTGTATTGATGAAATTGAAACAATTGTTTTTTTTTTTTTTTTACTCCGTAAGTCATTGCACGCATGATATCTTGAGAACGTATGTATAGATTGTTAGGAAATTTAATATATATAATAACCATATGTGTGTTTTTTAAATGATCTACTCTTAGGTAAAAATTATTACAAAGAAGTATTTTTGTAAAAAAAAAAAATCAAAATGTTAAATTTTTTAGTGAATAAAAATTTTCAGAACTACAAATATCACCAATGTAAATACTTAAAAATAGAGCATTTTAAACACATATATTTGCTTAGTATCTATACCAAATTTCATAATAATCCATAGATAAGTTCTCAAGATATCATGCGCGCAATGACTTACTGAGTAAAAAAAGAGCTTTTTTAATTTCAGCAATACACAAATTATGCAAAAGGCTAATCAATTTATTAATGGTAGTACATTACAAAGCACAATCTGTTTAATCAATAGTCAAAATTTTATGTTTATACATAAAAAAGTTTTGAAGGTGGACTATTTCAAACTTGGAATTTTTTCGTCGAGTTTAAAAGGTACAAGACCCCTTAATAGCAGTAGACCATAAGTTTAGACATCGGACTTAGAACTTGTATGATTATTTATTTTCTCAATTTTTAATAGACATTAACAATAAACGATTCCTATGATTCTTTTACCTGTTACAATGTTATCTAAGTTTTTAAATTTACTTTTTATTTATTCTTCTTATTATGTTTTTCTCTATGATTTTTGTTGTATTGAAATTTTTTCGTAAGTATTTTTACTAGGTATATGTTAATATGTATGGAGGTATAAATTGATTTTTTGCTTACCTTAACACTGTTTAAACTATCTTTCTTTACATTAACAGTAAAGCTGTTTCACTGCAATGAGATTTTTTTGAAAAATAACAGTTTTATGTTACTACATGTGAGTAACTTTAATTGATGTGTAAGTGAAATGCAAAATGTTTAAAGAGGAACTCAGAATTACAGGGCTCCCAAATGGTCCGCCAACTGAATACCAATATTATTTTAGAGAAATTTTCTTTTTAAATTTTTCTTACAAACCGCACCGGAATCACCTTTGAAAGTTAATTCTAGCGCAAACCTACCATAAATTTTTCTGTTAAAATTTATTGGTATTCAGTTGGTGGACCATTTGGGAGCCCTGGAATTATGAACTAAAGTTATCAATAGATTTTATGGGTAAGCCTACACAACTTTAGATAATAATAAAAAAAATATGATTAGGTAAATTACAAATAAATAAGCGAATATTTGGGCCTTTCTTAAATAAAAAGTTAATTAATTATTTTTAATGGGAAGACTAATTTGCAGACCAATCATTATCAATTTGCCGCAAAACCCGACGCTGTTATTTTCATTAAATCTTCTTTCCAGCTCTCTGGGCAGAAACAGAATTTAATGTAAGGAAATGAACATTACTTGCAGGGTTAGTAAAAATAGTAAAAATACGTTTATTGAGAAACAAATAAGAGATTTTGGTTAGTGGAAATAATTTTAAATTGTTTTGTATGAAAGATTACTTTGATTTATTTTAGTTAATCTCAAGTATGTAATTTCTTTCAATATCTTTTTTTTTTTAAAAAAACTGATTAAAAGCATTTATGTTTTCGAAAAACAGTGCGAGAATAGCAATTAATTAGCTTACAGAATTTTCCTTAATGCAGATGCATATATATGTAAGCAAGTAAATGAAATGTAATAAATAAGTAATAAGATAAATAAATATAAATAACATTTAATACGACACATTTTGTAAAATGTTACATAGTTATTTATTTTTACTAGTATTTTTCTAATCAATTTCATGTCTAGGACCGAAGTTGTTATTTACTTTCTACCTTTTTTCCAGATTGCTGGGCAGCAATAATTTAATATAAGCAGATAGTTTGCTTATATTAATCAGAATATAATATAAGCATTACCAAAGAAAGGTTAACAGAAATAAGCAAAACGCATTTATTGAAAAAAAAACCAATAGGAGATTATGGGAAAATTTTAGTGAAAACTATTTATTAAAATGTGTTACATGAAAAGGGAATTTTGAACGGTTTTTTACTTTCGTATCAATCTGAAGAATATAGTTTTGCTGAAAATATGTGTTTTAACTGATTAAGATAATTTATCTTTTCAAATAAATAATGAGTGATAACTTAAGATGGGATTTTAGAATTTGACATTATAAACGTTCATTCGTTACTTGCATTTTCTAATTTAACGGGAAGAATTTGCATTTTTCTTATCTTTGGGGATAAGAGGATCTTATCTGAGCAGAAATCGACCCAAAAATTGAAAATTATTTCTGTGCATATTATTATTCTGCAGTTTGTTCTGAGCCATTTTCAAAAATCCGCATGCAGATGCGATTATTTCTTCGCAAAGTTACAAGCGATTGAATTTTGTACACAAACAATTTTTCGTCCCTTTAGTATACTTTAAATCTATTTTTCTCAAAACTGATTTTTCAACGTTTTTAGATCTTTTAAAGGCTCCATGCGTCATAATATTTGATCAAAATCCATTAAATTAATATAAGAATATTGCTTACAAAAAAACTGTGCACGCATTTTGAAATTCGACTTCATTAAGATAATTAAATTTGATTTTTAGCTTATTAAAAGGCAAAATTTTGATGAAAGTCGATATCGAATTCAGAAAATAATCTCTAAAAAATATTTATTCAACCGGTTTAAAAAATCGTTTCATATCTCTGTAATAAAGTTTTAAGTGATTAAAATACCAAATCGAGGAAATATATCAAAAATTATAACGCAGGGAACATTTTAAACTTTCGTTTTAAAAGTTGAATTTTTTAAAAACAATATTAAAATTATAATAAGATTGGAAATTTCTTTTAAGGTAGTTTATGTACTTATGGTGAAATGCATATTTCCACAAAATTTTATATCTTTAGGTGAAAATTAAAAAAAAATAATTTTTAACGTCTACCGTCCCCTTAACCATTTTAGCTAAATTTCTAAACTTTCTATTTTACTCCATTTTTTGTTTATTTTCCCTTAACTATTCCCTTGACGATTTACTCAATTAATTTTCATGCAACATTTAAATTTTTACTTAATATGTTTTTTTAATTTATGAAGTCTATCAAACATTATTTTATTGGAAATTAATGGTAGCTTTATGGCCTCTCTAGCACTGTTTAATTCTATTTCAATCGATCAACCGTAAAGTTGTATGACCCCTCCGAACATATTTATAAAAACTGAGTTTTACTTCATTAAGATTTTGTTTAAATTGAAGAGCACATATAATTTAGGAAAAAGTAAATCTAAACATGACATGGGGTGATAAATAGATTTTTAACAATTAGCCGAGAGAAATTTCGAGACATACAGAAACTTTTGTAAGGGCAGAAGTAAAATATAACTAAATAAGTGATTGAATTGGGTTTTAAGCAAAATACTTTGCAAAAAAGTAATTATTTTTACTAGCTTCTTTATAAAACTTTTATGCTATATATAGATAATTATTCTGACTGTAAATAAAATAATGTAAGGAAATATCTAAATCTACAGAATTTACTGCTTCATAAGGGACAAAATTAATTCTAAATAACTTGAGCTCTTTAAATATAAATTTAAAAAGATTTATAGTGAAAGACATTCTTTATATTTAATATAATAATTTACCACGATGTTGGATTTTTTAAGGTAGATAAAATAAAATATGCATTATTAATAAAATGCATTTTTATAATTTGATAGTAAATTTTCTTTCATATTATTCTTAATTCAGTGTTATTTATGTGTAAAAATAAGATATCTGCCACAGAGTGTGTTTCAAGATTTATATATCATTAAAAAAATTAGAAATATTATAAACATTCATAATTGTTGTTCGTAACGTATATGTAATTTGTGCAGATTTACGTACCTGCAGTACTTGGCTTATACTGAACTGTGTACATTAAAATAGGACTATTTCCTGAATAAGGTGGCGACCATGATAAAGTTATACTTCTGCTTGTGCTTTCATGAACAGTCACTTTAAAGGGTTTATCCGGTCGTTCTAAAATTAAAAACAATTATTAGTTAATGAATTAATCGTACTTTTACAAACAAATCAAAATATGTACCCACATAATTGATTTTCTTTCCTTAAATTCAAGTAAGCTGTAAAGAATTCCCCCCCCACCCCCCCACCCCCAAAAAAAGAAAAAAAAAAGAAGAAAAAGAAATTTTGAAATTTCCGTTCTGAAATTTTCTTGAAACTATTTCTATAAAATATATAGTTATTTTCCAACCAGATTTCTATAATTTTTTGTGAAAATTCAAAGTCCCTTTGTATTTGAGCACGATTTCGAAACATTTCCACCAAATCACTTGGTGAAGGCAAATTAGAAACTTCGATAACAAGATGACATTTTTTAGGTTTACAGCAATGTCTATGAATAAATAAAAAAGACCCTTTGCTGCATGGAATTTTCGATAAAAACATTTCTGTTAATTTTGAAAACACACATCTTTTGAAAGTTTCTCATTGATTCTTCTTTAAGTGTTTCAAGAACACCATTTAAAGTTTTGCTGCAGAATCTTCGATAACTACGAGGTTAATTGAAATTTGGAAAATATTTTAGAGAACCTTTTTTGTAACATCTTACAGTGTAGGTACTCTCACAACTTCGAATATGATTCATTTCATGAATTTTAAAATTGAGGTTAAAGTATCATTTAAAGTTTTTAAAGAAGGATTTCGAATAACCGCTTTAAATGAAATTGAATATTTTGCTTTTAATAATGTAACAAGATTTTGAGCTATGTACTTTGCTAATATTTTGAATGCCAAATATTAAGTAAAATGAAGCAATTCATAGCAATTGAAAAAAAGATCTAACCGAGTAAAATACCATAGAAAAATTTTGACTTACCTATTGATGTCTTAGTGTGAAAAATTTTAAGAATATTTCAGTTTTTGATTGCAGATAAATTGCGAATTTTTGTTAGTTTCATATAAGTATTACACTAATTTATAGAAAGTATAGATAGAAAATGAAAACGAGATTTCTTTAAAGCTTGTTAAAGCATAATTAACAAACTAAAGACCGCTAATTAGATTTAAAAGGAACGTACAAAGTAATTTATAAATAAAATATTCATAGAGTTTTAAATGTGAAACATTTATGTTTTTGGAAATAATATTAGAGAAAAAATATAATTTTATCAAATAATTTCTTTTAAATATAGTTTTAGTCTCTTTAACGTCAAAATTCACAAACATTTTAAGAAAGAAATATTTATCGAAATAATTTTAAGAGCAATTTAAACTGATATACTTACAAATCTGTTTATAAATGTATTTTCAGTGAATTAATTGTAATAAAACACTGTTAAAATTTTTGTCCTGTGTCAGACCAACTTTTGGTGCTGCAGTAGCTACAGCCATAAGATGGTGAAATCTCGTTCCAACAATGGAGTTATGAATATGGAGAATGGTATAGAATGGAAATATTTTCTCACAAACATCGTAAAAAAAATTTATTTGTTTTTACTGGTGTCAGTTTACCCAAGAATTATAATCTTTTTCACTGAGACTGACAGGAGGTTGTGTAGGTTATCACAATATGGCAAAAATGTAGAGCCTGACTACCACCAAAGTAAAGTTCCACCGGTAAAAATGAATATATGTTTCTTTTATTATTTATGACTGAAATTTCGTACTAAAAAAGCGTTGAAATAAGAAGAAAATTTCTATTTAAATTTACTGGTGGAAGTTTCTCCTGTGGTAATCAACCACTGAAAAAGCGTTTACAGTTGAAGCTTCACTATTTTAAGGGGTCAGGTAACCTTTGAACCAATAAAGTACATGGAAAAGTGACCAATGTAAGAATTACAGTCATTCTTCAACTAATTAACTTTTAATAATAAAATTGAAAACACATGTTAGGAACGATTTATTTTATCAGTCAAAGTTGTTAGAAAAGGTATATACATATACAGATTTTTAAATTTATTTTTAAAAATAATACAATTTTTACGAAAGAATTATTCTTGCATGCATTGCGCGCATGATTTTCCCCATTTCAATGGCTGAAACAAGCCAAGATTTTTTAATGAGTACAGATATAAAGTGTTTTCAAAATGACCTACAATGAAAAAAATAAAACTTGTAGATCTCGAGAAATTTTTTTTTTTTTTTTTTGGAAATTCGAAATATCGAGATTTTTTTTATACAAAAGTAGCCGTGAATTCTAAACTTCTTACTTGACAAACATAATAATAGGTCATTTTGTGCTTCTGTACGTTTAATACATCCACCAAAAATTTCGTGAAATTCTAGGCAACCGTTTTTCAGAAATCGTGTGCACAATGATTAAAATCGCTGTTTTGAGAAAATTGGCTTTAAAGATTAAAAAACCCGTTGATCATATAGCAAAAGCTCAAAGTGTTTTAGACATAACTTCTCTTCTAATGCGAATTTTTGTATGGGGTTTGATTTTAAATGTTCCCAAAGAATCATATTTAATTATAAGCTATTTTTAAAAAATTCGATTTTTGGACGCTTCAAAGGTTACCTGACCCCTTAACACATTGAATGCCATGTCAGTCACCGGTGACTAACACTGATCTTTCCGTTTAGGCCGCGTCAGTCATTGGTGACTGACACTTATAGATTCTGTAACGGGAGTCTTATTTCGTGGCCTAAACGGAAAGACAGACAAAATAGACCTGGCAATCAACGTGCTAAGGATATGCCAGTTCCTCTTTATTAATAGTTCCATGGTTCCGACACGTGGAGCTATGGTTGAGCCGTAGCTCCACATGTTAGAACGAGATTTCATCATTTTATAGTTGCAGCTACTGCAGCACCAAAAGTTGGTTCGACACAGCACAAAATTTTAAACATTGTTAGTTTATATGAACCTATTTTTATTAATCTCTTGTTTGGAAAGCAAGTTTTCCGTAGTATTGCAGAATTTTTAAACACGGTTTACTATAGAGTTGTAGAGATATTATGTATCAGTTAGTTCTACAAAATAACGAAAACTATAACCGGAATTTTAACAAATAATTTATTGATAAAACTACTTTTTCTGACATATCAACATAGCTAAAAGAAAAAAAAATTACATTGCATGAATCAGAAATTTCAATGAAATATTCTTTTAAGTAATGTAGATTAATTTATCTAGAAAAAAATATTGAAAAATGTATGTGTATGCTTATAAAATAAACAAGTATTAAATTTATTAAATTAGCAATGTGCATTAAAATCAAATTTTGATTTTGGTTGGAAAGGTTATAAGATTTGCTATTTTGAAATTAATGTACAGAAATATGCCATGATCTAAATGAAATATCTGAAAGTTTAAAACAAAGATATCAAATAATTTCGGACTTTCAAGAATTTCTGCTTTTAGAACTTTTTACGACAGCATAAAAAAATAAAACCAGTAAAAGTTTAATAATGCTGGTTTAAAGGAAAAGGATTCCTGTAGAAATGGAAATTAAAGATTAATATTCTTTTCAGTGCGTTAAGGGGTCAGGTACCTTTGAAGCTGAGAAAATGCATGCAAATGAGACATTGATATGGATTGCTATAACTCCGCATCTGATTAACTTTTGGACATGAAATTTTAAATACACATTAAAAAAGTCATAGGCTAATCGTTAATGTTCTGAAAAAAAGTCTAGATGCATATAAAGTTTTTTAAACTTCATTTGAAATTTAATGTTTTTTAATAAACGAATTGAACTTATATGTCTTGCGCGCATGATTTCTCATAAATGAATTGTCAGAGTGAGCCCAAATTGTTTTATTGAGTAGAGATATAGTATGTGTTTAAAATGACCTACATTGAAAAAAATATAATGATTAGTTTTTGAGAAATTAAATGTAAAATCAAAAATCGACAAATTTTCAAATTACTTTTGTATAAAAATAGTCATAATATCTAAATTTTTTACTTGATGATCATAATAGTAGGTCATTTTGTGCATCTATAAGGTTGTTACTTTCATTTAAAATTTCATTAAATTCTATCCAGCCATTTCTTAGAAATCATGCGCGCAGTGACCAAATTCAACGTTTTGAGAAAATTGACTTTAAAGATCCAATTGCCCCTTGATAACATAAAGAGAGCTCAAACTGTTTTCGTCATAACTTCCCTTCTAAAGCAAATTTTTGCATGGGGTTTCTTTTTAAATGTTCCTTAAGAATAAAAATTTAATATAAGCTATTAAGTAAAAAAATATTTTTGGACACTTTCAAAGGTACCTGACCACTTAAAATAAAAGAGTTCTACGAATTAATTTATATTTTAATTACATTTCTTGATAGAGAAAATACAAATCGAAACTTAAATAATTATACTTTTATTTACTAACTTGCTGAAAACTAATCCGATATGACATTTTTCGAATTTTTATGGGAAAAAGAGATTTATACATATATATACATACATATATATATATATATATATATAATATTAGTTTCAATAAATTTCTTATTAAAAGTATGACTCCGTATTTAAAATGCAGTTTGAATAAAATTTACGAAAATTAAATTTTGCAAATTACATGGTTTTTAAGCACTTTTAAAAAAATGGCGACATACTGGTAAACAAACAAACAAACAAACAAACAAACAAACAAACAAACAAAAAATGATTGGTCAAGGGGATTTTGGATAAAAATTGGCGGAGTTTACTATTATGTATTCTAACCCGAGACTGCGCTATGTCCGTATTTCACCTCTTTTTTATAATGATATTCTACTCTATAGTGAAACAATCATGCTCAGCATGCAATTTCCATGACAATATTTTCAAACGTTACAACATATGTCAAATCGTACTGATCTTTGAAAAATTTCAAAATTGGTGGCATGAAAGTGAAATCATACTATATAGACAACAATATTTCAGATTTTAGAGCAGGGGTCGATCCAAGCAAAATTTGGGGCCTATTTAGGGCCCCTTCACAAAAATCCATTTGATAAAACAGACCCCTTCACAAAATCCATTTAATAACACAAACCCCTTCACAAAATTCCTCTTAATAAATCAGGCCCCTTCACAAAATTCCTCTTAATAAAATAAGCCTTTCACAAAATTTTATTCCATAAAAACATACTCTTGATTAATTATTTTTATATTGTTGGGTTTTAAAATGTGTAAATTGCAAAGAAAACAAGTTCACCAGAAAGAAAAACTTTAGCAGAAGGACTTAAAGAAGATAAAATGCTTGGTTCAAATTTCAGTAACTGAATTTCGTTTTTCCCTACAAAATGTTTCTTTTCTAAAAAATAGAGTAAATTTCACAAAAATAACTTTTACTTTTCACATTTGGGCTCAAGAAAAATCCCTGCATTGACCCCTGAAGAGTCTAAATGTATGATTTATGTTAAATATGATGTAATTTTCATCCAATTAAACATTCCACTTTTAGGATCCTGAAGAAAAATCTCAAAAAGCATCCAAAGGTAGTATGCAAAGGACATCTGGCAGCAGAGGAATTGGTTTTCAAACTCATTGTAATGTGGTATTTTCATTACAATAACTCAGTCAAACGGGTAATAAATTTTTATGCCACTTTTTTTAATCATTAGAAAATAAATAGCGTTTAGAAAAATTAATAATTATGAAGCCGCTTTGGTTGGACGGCAAATAATAAACGCCACGCTCCGCCTTGTCCACTGTTTGATGGCTTCTAATTAACGAATAATTCTTTAAAAAATTTCGGAAGCAGTCCACCGTAATCAAGATTCATTTCTGGCATTTTCCATACTCGGAGTACACTCCTGTGAATTTATGAGTCTTTCTTCCAGATGCTGTAATAATAGAACTGGAAGCAGAGTAATTTATAATTGCTCCATATTCTATCGGAGGTTATAAATCTACAATTTCTTGAAATTCGGAAAATAGATTACATTGAATATTAGGTCATATGGATCAAATGGACATTGCAATTTTTCAGCTTATTGCAAACAATTAGGTGAAAGTCGATATAAGTCACATACAGGTACTTTACTATACAATTTTTAAAGGGAAAAAAATCATTAAATTGATCAATTACTGCGAGACTCAAAACGAAATTCCTCTAACTAAATTTATTTTCTCAAATATTACTAAAAGTATGACCTAGAGTTTGCTATTCAGTCAGAAGATGAGAAATTAACTGAAAACCTTGCCTAAATATTTAGCTTTGATAAAATTCAGACTACAGATAAAATAATGATAATAATTATAAACATTATCATTTATTTGTTCATTACAGGTAAAAATTGCGTTCAAATATAGTGAGAGATAAAAATAAAATGCTCTTGAAAAATAGAATTCGTAATGCGAGGCAATTAGAAGAGAACAAATTAATTGCAAACTTTTCCTAGATATTGAACTTCAAGGAAATTTAGAATGCAAATTGCATGAAACATTCTCGGACGGTTTATGAAAGGAAGAGGCCACTTTTACTTTGCAGCGAGTCTATGATTTAGAAGTTGATTTATTACCTTGAACTATAATCTGAATATTCATTTCATCTTTTCCATAAGCATTTTGTGCGACGCAAGTGAATAGGGAAGAATCTCTTCTGTCAGCAGATTGGATGTGCACTTCAGATGTCACTCCTTCATCAGTCATAGTTTCATCTATTGTATACCTGGAATAATATGGCTCAGATAATTTGCTCAGCATATTTTAAAGTATGTAGCTACTTTTAATAATTTTAAAATAGTACATATAATACATTGTAATACTATTTTACAAAGAAATATTCCATTAAATGTTTATGCACATGACTTTAAAGCGAAAGTCTTAAATATAAAAATATGTTCTAATTTATTTTCTTGTAATTATATGCACAGTTATATATATTTTTACAAAAATTGAAACACATTTAATAAGATTGTAAGAGTAGCATGTATTTACATGGTCACAACAGTTAAGTTTTATAATATGTGTAATATGCTTAACAAAATAGCATAAAAATGTTTTAAAATAGTTTATTTTGCATTTTGAAAGATAAAATAAGAAACCTCCCTTTGTTTAACTTAAATTTCAGTTTTGTGAAATTACTCTAATACCATTGCCGGTCCATGTAACATCACTATAATGTCACAATAGTAACAAACAATAGAAGTCACAAAGGCTAGCCAAAAGGCGAATTCCATGATTCGCCGAAAAGTTACTCTTTTGAGACCATCTGTTCGTAATTACACTGTGAAGCCACCGGGAATTATTTTTTAGTCTATTGCAACTCGTTACAAATTGTGACGTATCGAATGCAGAGAGATGTGGACACCATCTAGCTATCGTGCTAGCCATCTTCCATATCACGTGATCACAATAGTGACGTATATATTTGCGTCTGGCTCATTATACATTCCTGTTGTGGTCATATTTTAATCATGGTGACATTAAGGTAACATTGTGAGATATATTACAGCATTATTTAAAAGTATGAACTCAATATTATTTAAAGTTATACGGTATTATTTGGTACTACTAGTTATCCCGTCGACTAATTTCGGCAAATTATACAAATAGACATAATTTTTATTTTAAATAACAAAAGAACAAATAAATTAGTACAACAATAAAATTGCAAATTCAGTAGAACTCCTATTATCCGAACTCCGACTATCCGAATCGCTTTCAGAATTTCAGAAAAAAATTAACTTAGAAACGTACTGCGATTCGCAAAATAATGATTCTGTCTACGTGCGCTATTGTCTTTTCCTCTGCGAAGCTAGTGTAGGCGCAGCGCGAACATTATTGGGACGATGAGCCACCGTCTTATAGTGCAGTTCGATTATTGGCTGTCGTCCGGCCCACCTGTCACTGTTCGTTTTGATTAGTCAGTTAGTATGACGTGACCTGCTGACCTTCTACTGTGACGGTATTCTTTCGCGTCGGTGCGTTGTTTTGTTTGTGAGTGCATTTCGTCGTTCACTATGGCTTCTAACAGAAAGCGTGTTGTGTTAGAGCAATCAGATAAAGGAGTTACGCTTACGGGTAAACGGTTGGCTGAGATGTACGTAGTTGGACAATCAATGATTTCAGACATTAAAAGGAGCAAACCTACACTTTTAAAGTTCGTGTCAGTGCTTGAAAACGAAGATGGAAGTTCTTCAAGAAAATCAATGAAGGCAGCAACAAACAAAGATTTACAAGATGCTCTTTTTCTTTAAAAATGGTTTTTTCCCCCATTTTTAACATACATACAGTATATAATTAAAATAGACCATTTTTTCGGAAAAAATCCAATTATCCGAATTTTTGATTATCCAAATGGGGGTCCGGTCCCAATTGATTCGGATAATTGGAGTTCTACTGTAAAACATCAAAATAAAAATCCCATGATGACGGAAAGACGTGTAACTTGCTTAAGGTCAAGTGATGTAACATTTACGATAAACCAAGTAGTACCTATTATTTAAAGGATGGGAATATATACATAAATTTGTAAGAAAATATTTCTTTTCCCTTCCATTTTAAAACCAACTAGAATAATAGTCAGTCAGATATTTGTTAGGTACTATTGTTTATGTTTCGTTTCTAAAGTTTGTTTTAAAAATAGTATTTTGACCTCCTCCCATTTTTTTCGTTTAAAATTGCCTTAAATTATAGGTGTATTTTTACTTGCATGTGTACTGGTAACTTTTATAAAAACAAAAACCACGTTAAAATTTTCATATTAACCATTTTATGTTCTGTACCTTAGTAAACATTTGGTAAAAACTACCTAGACGAAAATAAAACTTATTTTTCATGACAAAAACTTCTTGCAAATGCAATTGTTTTTTCCTTGGTAAAAAAAGGTCCGGGATCTTATTATTATTGTTTTTGAAAGTGTGCTTAACATAATTTTTTAAAACATTTTTTTAAAAATGTTATTATGGATTAAACATTATTTAAAGATTAATACGGTTTATTATGAATGATTGTTCTTTTTTAATTAGAAATTTCTCAAATAAAATCATAAGACAAACGCAATTTTTCACCTTGATTTATCATGAAATATATAATGATGTGAACATTAAAAAGTTCACAGTCTTACTTAAAAGGCGACTAAAGTAATGAAAAAGATGTTACAAGTTTAAAACATACATTTCATTTAAAACTTCTTAGTACTTTCAAGCTTTCCAAGATCATCATCAGAGAATGTTTTAATAACTAAATATTGTTTATTTATACAAATACGTCACTTTGTTTCGAAAATGAGGGAGCCAATAATTACTAGAGTTGAAAGTAGAAGTAGCAGAATGATGTCATAAAATAAACGGAACTTCAATTATTAATACTATATATTTCCTCTAATGAATTTCAAACCAAGAAACTACTACTGCTACTTTTACTTTCAACTCTAGTAATTATTGGCTCTCTCATTTTCGAAACAAAGTGACGTATTTGTATAAATAAGCAACATTTAGTTGTTAAAATAATCTCTGATGAGGAGCTTGGAAAGCTTGAAAGTACTAAGAAGTCTTGAATAAAATGTATAGTTTAAACTTGTAACATCTTTTTCATTACTTTAGTCGCATTTTACGTAAGACTGTGGACATTTTAATGTTCACATTATATATTTTATACAAATTTCTCTTTAGAGACAAAGTACATATAAATTAGTTATTTTTATGTTATTATGTGGGATTCTTAAAAAAAAAAAAAAATTGCTATCGCTATATATGAAAATAAATAAAAAACAAAAACCTTCGGAGTGTGATTTTTATCAGTACATATTACTAAAAAGAATAAAAATAGTTGAGAAAAAGCATATGACAGAAAAAATTTCATCAAACGTTTTATGATTGTTCCTACAAACATTATTATAATTAATAAAATAAACATTATACATGGTGTTTCCTAATTCGACCAACAAATTCAGAGGGGGATAGTAGGCAACAAGGGGACGAAAAATTACCATAGAACATGGGGTCGCAAGCCACGTATTTAATCAAAAATACAGGGTATTTTACCCTAATTCAATTTCGGTTAACGGTAATAACTTTCCGAAAACTGAAGTGTATTATAATAAAACTTTTAATGTACATTCTCATCTTTGTTGTAAATGCGATAATATAAAAAAAGTGGTAGAAGTTTCCCTCATACGCGCCAGCAGTATGCGTTTGACGCCCTCATTTTAGACTGCGATTACCAGTTCATACGGTATCATCGATTACTTGAGCACCCTATTTTTCCAGAACTTTTCGTTATGATGTAACATTTTATACAAATCAAGGTACATAGGGTTGCAAACTACGTATTTAATCAAAAATACAGGGTGTTCTACCCTAATTCAATTTGGGTTGAAGGTAATAACTTTCCGAAAACTGAGGTGTATTATAATAAAACTTTTAATGGGCATTCTCATATTTGTTGTAAATGTGATAATATAAAAAAAAAAAGTGGTAGAAGTTTCCCTCATACGCGCCAGCAGTATGCGCTTGACGCTCTTAGACTGCGATTACCAATTCATACGATATCATCGATTGCTTGAGCAGTCTATTTTTCCAGAACTTTTCGTTATGAAGTAACATTTTATACAAATCAAGGTACATAGCGTTGCAAACTACGTATTTAATCAAAAATACAGGGTGTTCTACCCTAATTCAATTTGGGTTGACGGAATATCCTTCTGAAAACTGAAGTGTATTATAATAGAAGTTTTGACATTCTAATCTTTGTTGTAAATGTGATAACATATAAAAAAGTGGAAGTAGTTTCCATCATACGCGATAGCAGTATGCACTTGACACTCCACATTTTGGACTGCGATTACCAATTCATACGGTATCATCGACTGCTTGAGTGCCCTGTTTATCAGGAACTTTTCGTGATGTTATGACATTTGACACAAATCAAGGTACAATCAAGGAAACAAAATTAAACACCCCATGCAACTCTGCAACAAATTATTGTATAAGAAAGTTACAGGTACCAAACGATTGGAAATAAAGTCTACTTTGAAATCGTGAATATAAAATTTAGTTAGGGGTCATCTATGTATCAAAAGGAACCCAAACTTTGTTTTTTTAAAAAGAAATACCCAATTTTGACACCATAAATAAATTCTACACCCTTCAAGTATCCGAAATCCAAATCCAAATTTTAATGAAATTCGTACTATTAGTTTGAGAGAAATTAATTATTTTAAAACGAGCCTATTTTAGGGATTGTATTCAAATTGAAGTTTGGTAATAGATTGTTGAAAGGCCACAGAATGACTATGACACTTCTATGAGTGTATTATTTCTTTCCAATATGACCATTTCACTCGTTAATTTTTTTTTTTACTACTGCCAGCTCAAAATGTTGCATTAAAATGAGTAAAATATATGTTTTTTCAAATTATGCTTCTCTGCATATCATAGAAATCCCCTTAAACCATGATTTTGGCGATTTTTAATCATAATTCAAAAACTACATGCAAGAAAAAAAAATGAAATTGAAAATTCGTATAAAGCAGGACATAATAAATATAAATCTTTCAAAAAATTGTAGGTTGCAATTCATATTTTTTCGAATATTTATTTCATAATTCATACTATAAAAATTTTAAAAAATACAAATTAAATTTATTTACGTTCGGGTTTATAACACAAAAAAATTATCACCTTAGGATTATAATTTCAGGAGATATTAATAAAAATATGAAAATGTAATTTAACATTGGAAGCTCTAAATTTTGAATGTTTATACAAAAACGTATTATCCAAATAACATGAATTTTTCTTCTAGGCATATTTTAAACGAAAGATTTAAAATATATCGTCAAAATTGGGTGTTGCTCTTGAAAAAACAACAAAGTTTGGTCTGGTTTTGATTTGTAGATGGCACCTAAGCAAACTTTATATACATCATTTAAAAGTAGACTTTATTTCCGGTCGTTTGATACCAGTAACTTTCTTCTATTATAATTAGTTACAGAGTTAGTAGGGGTGTTTACTTTTTTTTCTACGACTGTACATACAGTTGTATTTTCATTGCAATGTTTTAATTTTTCTCAAAATTGTTTCCGTCAAGCCGAGCTCAGTTAAGATGGAACTAATTTGTGACTAAGTAAGTGGTTTGCGACCCCATGTTCTATGACAATTTTTCATCTTTTGATGCCTACTATCATCTCTCTGTATTTGTCGGTCGAATTTGGCAACACCCTGTAGATTAGAGATTACTTACAAATTATTAATCGGAGAAATTTCTTAAAATGTTTCAATACAGAAGCTTAAAATACAGGTTGAGTTTTTCTTTCGGCCAAATTTGAAAAAAAGAATAAATGAAATTTGAAATTCTAGTGATATATTCACCTTGAGTTAAATAATTAAAATACATATAAAAGCACAAATAATTGTAAAAAAACTACTTTCAGGTGCATAAATATAACATAAAGATATTTAAAATACAAATTAAGCATATATTAAAATACATAGATTCTAGGTTTTTCTGATTTATATTAAGATATTTTTAATTTGTATGTTAAATATCTTTATGTTATATTTATGCACCTGAAAGTAGTTTTTTTTACAATTATTTGTGCTTTTATATGTATTTTAATAGAAAAAAGAATATTTTCACTTTATAAAAACTATAAATTCGATGGTATTTTTGCTCGTAAAAAATACTCATTTTATATATTTTTGGAAATTAAATTAGCTGCAGCTTCAAAACGTTAAAAATAATTACTAACTGACTCTTAGAAACATCCCCATGCCTCCTTATATCCTCATAATACCTAAAAATATGTAGTAATATCCTAATTAAGGTAATTTGAAAATTTTCATAAAAATTATGAATTTAATCCAGGAAAGATCACTAACCACACAAGAAAGAAATCCTATTAATTTAGTTGGCAGTAATGGAATCGCATACAGCGAAAAACTAAACATTTAAATGAAAGAGTTCAAAAGTGACAGACTTTCGTTTTGAAATGTTACAAGGATTATTTTCCAAGAGGAGGACGTATTTAAAAATATATATGCTACCTGAAATAGTCATAACTATGAAAAATGTTGACAAATGGGGTATTACAATTTTTATTTCGAGTTTGTGAAAATTTCATTCGAGAAGGAAAAACATTTTTTCTCCTTGGAAGAGCTAATATATTTTTCTACGAGCATTTTTGTAGATTAGGTAGCTGGATGGAAAAGGAAAATAATTAAAAATAATCCACTTTTTTAAAATGGTAGGAAAAAGAAATATTCTCACAAATTTATGTATATAAATTTCAATCCTTTAAGGCTTATAACAGAAATGAAATAGTATTAAGAGGTATATAATAAAAGTTATGAAAAAAAGAGGGTTTAAAAATGCGACAGTTTGTATAGTACAGTACAGATTGTACAATCTATTTTATTAAAAAATGTAGAATATCAATTTTGAAAGCTATGTGTTAAGGAAAGAGTATATAATGGATATTTTTCAATAAAGTTAAATACTTTAGTATTGAAATTTTAAGCAATACAGCATAGCTTTCTTAATTATGTAATTTTAACTTTCTGTTTAGATGGTCAATTGAAAAATATCAATGATATGGATAAAGGGTGCTAATTCTTTCTGCGAAAAAGCTACTGAAATTTCATTTACTGTTTCACCTTGTTTCTGTGGTTTTCTCTTCCCCCTTTTTTTAGTTAATTTGACAAATGCTGGTAAATTAATGATTCTTCCCCTAAACTTGTGACCACTTTCAGCAAGTTCTGTAGTTTATATAAAGTGGTGCAAACCCGGAGGACTTTGTAGATAATGTTACAGAGTGAAGGAAAACATGGAATACTGTATGATTAAGAGTTTAATTAATGTGATCAGAATGAAAAAAGACTGCTGTAACTAACGAAATCTTTGGAAATTTCTTTACCTATTAACTCATGCGAAAGTATAGCTTTTAAGAAATTTCCGATGTTTATTTGATTGCAAAATCGATAGTTTTAAAATAAAAATGCGTTTTGGTTTTGTTAGTGGATAATCTAAATATATATATATATAGTATTAATATAAAAACAAGAATGAAAAATCATGTGTCCAGCATAGATTCTGAAACACTTTCCAACACATTCAGAATACTGAAAAAAAAAAAAAAAACTGTTTACAATTTATTAACGTGAAAGGTGTCTAAGTAAACAATTTTGAAAATGCATAACGCATTTGAAAGCCCAATTTCTGCAATTACCCTGAACAGTACGAAAAATAACAGAATTTTTCTGTGTAGCCCTGTATATGATCCATAGATTCATATGTATATTACATAGTACGCTAAAAGTTAGCTCAATTAAACGCATAGACAGTTGAAATTTCACATTCAGCAATTTTCATAAATAAGCGGAAATGCACTTGAGATCTTTTGTTTAGCCCTTACAGTATCTATATAATTTATACACAACAAGTAATATGAAAAAAAAAAGTTAAATTTGAAAACGCGTATCACAACTGAAAACTTATTTCCAGCAATTATTTTTCATAGGCAGTACTGTAGCCAAGTACTTTAGTGTGTCCTGTAAATGAACGATAAATTAGCCGCATCAGGTTCTACAGTAAGTATTTTGTAGTACTCCTCAGTGATATATACAAATTTCAATATATTTAAAATAGTGTAACATCATTAAAATACATCGCAAACATTTTCCCCCATAAGCCAAAATGTAACAGAATTCTTTTGAGTGTCCCTGTAAATAAACCGTTAATGCTACACAGTTCATTTTCAATACCGGACGTGCCACAGTAAATACAAATAACCTGCATCAATATCATGGCAATCTGACTATATTTACGCAAGTCAGAGCACGGACGGACAAAAAGACAGGCTGACAGACTAACAGACAAACGAATTCTTAATACTTTTCAACTATCTTGGAAAGTGTTAAAAAAAGATTTTCCCTTTTAATCTGTAACAAGGCAGGTCTGTGTTGGATTCTCTACTGTTATATTAACACATTGCCGATGGGTAATTTTGATCAAATCTGAATTTTAAAACAGTAGAAGCTCCTCCCTGTTCTGAAAGTGTTTTGTAAATTGGTGTTCTAGATAGGTTTCCTCAGTTTATGCATCGGTAAATATCTTTCAATGTACAAATTTAATATAAAGTGTTTTACATTCTAAAAAAATATGGACAACATGATATAAATGCATTTTCCGTAAAGCCACGCCCTTAGTGATGTTTTAGAATGAAAACGAGAATTCTAGTTTCCTGTCGTTAATGTGTTAATGTCATATTTCTTACTTTTTTTCAGCCTGCTTATCGAGGAGTTGTGAATCTTTTTTCCACGTGACTGTAAGTGGTCTATCACCAAAAGCCTGACATTTTACTACCACTTTATCCCCTCTGCGAACAGTTTCTGCGATGAATTCTTCCTTGAAGTGGGCTGGAACTGCAATATGAAAAGAAAAAAAAACAGGCACTCAATAATATATGAAACACCATAGTTATACAGAGTGTTTCAGCACAGCGGTTACAAAGTTTCAGGAGAGACAGAGTACACCTAGACGATTGGAAATCACATAGCAATCAATGCATGGTTGGAAACGCTTTCCTGGCTGGGTAGTAACGACACAAAACACGCGAAAGAAAGGACAGGAACAGAGTGAGAATACATGTTTATTATTCTTAGCACCGCAAAAAACGCTGGGTTGGTTGGCTGATTTTTGACGGCCGATTATCTACTCAAGATATATAGGCCCTAGGGTGAGTGCCCTCTGTGGGGGTCTTTTTAAGGGAATCTAATCCGTATTTACACATGGAAATCCAAGGTTCGAAGAAAACCACTGAAAACTCCGAACGATTAGGCCGACGGGTGCGATTGAGTTCGAACCCAGTACCTCTCGCCTACCAGCTTCGAGAGCAGAACCTCTCGGCCACTGGTGGTGCTCAAAAACGCTGGGACAATGCTGGACAGTGCTGAGGAACTTGTTGCACTCATCGTGGCTGCTGGGACACGCCCGGTCTTTTCCAAAACTTTAGATCTTTAATGCGCGGGAGATTTAACGCCTTCATTACGGTCCGTGGTCGTAATTTCGGGAGGCCCCACCAGTAGCCAAGAGGTTCTACTCTCGAAGCTGGTAGACGAGAGGTGCTAGGTTCGCGCCCGTTGGCCTAATCGTTCGGAGTTTTCGTGGTTTTTTTTCGAACCTTGGTTTTCCAAGCGTAAATATTTCCTTAGAAAGACCCCCGTGGAGGGCACTCCACCCCCCCCCCCCCCCCTTAGGGCTATATCCCTCGTCTGATAATTGGCCGTCATAAACACAACCAACCGCAATTTCGAAAACTCGCATTGATGACGATTGTTGTCTCTCTTTTTGTTCTTATTTCTTAGTTTTTTGCTGTACTAAGAATAATAAATATGTTTTCTCACCCTCTTCGTGTCCTTCTTTTCTTGTGTTTTGTGTTGTCATTACCTTGGCAGGAAAGCGTTTCCTACCATGCATTGCTATTTGATTTACCATCGTCTAGGTGTACGCTGTCTCTCCTGAAACTTTGTAACCTCTGTGCTGAAACACCCTGTATATTTATTTCAAATAAATACTGAAACATATACAATTATATTCTAAGATTTTTTTCCTCTTGAATTACTCACAATTAAATAATTTAAACAATAACAAGCTTCGCAATACAACATAATTAATATTTTTACCAGCTGAAATTTAATTAATAATAAATTACAGGTTTATATCAAAAGCATACTGTTTTCACGTAATTAGGATAATGACGAGATAATTAGGTAGAATTTGTGTAGAATTTCGATTATGAGCTCCATAATTGCTTATTTCTGGTGGTATGAAGACTTATTATTTCCTTCTGTAGCGAGATAATTTTTATAAAAGATTGCATAGTATTAAGATGCTATTATTCATAAAGCTCAGAGTTAATTAGTGTGCCCGATTAACAATACACAATAAATTAATTTTGTTTAAATAAAATTAGTTGTGCAATGCCGTTAATAGAGGACAATTTTTTTTTTTTTTTTTTTTCATTCATTTCGTTGATATATTGTAAGAAAAAATTGAAAATGTTGACTACACTGACCTATGGGAGTTTTAAATTCATTGTAATTTATTTAGTAACTAAATGAACTGAGTCAAACAGACAGTAAGATAACATATTCATGTTTAATAAGGTAAAAATGATGTAAAAAAGTTGGATTCAGATACGTTAAAATGATTTTGAATTTTCTGATTTGCTGTTTAATAATTAAGGAAAATAATGGAAAGTTTTACGTTTTTAGGTCAAAATTTTCGATTTTTTTCCTTTTTCCTTTTTTTGAATCCTTTAAGTGTGTAGATTGTTTCCTTAAAGCGGTTTCGTGATACTAGAATTCCTTACAATAATTTTTGCTCATTGAAATAACACCATTCATTAGACGTAACGCTTTTGTAAAATGTAAACTTGTTTTTCTCAAAACCACGTATTTCAATCGGGGCGGCTATTTTTCTCGAGAACTATTCGATCAATTTCCATCATTTTTTTATTTCAAAAAAAATTTATCGTTTTCGCAAGAGGTTATAACACTACAAAGCATAGTTTTCAATGATTAATTTGATCATATTGATGAAAATATTTTTTCGCGATAAGGAAATATAACAAAAGGCTGAAAAATTAGCTTTTTTTTTTTTAAATGACCACCATTTTGTCAAAAATCAACTTTTTTACCTCCACCAGTGAAAAATGATGCGGTTTCAAGTTCTCATGACTTTCTAAATATTGAAATTACACAAATCTCTATAATTTATTTATAAGGATTTAAAAAAAAAAAAAAAAAAAAAAAAAAAAAACATACTATAATACTCTATAACAAAAAATAAAATTAAGTTAATATTGCAAAATTTTTGCACATGGTATGTCCCAATACTAACGCAAAATTAACTTAGAATGGGTATAGAAACATAAAACTTATGTTAAAATAACTTCCTAACAATATTTTATAAAATAAATTACTATCATTGCGATAGTTAAATATTTTCATTATTTTTTAATCGTTAATTAATTACTTTTTTCAATTAATATTATTTTTTAAAGTTTAATTGACTTTTTTAATTAGTTTCTATCAAAGAATTTATATGTCATTGATTCGTTTTATAAAATATGGTTTAGAGATAATTTTAACACAAGTTTTATGTTCATATAGCCATTCTAAGTTAAGTTATTGTGCAAAATTGTGAAATACCACGTGAAATTTTTTTTTCAATATTAACTGAACTGTATTTTTCATTATATTATGTTATAAGTGTCTATTTCTACATTTTATAAAGCCTGAAATAGGTCTTAAATATATTAAAAGTTTTATGTAATTTAAATAAGTATTTAAAAATTTATGAGAACTCGAAACCACACCCCTTTTGCACTGGCGAAAGTGATTAAAAAAGGTATGAGATTATTCATAATATGGCGAACAAATTTGTTTCATAAGCTTGTGACAGGAGAAAAACGGTCGTCAGTTTGGAAGTTCACGGCGCGCACGTGCAGGTACTTACTGTAGCACAACGCGTATTACAAACAAACATTTAAATGTATAGGTGAAGTATCAATAAATAGAATTCAAAAGTCCTCAGGTTGTATACCTCTTCTCTGCAACAACAGAAAAAAAAATATATACATGTATATACAGTGGAGGCCAAAATTATGGACATTTTTTGAAATTTTCATGTTTTATAACTTTGTGTGCTTGAAGAATATAATAAATTTCACTAAAATACAAATGTTTATATATCAAATTCAAGGAAATTTAATGTAAAATTTAATAAAAAAACATAATTAAAATATCTACACAACAAATAAAGTTACGCTTACAAAAAATAAAATATATCTTAGATTCCATTATATTTTAAAGTTACACTTACACAATACACATTCAATATTTAGTACGACGAGCCTTGTTCAGTTCCTATTATTAGTTCACACTCTCTCTATATTTATTTATTTATTTATTTTTATATATATCTTGTTCAAATTTTCAATCGTTAATAAAATACTTATTATTCATCCTATCAAGTTGAAATAAATTTTTTAAAACTTGTACTGGATGACAATTGATGTTAATACAGTGTTTTCAAATATTAATTCATTAATTAAATTTTAATTTAATTAATTTTAGTTTTACATGGGAGACAAAATGGCGGCCATTGGTTATTGAAGCATTTAATGCATCTTCATATCTATAAGGGGGTTTACCATAGGGGGGACCCTGTTCTGTCGCAAAATACCACCAAGTTTGTTGCCAACTTGGCGATATATCGCCAAATTTGGCAAACAAAATGAATCACCAAGAGTGACGCCAACTTGGCGATATCTCTAATATTTCGCCAAATTCCCATAGACTTCCATTGTAAACCTACTTGCTTATAGAAAATCAACAAATTGAGATATTTTAGTGCAACAAAAACTAATATTAGCTTAAGGGATTACATTAAATTTTTCTTTGATGACCTAAGTAGGAATTGACTTTAAAAACAAAATTTTTATATTACTTGTTTTTTATTACAGCTTCACAGCGTCTTTTCATTGAGAGAAGTAGTGTTTGGAGATCAACCTTTTTAATCACATGATGCCACGAATAAATTATAGCTTCAAGAAGTTGCGTTTTATTAGAAAGAAGCTTTTTTGTAGAAGGATTTTCAAACGTTGCCAAAAATTTTCTATAGGATTCAGATCACGGCTCCTTCCTGGTCAGGGTAATGATTCTATGCTTTTATTTTTAAACCATTCTTTGGATGTTTTTGCCATATGGCATGGAGCTGAATCTTGCTGAAAGATAAATGGTGATTTATTGGGGAAGAGATCCCTGATGGAAGGTATCAATGTTGGTTCCAGGGTAGTTTCGATGTATTTTTTTGCATTCAGAATGCTATCAATCACTTGAATGCGGCTCACGCCATCTACAGACATAGGGGCCTAAATATTACATTTGTTGGGTTTTTTGTAGTTGCTTGAATGCAATCAGGATGCAGCTCTTCCCCTACTCTACGTCTCACATATTTTCGTCCATCACTACCAAAGAGCGATATTTTACTCTCATCGCTTCAGATTATTTGCTTCCACTGATTTTCTGAACAATTAATGTGTTATTTTGCCCACTGAACTCGTTTCTTGCGTTGCTAAAGATTAAAAAAAATTTTTTTCCTCGTAATTTTACCTTTCAGCCCAAAACCTGCGAATCTTCGCCTTATTGTTCTTGAACTAACTGAAATACGCATTGCACCCATTTCACATCCAACAGCATCTTATGAAAATTTTCTATCTTTGAGGCATAACCTTTTTATCTTTCTATCGTCAGAAGCACTTGTGCATTTTTTTCGGCCTGATCTTGCCTTATTTATCACTGATTTAGTTTCTTCATAACGTAAACACAACTTTTGTACGCCAGATAAAGTGACTGATCCACCAACCTGTCTTGCAATTTCAGCATAAGAGAGACCATTTTCTCTCAATATGACAATTCTGCTTCTTTTTGTAGGTGTCCAATCTGTTCTTCTTGCTGATGACATTGTTTTAAATTATTTGCTTTAAGAAAGAAATAGAAATATTATTAAAAAAAAATATATTCTATTTAGTTACACTAGTATTCACCCTTCTGAAAAATACATGCCAGCAAAACAACGCATTTACAAATCAAAATATACTACAGTTTATTTACTGACCTTTGATTGGTTCTCAGAAAAGTCATTGTGATTTGCTAGGAAGCTTTTATTACAATACACTTCGGCATTCATGACTAATTGTGTTTGTATTATAGAATAAAGCGTAACTTTTTTTTTTTTGTAATGCAGACATTTTAATTCTGTTTTCTTTATTAAATTCTACATAAAATTTTCTTGAATTTGATATATAAACATTTGTATTTAAGTGAAAATTCATATATTCTATAAGCACACAAATTTATAAAACATGAAAATTTCAAAAAATGTCCACAATTTTGGCCAACACTGTATATATAAATGTATGTAAAAATCAGTGGAACTTTAGACGAGTTAAGTAGATCCTCTCCGTAAGTTATTATTCCTTATTTTCTGTATATGTGTGTAATCTTTTGAAATGATGCGATATAAATATATTTTTAAAATTTGAAAAGCAAAAAATTCTTAACTGATTTTTAAAAAAAATAACATTCGTGAATAACTTGTTTATTAAACTTCATTTTTGTCATTTATTAAAACTTTTTGACGGATTTGTTAAAATTAGCATAACGCAAACCTGCGAAATTTGGGTTGTGTCGAGTTTTTTTAGCCTTTTATAATTGATGATTATGTATTTTTTAGCGCTGAATCCAAAAATGAGCTTCATGTTTTACCATCAGGTCGGGATTTTTTGCAAATCGCAAATTTTTAAATTTTTAAAAAGTCGAAATATTGGAAAATAATACTACAAAATAGACATAAATAAAATCTTCTGATAGAGTCATTTAAATGTTTGATGGAATCACCTCTAGACTCTTCCAAAGGGCAGTTGCGTCTAAGATATTATTATATCCCCAATCGTCTCAAAAAATCGTCTCAATACTTTATATCTCCATGATGTCAATGATCTCCCGTCAGATTACTCAGCTGTTTAGCTGTAAGAGTCCCAGTATAAGCCAAAAATGTGAATAAATTATTATTAAAATAAAAAAGTTTGACATTTATTTCATAGTAGCAAATTTTCTCTATTTTCTAAATTTTGAACAATTTTGAAATTTGCGATAATAAATTTTCAATAATTGTGAATAATTCTGAGGTGATTGTAAAAAATCAAGGTCATTTTCGTATGAAAAATTTTAAAGCATTTACTAGGTATCGGTACATTAATACACATAGTTATCTACAATATCCGTATGTTGAATTGCTGAAATTTATTTTATTCTTTAAGGTGTCTCAGGACTATTAAAGCTTTAAAATTTTGATTTTTTTTTATGTTAAACTCTTATCTTTTCTGATAATTTTGAAATAATTGTTTCCTTGAAATTCCCATTAGAACAGAAGTTATGGCTTTTAGAATTATACCTGCTCAATAGCTGAAGCGGCGTTTTCGAAACTTTGAAGTCATTTTTCTCCAAATGACGTTTTGGGCATAACGCTCACGATATCTCAAAAACATCTGAATACTTTTTCATGAAATTTTCAAAACGCATGTTTCATGTTATTATGTATAAACTGAACCTAAAATTTCCTTTTTATTGTTAAAAAAAAATATTTTTTAGGTGATTATACTGTTGAAATTTTGAAAATTTTGTATTAGCTAAATACAACTTTGTATTAAAAATATAAAAATGGTTCAAATACAAATTTATTTAGGTAATTAATATATAATAAATAATATGATAATTAATATAATCTGAAGTATATGTAGGTACCAAAATTTTCATTCTAGTTGCAATATTTATTTTGTAATCCTACGTGTAAGCTGCTGTACCAGTTTTATGCTCGTCAAATGTCTGACAGTATGGATCCCTCTATAAATTCTAATTCTGCATCTCGCAATTTTTTTACATACATCAAATAAAAGAACATACTTATATCTTTCATCTCAATACCAATTGTGTTTTAAAATCATATACATTTTAAGATATTAAATGTTGAAAATGGTCTTTTTAAATTTTTTTTCCTATTTTAAGAGTCCTGAGACCCCTTAAGTGCTACATAATCCGAAATTTATCAAGAAAAATTTTCAAAACATTTCGTATTATTTCATTCATATTTAAAATTTTTTACTACTTAAATTAATTAACAATTTTTTTCATGAAAATAAAAGTCATATATACAATATGTGACAGTAAATTTGTTAAAAAAATATCCACAACCCCCCCCCCCCCCCCCCCCCCCCCCCACACACACACACACAAACATAAGATTGCGACAACACATCGTCAGTCTTTAATGGTTTAAATAATTATTATTTAATTACACACACGCAAATACAAGTATTTAAAAAGACTGAATATAATAAAATAATTTCTAATGAATAGATTTCACCATATAAATATAAGCTTACAAAATAAGTCAGATTGTGAAAGGATGTGATTTTATCATTTAATTATAAATACATACCTCTAACATTTAGTGATATGACTGTACTGATACCAGAACCTATACCATTTGTAGCTTGGCACATGTAGAAACCTTCATCTGTCTTTTCTACGTTGCGTATAGACAACGATCCATTAACTAACGTGTGGATATGTGCATCAGTCAATAGCGTGTTATAATCACTCTGGAGTGAATCTGAAATTAATGTTCATGGTTAATAGATAGTACACGAAATTTGAATTATATCTAACATAGATATGGATTATTGTAAAATATTTGGTAGAGTTAAGTGGTTTCAGTAACAATCCTAATAAGATAAAAGCAACTTTTTTCATTAATATTCTGTATGGAAAAGCTACATTTTTTTAGAATCAAACTCATTGATTCTATTTTTACTTTCTTTTTTCCAGAGAAGAGAGTTTTGTAATCGAGATTTTTTTCAAATGATTTACATGTTTTAAGATGCAGAGATCACGAAAAACATGTTTATACAAAATGCCTGTCTGTCTGTCCGTGTGTCCATATGTCCATATGTGTGTGTGTCCACTTTGTATCATCGAAAAGTGTATGAAGTTATGCATAGAATTAAACCAAATTTTTTATGTGTGTTTGTGGCTATGTCCAGCAAGTTCTCCTCGAATTTGGAAGTATTCCACCCGGAGTGGATACTGTAATAGCAATTTTTGTGCCGTTTTCTTTATTGTAGCATCGAAAAGTGTATGGAGTTATGCATAGAAATGAACCAATTTTCATGTGTATGTTTTTGGCTTTAACCAGCAGGTCCCAAGTTAATTTGGCAACAATCCGCTGGAAGCGGGCGCTGTAATAGCAATTTTTCGCGATTTTTCTTAGTTTTGTTGTACATTGCCTGTTCATGCAGTGACAGGCAATTCCGATCCAGATAATCCGGCGATTCTCAAGCAGTTGATTTACAACAGAATAATGAAAAATATTGATTTTATTAAATATTATAATTGAGATTAACTCATTTTTACTCCAATTAGTAAAATGAGGCAGAAACTTATAAAAATCAAAGTTGGTGAAATATTGAAGTAAAATAACGGAAAGATTAACATGTATGAGAAAGAAGAAAAGTTTGGGACTGACACATCCGAGTAGGTTCACATTTTCAGCTATTGGACATGCAGACACATGTTCGATATATTTCCAACTCTGGCAGCAAAGAATGACACAAATTAAAACAGGGAACAGCCTCAATATAAAAACTGCAGACACTATGTAAAACTTAATTTAATGGAAATTATTCTTACTTTTCCAAATGCTTCGGGAAAAAAAAGTATTGGATATTTTCTGAGTTCACAGAGAAAATAGGGAATTTAAATTTACAAATTAGCGCAATAAAAATAATCCAAGTGCTAGAAAAATAGTCCATCATTAGATTTATATTTATTAAAACAAAATATGATTTCACGTGCTAAAAAAGATTACGGTACATATAAAAGTGTGTAAAATCTTTTTATAACATATCGACTAGTTCCGTGCACTTCTTATAGTAACATTCTTAATGTGTGAAAATTAATAAACTATGCGGTAATAATTCATTTATTATTTTCAAATCTTGAGAATGTCACCATTAAAAGCGTTCAAACTATTCGGTATATAATTAAAAGATTTTAAATAATTTTTTATATGCAGCGTAATCACTTTTAGAATATAAATGTATATTTTATTTTAGTAATAATAAGTGATTTTTTTTCTAACATTATTCCAGATTTTAAGTAAGTATATAGTAAGAAAGTATACAAAGAAATAGGTAAAATCTTGTAGTCATAAATGATTCTCGAAACCTTTCTGTTATCTTTACGAGCCTTTTGTAATCCTAAGAGAACTATATGATTAAGATATTGATTGAAAAATCTTTTCCAAAATTTAAGAAAAGAGTCCTATTATTTCAGAAATGTTTAAGGAAACCCCTGACACCTATTATTTTCTATAATTTCTGAAGATAAAAAAGATTTATTTTAAAATGAGGGTATCTTCTTTGTTTCATTGATGTTTTAGAAACTTCTCTGTCATATCACGCAATTTTTTCACGTTTTATTTATGAAACTTTTTACACAGCATTTTAATTACTTTTTCCACTTTCATTGTATGTTTATCTAAAAACAGGTGATTTCTTCACTTTTAAAAGCTGAAGTAAAAAAAAAAAAAACACCTCTTGCAATAAATACCATCGTGTATTGACATTTAATTAATAAAAGTATTTATATTGCAAATTAAAGACGTATTTGATTACTTTAGTATTTAGGCTGTGACTTTTAAGAATGAAATTACTGAGAACTGAAATCAGGCCATTAGTATTAATGAATAATATTGCATACTGTACAAAAAAAAGACAGATTCGTATAATTATTGAAGCATGAAGAGCATTTTTTATCGCAATAATTAGAAATATTTGCTATAAAGATAGGGAAGAGTAGCTTAAAATCGGATAATCGCACAAAAGCAGGATATATCGGTTTGATTAAATTTGATCAGCCCATTATTATTTTTAATATGCGGCAGAGCAGGCCCTTACCTGCTGGACAATATGCCTAGCTTAACGAGTTTTATACAAGGCTGCGGGGCGAAAGTCACCTGATCGCGTCATGACGGAGATCTACCTGATAGTACCTTGGTTTCAGAGCTACATCGCTAATTATTTTATCACTTTTGTTACTGTTACTGTTATTGCTATTAATCATGTTATTTGTATTTGTTTGTAAGTTGCCGGAAGTGGAAGGAGAAAAAAAAATGAAAAGACGAAGGTGGTTTCTCACTCTTCTACAGAACTCATAGAGCCTCCTTTAATACTTGTAATACTTACCGCTACTCAAGAATAAAAAGCAGCCATTACGGTATCTCTGTACGGGAGATTGCATAATTTCTGTGTTGGAAACTTTATTTTACCATTTTTGGTATTGATGATTGCCACTTTTCAAAATTCGTAAATATGAATACATTTAAAGTTATTGAAACTTTTATACTCTTGAGTATAGCATATTTAATAAGGATTTACTTCCCACAATGAAACTTTGGTCCCATTTATAGGGGCAATTTTATGACATTTTTTAAAACCTTCTTTCTCTACATGAAACTGGATGTGCTACATGGGACAAAAAGGTATTGCAATAGAATAACTGAAGTGATCGTAAGCAATGTTTGAAAAAAGGCAGATAAATCTACACGGACAAGAATGATAATCATTCTTAACAATCATAAAAGTCATAATGAATTTTATAAAGATGATAAAGAGGCGAACATCTTTTCTGCAATTTCCAAATTGCAATAAGGACAATAATCCTTTTATGTTTAATTATTGAATTATTATATATTGATTGAAAAATTATTAGCGTAGTTCTTTATTTAAAATTGTAAAGTAAAATATATCCTTCCTTGATAAAATAAAGTTTACTTTTTTTTAATTTCCTTTAAGATTAAAATATCTATACAGTTTTAAAAGAAAGTGCGCAGTAGGATATTACTAAAGATTTGACTTTTCATAAATAATCATTTATTATAAGAAATGCTATGACCTAATCATATATTGAAAATGATACTGAGGTACATGATAAACGCAGAACATGTGCTAAAGGTTATATTAAATTTGTTTCAAAATCTGGCTACAATAAGCAACTAATAATAAAGCATGTGGTTTTACTCTACTTTCGACAACTTCTTGGTAATAACTAAAATTGTACAGTTATCATTAATTGATAATATAATTTATATTGATAATCGTGTATGTATTTGATTGCTTCAGTATTACGGTTCTGATTTTTTTAAATGAAATTACCGAGGACTGAAGTCATACTATTAGTAAAAAAAACTAATATTGTATACCGTATAAAGGAGCAGACTTTAATGTCATTATCGAAACACCACGTATATTTTTTTATCAGTGCACATCTAAAAAATATATTTACCATAATGATATTTTTTCCAATAACTACCTTTATGTCTGAATCCTTAATTGATAATATCATAAATATTGATAAACAAATATGTATTTAATTATGTTAGGTTTTTGGTCGAGGCTTTCAAATATGTAAATATTGTTGTCTGAAATCGTGTCATTAGTAATGACAACTAATGTTGAGTGATTCAAAAACGAAGATAAATTAATGCTATATTTAAAACATGAAGAATATTTTACAATAATGAAAAAAATTTGAAAAAAAGGCATAATTGGTCAAGCTTGTTTTATTAATCTTTTCATGTTAAGAATTTAATTAGAAATTCATCTCTCTGCCACATAATATTTTACTTATAAATCAATGAAAATGAACTTTGGGAACATAATTTCAAGTTACTTGGATATTTTTGCCACAAGTAATTATAAATTTTGTGTAATTTTGTTATTTGGATTCTACGTCAGATTCTTACTGATTTTGCATCAGCATTAATATTGTGATTGATTAATGTTGTAAGAATGCAAATGCAGTTTTAGTAATGTCAGCGTTAAAACGCAAAGAAATTTTTTTGATAAAAGAATAATAATGATTCAAAACTTGCGAGGAAGGACTAACTTCCATCATTATGCCTCCTTTATTAATGATTTTGAACAAACTGTTTAATTACAGAGGCAACTATTTGTCACTGTATCATTTTAGAGCAAAATGGATCAAACAGAATTTCGCTTTTGTAAAGTTTATATTAACTTTTTTTGGACAAAATATTCTACGCTATTTAAAAATTTCCCTACGACACAATCATGCCTTGAGATTAATGAAAATAAAGCATGAAATTACAGCATAAACTGTAATATATATATTTTTAAATACTACGAGTTTTGGATTCTTGATATAATAAATCTTGTAATATTTATGATAGTTTGATTACTAACTACCAATATTTCACACCTTTGTATGAGTGATAATATTTTAACAGATAAATATTGTAAGAATATAAATACAGTATTATTAGAGTCAGCATTTATCGTGACAAAAATAATTCGACTAGAATATTGCAATGTTACAAAACTTGTAAAACTGTGAAAGTTTTTCTATTACAAAACAAATTTTATTAATGGTTTCATAACAAAAGCTTAACTATAGAGAGAACTATATTTCACTTTATCGTTTTATAGCAAATTGAATAAAACTAAACTTTCGCTTTTAGTTTAAATGGACTTTGTTTGGATAAAAGATTCTACGATATACGCTGTTTATAAATTATTATTATTTTTTTTTAAATTTCTGAACAGTATGAATTTTACTCACTCTGCATGAGTAATAATATTAAAACTGAGTAATGTTTAAGAAAACAAAAGTACTATTATAAATGTCAGCCTAAAATGAAGGTACATATTGTTCCATCAGAATATGATGCAAACCTTATGTAAAAGAGGATGATTTGCAATCATTTAAAAATGATTTAGAGAAAATGACGATAAAAATTAAGGAAGAATATGAGAGATGGGGGACTTTACATGAACGTTAGTAAGACCAAATACCTATTTATAGGAGGAAATGAGACAGACCTAAATCTAAGTAATAACATAAAAATAGAAAGCTGTGAAAACTATAGATACTTTGGTTTAGATATTAATACAGAAGGCAGAGACTCACAGGAAATTATATAAAGAATTTTTCAGGGAAAATGGCTGTAAAACTATTAAATTATATTTGGTGGAGTAAGGAGATCTCTACGAAAATATAGTATAATATATACAATTCTATTGTAAAGAGCATATTGTTATATGGGCAGAAGGGCGGGGACTTATGGAGACAGAAAGAAAGAAATTAGCGGCAGTTAAAATGGATGTCCTAAGAAGATCATGCAGGATATCAAGAACAGAAAGAATAAGAAAGGAAAGAATAAGAAAATTATGAAAATAAAGCGATATTAGATGATCTTAAAAAAATCTATCAATCTCGTGTGGTAATGTAAAAAGAATAATGAAAGAGTCCCGAAAATCGCATTTAATTATAAAACAAATCATAAAATGAAACGGGGAAGACCACGAAAGAACTATATTTACGATAAAAAAAAAATACGATGAGGGATATAGGTCTGTAGAAGGAACGGAACTTTGAACGAAGAAATGAATTGGACTCTTGTAGATTTTTCAGATGGCTGCATCTGACGCCATGAACCGAGTTTATACTATATTATATTATATTTTTTATATATTTTTTTTCATAAAAATTTTTAATACTGAAGCAACAATCTGTCACTTTATCATATTGCAGCAAAATTCTTGAAAAAAGATTTTCATCTTTGTTAAATTTAAACTAATTTTATATGGACGAAAGATATAACACTTTTACAAATTTCGTTTGATATACAATCGTATTGGTTCTAATTACAAATTCTGTGATATTTAATACTTTCAATTTTTAGTTTACAATGCAATAACTTTTATATCATTAGACCCGACGGAGATTTTCACACTGCGATCTTTGAGATTATTTGCGGTTACTGTAGCTTTCTAAACATCATCGTTATTTTTTTAGGGTTCCGTACTTAAGTAGTCGGATATACCAATCCCAAAACTTTCTCCTATCTCATGCATGTTAATACTTGAAAAAAAGCTATCACACTACCAAAATTAAACGGCAATCTATGCCCATCATGAGGATTCTATAGATATGAAATTCCGTGCATTAGTTCTTGAGATATGGCTATCTACGAAATTGTGTAAATACAGCAAAATTCAGCCTAGCAGCCCCACCTATTGGGTGCTTTACACGAAAACCTATGTTAAACAAAACTACCAAGCACCACTTACGTCGAAGTCTAACTGAATCTGAAGTTTGTGGGAATTCCGTGCATTAGTTTTTGAGATAGAGTTATTGCGAAAATCATGAAAATGCCAGCATAGCAGCGCCACCTATTAGACGATTAACACCAAAACCTAATGAGCAACAACTTGTGTTAACATCTAACTAAATCTGAAGTTAGATGAAAATTCGTGCATTAGTTTTTGAGATAGAGCTATTGCAGGAATCGTGCAAAATGCAGCACAGCAGCGCCACCTGTTGAGCGATTTACACCAACAAGTAATCCGCATCAAGTCATATCGAGGACTAACTAAATCTGAAGTTTGATGAAAATCCGTGCATTAGTTCTTGAGATAGAGCCATTGCGGAAATCATAAAAAATCCATCATAGCAGCGCCACCTTTTGAGCGATTTACACCAACACCTAATCAGCATCAAGTCATATCAAGGACTAACTGAATCTGAAGTTTCATGAAAATCCGTGCATTAGTTCTTGAGATAGAGCTATTTCGGAAATCATAAAAAATGCACCATAGCAGCGCCACCTATTGAGCGATTTTCACCAAAAACTAATCAGCATCAATTTGTATTAGGGAATAACTGAATATGAATTTTTATTAAATTCCGTGCATTAGTTCTTGAGATAGAGCGCCCACAAAATTTGTGTCACACACAGACACACAGACAGTCAGACAGACAGACAGACATATTTCGGGTTCTCTGACCTCTAAAACGTGTAAATCCGTCGAAAACCGGAATTCGAAAATTTTCATGAATCCAATACTTTCTTCTTGTAAAGATAGAAGAAAGTAAAAAGTAAAAACGTCACCATTATAAGTTTACTCCAGTGCCTATCTGTCCGTCTATCACAACCGTTTTACTCGTAAACTTTGGAACGTGGAAAGTTTAAACTGGATGAAGTAATAAAGGTTATAGACCCACATATTTATAGATTATTAACCATTCTCAAACATATTTAGGGAAAATGTAGAGGGGCTAATTAAATTACTTAAAAAAAATCTTTTCCTTATACATTGTGTGGGCTATCGTGTGAAAGCTTTCGTAACGCCGCAATCAAAAATACATTTCTTTTAATTTTAGGTATTATATTTTCAGAGAAATCGTCAAAAATGTAATGCAAAAATAAGTCCCACCACCTCTATTTCCGAATCTACGGAAACACTAAAATTATGAAAAAAAATAGCGGAAATAGAAGTTAATTTAAACACCGGAAAACTATAGCGATTACCCCAGGTCAAACAGTTTTTGTTAAAATTGCATTTTTCCGTTATACATTAATTTGGATTTGCGAGCATTACACAAAGAAGTTGAGGAGCGCTGGATGGAGCTATCGTCGCAGAAGTATAAAGGGATTGCTAATAATGATTTTCAAAAAAAAAAAAAAAAAAAAAAAAAAAAAAAAAAAAAAAAAAAAAAAAAAAAAAAAAAAAAAACTGTCCGTAATTAGCCAAGATATTAACCTTTAAAGAGACGGACGGTTTGGACATATATAAAGACACGAGCGGCGTACTGTATGCGTCATCCGCTTTAAAAGCCTAGAAAACACCTTTCAATGATATATTTGTGTAATGCAATATCCAATAGCTGTATAAAAACAACAAACGTCAAACTGTTAAAAACAGACTAATTTAATTAGAATTAATCACATTAGTTTGCATTGAGAGACTATCTCAATACGCCACCCGTGTCAATAAAGGTTAATTAAAAACCTATTTGTAAAAATACGGCACGGACCAAGGCGGCGTTGCAACTTTGCGATCTCCTTTGGAAGCGCGCTTAGTATAATGCCAAGTTTAAACTTTGAACAAGTATTTTGTTTTAGGTACAGTGTAAAAAAATAATATATATATTATTACTATATTGAGTTTGGGTTTATGAAAGGTCAAATGAGGTTTAAATATGCACTACTTTTATTGTCAGCACAGAATTAAGTTCATTATACACAGATTAGGATAAGATTAAAAAATAGTTAAACGGAATAGCAATATTTGATATTATTTAGGCTTCATATCTCTCTGAACTTTGATGGTATAACCATTTATACGTTTCTAGTACATACAGTTATATCCAACTCTACCTTGTATAGTTTTTTACAAAGTCCTTATTATTTTTTTAGTAAATATTTTTTTGTAATAATACTGTCACCAATTAATATATTTATCGTACGGAACCCTCTGCGTGCGAGTAATACTCGCGCTTGACGGATTATTTTAAATATATATTGAAAATAATGGCAATATTCTATAATTGGAATTTCACATTGTCATGTTTGATACCAATGAACTCAGAATTGCGTCAGGAATATATATTCAATAAGAATAAATACAAGTTCTCAAGCTGTAATTATTTAATATATCTATTTTCGATAAGGAATCTCTATAATTTTACATAAAACCCCATTTTTTCACATAACTTAACTGCATTTTTTATTACCCTTAATAAAAGTTGTACACAGTATCTACATCCTAATGTAATATTTGAACACGCAGATGACAAAAGATTTATAATCACTGAAGCGGGACTGATGACATTTAATTAACCGCAATATTCTATCAAACAAAATATTTTAACGAAATGTGAGTGCAATATGTAAAAAACCTATAAAAATCTTTTCGATTGATACCTCATTAATCGTTGTTCATTTTGTATATCTATAGAAAAATGGATGTTGATATCAGAAATTACGAAATCAAATGATAGTTATCTGTCAGTTTATCTTGGAAGCAAAATATATCAAATAAGATATTTGTGTCAGAAAAGTTAAAAACCTATTTGTTTATTCGAAAGTATTTATAAATTTTCGTGAGACAGAATCACCTGAATGAGATAAAATAAAAAATCATAAACATTTTTTCAATTTTCAATAAAGAGAAAGGTTGTAAATATAAAATTTATTTTACTCTGAATGTGTCTGCCCTTTTTCTATAGGAAAAAAAAAATAATCTTTTGAAATTAGACAGATTAAAAATATATATAATTAGTTAACGAATGATAATATTTTTATATTAAAACTGCTCATTAATAATGTAAAAGTTAAAACGTGCCGAAATATTTAGATCAAAATATTACAAATATTTTAACTTATAAAATTGTAAATGGTTTGACTCATTACGCCTCGTGTATTAATGATTTCATTTCATAACAAGGGTTTAATTATAGAAGCAAGTTTGTGTCACTTTATCATTTTGGAGCAAAATTTATCAAAGGAAATTTCACCTTTTGTAAAGTTTAAATTAACTTCGTTTGGACAAAAGATTTTGCTCTCTTTATAAATTCAGAAGGTATAATCAACTGTATGATCTGTAAACAAAAATTCTGTATTTTTAATACACGCTTTGCATTTAAATATGTTATTATGAATATTTAGTTCCTGTTTGACAATATTTAATTATAAAATCATTTTTATAAATTTAGATAGTTTAAAATGATATATATAATTAGTTAATTACCGCTGTATAATTAGAAAAATAACAAGTTACATGAATAAATTCATAATAAATTCAGCCAAAGTTTTACTAAATTTGTCTAATAAGTTGCTAAATATATAAGTACAAAATACAAAAAATTGTATATCTAAAACCTGGCACTTTCAAATACAACTGTACTCTTCATCAGGGTTGAAAAATGAAAATACGAAATCGGAGAACCGAGTTCTTTCGAATCAAATATCCATTGAAGTGTTCTAAAATGAAGCGTAAGGTACATTGATCGGTGGATGAAGACTGCTGTTATAACTTTTTCAATTGAATCAAACTTTTGAGATAATGTAGGATAAAGTATTGTTACAAGTGTTATTATTTCTGCACATAATCTCTAACAATTATCCGACATATGAACCATAATAACCAAAGATTTTTTTTTGGTGATCTTGGCCCTGTTAATATGTAGATTAATATCACATCTTAGATAAAAGGAATATTACGTCTTGAAATTAACATCACATATAAAATATAAAGATTTACTAAAAGACGTATACTACACACAAAAAAGGTAAAAACTTTCAAATCACTAAATAAAATTTTAAAAGTCTAAAACAGACAAGTTTCAGCCATCCTGTGGCCTTCATCAGGGTCTTACTTGACTTCATAAGAGACAAGTACTTGAAACCAGATTATTGTCAATAACAGCGTCAGACATCTTCAATAGATTGAATGATGATAATCTGAAATTAGATTGAGAATTGGAGACGATTGTAATGAAGGAATTTCTTTCGGTATACATAGGTTGTGGTTAAATTTTTTGAAACAGGATTTAACTTAAAGTTAAAGATGTCTGACGTTGTTATTGACAATAATATGGTTTGATCAAGTTTTTCTCTTTCGATGTTTTTTGAAGTTGGATGGTTGGATTGAGGATGTACAGATGATGCTATTATTGTGACATGTTCAATATAGCATGTTGACTTTGATGAACTAATAAGTATTTGTCTCTCTTGAACTGAAGTAAGACTTTGATGAAGGCCACAGGGTGTCTGAAAATTGCCGGTTTTAGACTTTCAAAATTTTATTTAATGTTTTGAATGTTTTTACCTTTTTTGTGTGTAATATACGTCTTTTAGTAAATCTTTTTATTTTATATGTGATCACATCTTAGCTTTATTCCCGATATTGCGTTGAGGGAACGTTCTAATTATATATCTGAAATACGTTCCTTAAAGCGTAACTTTAATTTACTTGTCATGCCAATATATAACTTTTCTTTATTGTCATCAAGCTATATCTTAATTTCAGAAATGATAACGCTTGGAATGGTACTTTATGCTACATTATCCCCAAAATGTGGTCCAATTTATCAAATTTGAGTAATAGCCTCGACCGACCAGCCAATCTAGCCTACTCTTCATTTTGAGACATTACAAGGGATATTTGATTCGAAAGGACTCGGTACTCCGAATTCGTATTTTTTATTTTCAATCTTGAAGACGAGTACGATTGTACTTGAAAGTCGCAGGTTTCAAAAATACAAATTTTTGTATTTTAAATTTTAAATTTTATATATTTAATAACTTATTAGACACGTTTTAGTAAAACTTTGACTGCAATTGTTCATGTAACTTGTTCTAGCTAAGGTGAATAACGGATTCATCAATAATATTTTGATTTAGGATCATAAATTAGTTTAGAGTAGAAAAAGTAAGTAAAATTTTCCTTGTTTCGAAATAATTTATAAATGTCTTTTAGACATAATCTTCATGCTGCAGTCTTAAAAATATCGACACGTGCATGAGAACCTGAAACAGCTTTTCCAAGAGAAGTTGTATCATAAACAAATGTATGAGCTCAAATAATATTGATAATACATTTAAAAAAAATTGTCGATAATTATAAACGTAATATCATACTTCTGTGTGATTTCAAGATAAATTATTTATTAAATGCGCAATTCAAGCATATTTTATCCAAATCGTTTCACGAATAATTTTTAATAACTAATCAATTAATATGATAAAATTATAATCAATTCAGTTTCATCGAACTTAACGGTTTGTGTCTTATGGCCTATATCCTGGAATGAGATTTCGACTTTTTTGCACACCAGTATTTTGTTAGAGAAAATGTTATTTTATTTAATCGGAACATTTTCGTAATTTAAGAGAACAAGATTTTCTCTAAGAAAATATTGGTATGCAAAAAAGCGGAATTCTCATCCCTGGCTATATCTCAAACCCAAGTCTAACTATATTTTTTACATATTCGTAAAAATGAGATTATATAATAGTGAAATTAAGTAAAAACGAAGTGGATATTAAAAAGTGTGCATATGTTTTATTTTAAATTGAGAGTCAAACAGCTGATAAAAAACAAAGAATTCTTACATTTTATTTACTTTTGAATTTCCATTTTCAAAAGTGTACGTATTACATATTACACATTTTTTATTTGAAAATTTAGCAGAATATAATTTAAAAGATTTTTATAAGTAATATAGAAAGAAATTTATCGTATATTTTATAAATAGCGTCTGTCTTAATGTGATTGAACGTTATAAACATAAGTTCCTAATATCGGGATTAATGAGCTACTACTGTAAATTTAAATGTATAACAAATCGCATCGAAAGATTAACCATTATAAATATAAATTTAGATCTATACTTCAGTTTCACAGATCTAATCTATCGCTGCTTAGGGGTAATTCATTTTATCATCAATAATAAATAAATTAATAGTAATGATATGTGAATATTTAATCTTAGTAAAATAATGGAATCTCTCACTTTCATATACGTGTTGAATACAAGAACTATATTCATGGATTCTTTTATTTGGTGATGCACATTTTGAATTAAAAAACTTATATACATAAACCATTACAAAATTATTCCGTATACACGATGCATTTAAATACTCGAATTCATTTTGGCAATTTATCAAGGGCGGAGCAAGGCTGATCACTTACTTGGTCGTAAAAATGCATCTCTATTAAAGGAACAACTTTTTGTAAACATAAAAAGGAATACATTAATAGTTATGGGAAAATTATTTTAGTCTGTAAACTATTTGTCTATTAAATTTGTCTGTATACGAAACAAACTGAAATTATTAAGTTCACTTCATTAGCAAAATCGTATTGTCATATCTGTTATAAGAAAAACAAGTAAATTTGTTTACGTACTTTAAGGAAGCAAATAAGAAGTGTTGTACAGTCGTGGAAAAAAAGTAAACACCCCATACTAACTCTGCAAAAAATTATTGTAGAAGTAAGTTACTGGTACCACACGATTGGTAATAAAGTCTACTTTTAAATGATGTATATAAGATTTGCTTTGCGAGCAATCTACATATTAAAACGAACTATAACTTTGTTTTTTTTTTCTTCAACAGCAGTACACAATTCTGACTCCATAAATGAACACAACAACCTTCAATTAGCCTAAAAACAAATTTTTATGCAATTCGTACGATAGGTTTACGAGAAATTAATTATTTTAAAACGAGCGTATTTTAGGGGCTGTATCCAAACTGAAGTTCGCTACTCCATTGATGACCGAGAGAGCCCCCTTCTTGATCATAGATTATTGGATAGGAGATTTAAGAAATTTCAAAATATCTAGCCACTTCTATCATAGGCCCCTTAAATCATCATTTTGCCGTTTTTTAAGAATAATTTGAAAACTAATTGGAAGAAAAATGTGAAATTTTGGATTTCCATAAAGCAGGACTTAATAAATCTAAATCCATTAATAAAAAGTGTAGGTTGCAATTCATAATTTTTTCGAGTATTAATTTCGTAATTCATTATTCATATCATAAAGCTATAAAAATTGTAAATTCAACATATTTATGTTTGGGTATTTTAGTATTATTGCTACACAAAAAATTAGCACATTAAGAGTATAATTTCACGAGATATTATTAAAAATATGAAAGTGTAATTTAACATTAGAAGCACTAAATTGTGAATGTTTATAATTCAAAACTTATCATTCAAATGATTTGAAATTTGGTGCCTGGGGATAGTTTGAACCGAAGATTTGAAATATCTTGTTAAAATTGGGTATTGCCATCGAAAAAATGAAGTTTGGGTTCGTTTTAATATGTAGATGGCCCCCTAAACAAATTTTATATACATTATTTAAAAGTAAACTTTATTTCCAATCGTTCGGTACCAGTAACTTTCTTTTACGATAATTTGTTGAGGAGTTAGTAGGGGGGTGTTTACTTTTTTTTTTTCCACGACTGTACGTAATGGAAGTTGGTAAATAAAAATAAATTATATTTTAAAGTATTTATTCTTTAATTTATTAAAACAGATGTACCGAAATGTAAAATTCAACATCTATTAAAAGTGTTTTAAACATTTTTTTCAAAAAAAAAAAAAAAAAAAAAAAAAAAAACATTAATAAGATAAATAAGATGTATACATATTATTCAACAGAGTGGTTAAAATTATTAAATGCATTTTAATATTAAGATTAATTTTACGATGAATACTCCATGTTTAAAATAATATATCCATATTTAATATATTCTTTCTTTTATGCATGCATGCACTCAATTTTACAAGATTATATGCATATAAATACTTACATAATACATCATGTATCATGCATGCATGCATGCATAAACTTTCAACACATACGATAATTAAAACAAACAAACCAACAAACAAACAAACAAAAAAAAACTGGAAGAAATGTTGAATAACGATGAATATCCTACTTTTCTGAATATCCTACATTTCTAAAAAATCCCTGCCGGCTCGGCGTACAGGCGGAGGAAGATTTCGAAGTACTAATTTCACCAACAAAAACTAAATCAAGATTAGAGAAAACCCAGTTTAACAATTTTATCTGGCCGCTTTTGACGCGCTTTTAATTTCATTTTCCTGTAAGAGCTAGTTTTATCAGAATCCTGTTAATACGATATTTTTTTCTTAAACCCCACATTTTGGTAATTTGTTTCTGCTGTAAAAGTTGGTCCTATCAAAAACTTGTCAATATAAAAGTTGTAGATAATATTAAGAAGATTTGCCATAAATTTAAGCGGGTTTGATATCTTGTAAATTGAAGAAGTTGTGAATTTTTTTCTTCTTCAAAACTCCTTTTTTCCTTTTTTTTTTGGTAAGAATTGTTGGTACTATCAATAAAAGTTGTAGTTAATATTGAGAAGATTTATAATAAATTTAAGTTGATTTGATATCTTGAGAACTGACGAAATTATGAATTCGTTTCTTCCTGAAATCCTATTTTTTTCGCCCTTTGTGCCTATATTTAATTTTATCAAAAACATGCCATACTTAAATTTTTGGCCCTTTTCCTAGAAGCAATAATAACTTTAAACTGATTTGATATATAATTAAAAAGTTATCGGTTTTTTTCGGTTTTCACAAAACCCCTCCCTATTTCCAGCCCCTTGGTCCGATTTTGCCCCTTAACGCATTTGACCGAGATTTTCTTCCTCTTGATTTTATGTGTCAGTTTGGAAGAGATTTGTGCATAATTATGGAAGTTATCGTGCCCATAAAAAAGTTATATATATACAGCACTATCAGTAATTCCTTGGAAAAAGTGGAATTCATTTTTCGATGTACTATAGAGATTCAACATTTTGCAGTTTGTACCTGACTATACTGTGCATTATTATTCCATGGACCATTATCCTTAATTTTCTTTTTGGCAACAGTTGCATATAATCATAACCTTCTTTTTATTATACCTTAGTGTGTGTTACAGAGGATCTCAATGTAGTAAAATATTTTCTTTTCAATCCATTTACATCCGTATTTATTTTTTCATATAACTGTTTTTCCAATTTTTCTCTGGTTTTATTGTGTGTTGGTAGCCCTAAATTCGTATTGTTTAGCTTTTTTTATGGCTAATACGAAGTTGAAACCACATACTTTATTTGTAGTACCTCGGTATTTAGGGCCTGAGGATTCTAACATGGTTCTACAAATTTCTATTTTATTACTTTAATTCTTTTTTTTTTACCATGTTTCTTTGTGGCAATTTATAAAAGTTTTTAATGGTTATATATATATATATATATGTGTGTGTGTGTGTGTGTGTGTATATTGTATATATAAAGTTCAGAATTGCGCATGGTTTTGGATTCTAGGGGTCATTATCGGCGTAGATCTGTAAAAGTTCAGAAATTCCAATATAGGGGAGAATGTAATAGGTAGTATTCTTACGAAATATGTCTAAAATTGGAAGAAATGGTGACTAGTGATTAATATCCTAAATTTCCAGATAGAAGTATTGCTACGACAACGGTTTTTTTTTTTTAATGTTCACTTTTAATTTAAAACAGGACTGGCAAATATTAATTTAGGAATATTTTATTTAAATTGATTTATTATTATAGCTAAAGTCTTAATATCTGGCTTAAAATAATATATTATAAATTTATATGCATATATCTGTTATAATTATATAATATATGTATTATACATAAATCTTTACAAAATTATTTAGTATACGCTATGCATTTAATACTCGAATTCATTTTGGCAATTTATCAAGGGCGGAGCGAGGCTGATCACTTACTTAGTCGTAAATATGCATCTCTATTAAAAGAATGACTTTTCTAAACATAAAAAGGAATACATTAATAGTTATGGGGAAATTATTTAAATTAGTCTCTGTACTATCTGTCTATTAAATTAGTCTGAATACAAAACAAACTGAAATTATTAAGTACATATCATTAGCAAAAACGATATTGTTATATTTGTTACAAGAAAACCAAGTAAATTTATTTAGATGCTTTAAAGAAGCAAATAAGAAGTGTTGCAGTGTAATGGGAGTTATTAAATAAATAAATAAAACTTTTTAAAGTATTTATACTTTAATTTATTATAATAGATACTATACCGAACTTTAAAATTCAACAATTATTAAAAGATTTTTACCATTTTTTTGTTTTGAAAAAAGAAATATTATTAAGATAAATAAGACGTATATTTATCATTCAACAGAATGGTTAAGATTATTAAATGCGTTTTATTATTAACTTAATTTCACGATGAATACGCTATGTATGTATAATATACTATCTCCATATTTCATATATATTTTCTCTATCTATATAATGCATGAATCCAATTTTACACGTTTACATGTATTTAATATGCATGCCTACATACATATATGCGTCGTGTATCATACATATATACATGCATAAATTTTCAACACATACATTATTTACATTATTTCTTAAAAAAATAATAAATTTTTTAATAAATTGTAAGAAATGGCTAACAGTGATGAATATACTACATTTCTAATTCCCAATACAACTATTGCTACGGCAAAGCTTTTTTCTATATCCGCTTTTAATTTAAAACAGAACTGATAAATATTATTTTTGAAAGAAATATTTTATTTGAATTATAGCTAAGTTCTTAAAATCCGGCTTGAAATAGTATATTATAAATTTAAACTTATATCAAACGGCATAAAATGATTAACCATTATAAATTTAAATTCATATTTACTTTCCAATTTCAAAGATTTATCTGCTGCTGCTTAGCAGCAATCTACTTTACTGTAACCAGTAAATAAATATGGGAATATTTAATCCGATTAAGATGAGGAAATCGCTCTGTCTTAAACATGATGAATGTAAGAATAATAATCTTTTGAACTGTAATTATTTTCTGATGTACAATTTGCATGTTGAAAAATGATATACATAAATCATTACAAAATTATTCAGGATATACGATGTATTTAAATACTCGGATTCATTTTGGTAATTTTTGAGGGTGGAGCAAAACTGATCAATCACTCGTTCGTGAAGATGTATATCTATTAAAGCAAAAATGATGCCAAATATAAAACGGAATACAATAATCGTTATCTGTAGATTATGGAAATAAGTCATTATACCAAAGAAAGTGTTCTTCATTAGCGAATAAATATCCTCATATTTATTACTTGAATAACAAGCAAATTGATTTTGATTGTTACACTGGATATTTATGTAAGAAGTATAGCGGATAAATAGAAGTTGGTATATAAAGGAAAATTTCATGCACATTTATTTTTGGAGTTCCATACTTAAAAAGTAAAAACGGAACGATTTTAATACCACTCGTGTGTCTGCCTGTCCGTCTGCCACTGCCATTTTTCTCGAAAATTAGTGAACGTGGAAAGTTAAAACTTGAAAGTGTTATAAAGACTGTTGACACACATATTTATAGATTATTAGAATTCACAAATATTTTTTGGAAAAATTTAAGGGGCTAATTAAATTTATTGAATTTTTTATATATATATCGTGTAGGGTATCGTTCAAAGGATCACGTAACACACCCCTCCCCCCCCCCCTCCAAAAAAAAAGTTTTTATATTTTCAGAGATATAGTCCAGAATATACTGCAAAAGTATGTCCCCTACCTTATTTCGAAATCTACTGAAACTAAAATTATGAAAAAAATTAAGGATAGTTGGAGTTTGTTTAAACCTTGCAGGAAAACATAGCGATTACGCTAGGTCACATAGTTTTTGAAAAAAAATTGCAATTTGTTCAGTTACACACAAACTTTATTTTGCGGGTACTCAGCGGGGAAATTTGGGAGCGTTCAAAGTACCTATCAACGCAGAATCATTGATAATCAATTTCGAAAAAAAAATGTGGGTAATTAGCAGATATTAATTAAGAACAGCGACATAGACCAAGGCTGTGTTACAACTCTACGACTTCCTTTCGAAGCGCTCCTGGCACAATGCCAAGTTTATACTTCGTACACGATCTTAATTGTACGGAACCCTTCATGCGCAAGGAAAACTCGCACTTGACCGATTAATTTATTTCATTTTGTTTAACAGAAGTATTTCAGAGTAAAACTCTAAGAATAAAATTATAGCGTGTGAATGAAATATAGTAAAGAAGTAAGAAATCATCCAATTTTTTTTTATTTAATTTTTTTTAGCAAAAGCATGTCTGAGTAAAATTATCAGAATAGAAACACTGCATTGTTATATATAGAGCTAAATTAAAAAGGAAAATTTTCTATTAGAGAATAACGTAACTAAAAAACTTGTGAATAACTAATATTATTGCCTTCCTCTCACCACTTTTTAAAATAATTTCGTTACAATTTGATTATAGAAGCAATGACATGTCACTTTATAATTTTGAAGCAAAGTGTATTAAAAGTACATAACTCATAACAAAATTATTCAGGGTAGGCGATGCATTTAATACTCCAATTCATTTTCATATTTTTTCAAGGACGGAACAAGGCTGATAAATCATTTTATCGTAAAAAGGTATCTGTATTAAAAGAATTATGATAAATTAAATATGAATACATCAACAGTTTTGGGGAATTTATCCTTCTATATATATATATAAAATAACGATTTAGAAACGGGCCAAAAGATTTGGAAATGGATCAGTGGAAATCTGCATAAATACCGCGAAACAATATCTGATTGGTCAGAGCTTTCTGTCTTTTCTTAGCTGGAATAGTGCCTGGCGAAAACCATGAAAGTAGAGAATTTAGATAGGATAGGCGGGGAAAGGGAAGAATCTCCTGCATTTCGATAGACTTCTGTTTGTTGCTTTTTTAGGGGTCGATGGCAAAAGTGATTTTTACAGTATTATTAAAAAATATAAAAGTATCTTATAAATCTAGAACTTTCTCACCTGAGTCGTCAATTCTACGCCTTTATTGTGGCTGATCTCGTTAAGGTATTTACTTCGAGGAATATAAACACTGCTGTACGAAACAAAACATTTAATAGACGAAAACTAACACTAAAAACGGTACATAACGGTATATATACTATCTTTAAACATCTTCAATTTTAAATTCGTACATCTCGTCTGCGGAAAATTCATGGAACAACAAATGACATAAAAATTAAATCGTAAACAAAAATGGGTCACATTTAGTTCACACAGCTTGTTTTTTTTACTTCGCACCAAAGAGTTTGGAATTTGAGTCAGAAAATACAACATCCTCCGGCCCAGAAAGATAAGTTATTCTTTATAATAGTCAAGTTCCAATAGATATAGGTGTTGTACTGTTCGCCGAATGAAATTGCCTGTTGCCAGTCTTAAAGTGCATGCACGAGCCTTTCCGTCTCTACCAGGATGAATATCTGTAATAATGCCCAATTTCCACAAAAGCCTTGTCTTCTTTAATTTGAACAATGGCTCCCTTTTTTACTTGTATGCCTTTGGAGTGATCTGTATAATGGACAGATTTTAAATCCATTAGGTAAAATTGTTTCCACTTCAACCAAAATTTTTCTACTAAGTTTAATCTGTATCTATATCTGCGAGTTACTTCACTTTTGGTAGAAGGAATGATCCTTATCTTTTCCGGTGGCAAAGCTGTCAGTCTTTTCCCTACCAGGAAATGTGCTGGACACATGGGGGTTGGCTCATTTTCATCATTCGATACAAAGGTTAATGGGCGGGAATTCAAAACAGCTTCCACTTCCTGTAAAGTGGTTTCAAATTCTTTGTAGTCTAATGAAGATCTTCCAAGGATTTTCTTAAGGCATATCTTCGTTGAACGTACCAACCTTTCGTAGAATCCTCCCCACCACGCTGCTCTCTCTACGATGAATTTCCATTCAATTCTTTTTTCACTAAAATAATTTTGCACCTCAGGATTCTTTATCAAAATCCATATCTGCTGTAAATCCCTGTCCGCTTTCTTGAAGGTTTTAGCATTATCGGTGTAAATAATCTTGCAAATACCACGACGTGAGATGAATCTTCGGAAGGCCATTAAATATTCGGTCATTGTTAAATTCATAACAATTTCTAGATGCACTGCTCTTACTACTGCTCATGTAAATAAAACAACGTAAATCTTGGTACTATTTTTGAGGTATAAAGGACCTAGGAAATCTGCTCCTGTCACTTCGAAAGGTGATGCTTCTTTAATTCTATCTGGAGGAAGGGGTGCAATGTCTTGGCAGTAAGGTTTAGTGCTGAATTTTTTACAGATGATACATCGCCTTAGTATACGTTTTACTTGTTGCCTACCCTTTATAATCCATAAACTTTCTCTTAATTGGGCGAGTGTTTCGGCAACTCCAGCATGAGCTACTTCTTCATGAGCTCTTCTGATTTGAAGATCTGTAAAATGACTTGTGCTAGGAAGGATAATTGGATGTGCTTCTGAATAACTTAAATTTGAATTCTGGAGTCTTCCTTTTAATCGCATGATTCCATCTTCATCTAAGAACGGATTTAAATTTAGAATTTTTGATTTTCTTGGGATTAATTTCTTCTTAAACAATGCTTCCCTTTCTTCTGGAAAGCATTTCTCTTGCGTCTGTTTTATCCAATATTTCTCGGCTTTCAACATTTCTTCAGCACTCAAAGGTCCTGAAAGTTTACTTACACGTATCTTTGTATTGTTCGCAAATCTGAATATCCAACAGGTGATGCGAAGTACTCTAGTCAATGTACTGTAATTTTCAATTTTAAAAATTGTATTTTCTTCTTGAGTCACACAGCTAGCTTGGAGAATTTTTGTTTTCATTGATGATCTTTTCTCTACTTCGACACTTTTAATATCAATTTCTTTCGTTTCTTGAGGCCAAAATGTTTCATTTTCTTTCAGTCACTTGGGACCGTTAAACCATGCTTCATTTTTCAAAAATGATTCTGCTTTTTCACCTCTGGTTAACAGGTCAGCTGGATTTTCTGAGCCAGGGCAATGCGACCACAAGTTTGGATTTGCTTTTTGCTGTATTTCTCGAATCCTATTCTGAACAAATGGCTTCCATTCTTCAACATTGCCTCTGATCCAATGCAGAACAAACATTGAATCTGTCCAGAAATGTAGACTGATTTTCATTTCTTTGAAAAGATGTTGATTAACATAGGCTTTTAGTCTAGTCCCTACTAGTGCGCTCATTAGTTCCAATCTTGGCAGAGATAATTTCTTGACTGGAGCAACTCTGACTTTGGAAATGACGAAACTAGTAAATATTTGTTCGTTAACACGATATCTTAGATAAACAACAGATCCATAAGCTTTGGAACTTGCGTCGTTAAAACAGTGCAATTGTAGATCTTGAATCGCATCTTTTGAATAGTCACCAAAATAATATCTTGCAATCTTTGCAGCTTCAATAGAACTTAGTTGCTTGCACCACTTAATCCATTTATTGTGCATATCTTCATTCAATTTATCTTCCGAATTCAGACCTTCTTTCCAAATTTCTTGCATAAGAATTCAATTCTTGCAGTTACCGTAAAAGGGTTCAAAATTCCTATGGGATCATATATTCTTCCTATCATCTTTAAAACTTCTCTTTTGGTTACACCGTTATTCTTATCGTCAAATTTCAAAAGATTCTGTAATTCGACTTTCAAATAATCTTCTTGGGTATTCCATTTATAACCTAGAATTTTTGTATAAGCAGAAGTTTTATGGACAGTTTCTTCTTTTATGTCAAATTGCGATTGAAGACTTTCAGAATTTGTAGTCCACTTGCGCATATTGAAATTAGCCTCATTCAAAATGGTCTTAACCTCAGCATATACCTTCAAACCTTGTGATTCTTCATTTACACGAGCGAGTAAATCATCAACGTACAGACAATCATTAAGCAGATCAAACGTATCTGGAAATGTGGATTTGTATTTCTTGATATGATGTTTTATAGTTGCAGATAACAAAAATGAACTAGGCTTCGCTCCGAATAAAACTCTGGTCATTCGTAATGTTTTCAACTTCAAATTTGACACTGGATTAGGAGAATTTTCCATCCATAAAAATCTAACAGCATCTCTATCTGCAGGATCTAAACTAATTTGCAAATATGCCTGTTCAATATCGCCGGTGATTGCAATTTTATGTAATCGAAATCGAAGTAAAACATCGAGTATATCTGGATTTAAATTTGGACCCGCATGTAAACAGTGATTCAACGAAATAGATTCGGAAGAATGAGAGGACGCATCGAAAACGACTCTAAGTTTGGTAGTTGCTTTGTCTTCACGTATAACTGCTTGGTGAGGCATATTGTAAGATACTGAGTTTGGCTCCGAATTAACAACTTCTGCCATTCCTTTCTCTAACTAATTATCTATAACATTGGCATATTTTTTATAAAATTCTGGACATTTCTCAAATTTCTTATTTAAACTATATAGTCTTTTTCTCGCTAACTCATAATTATCCGTTAATTCAACAACTCTTTCATTCCAGGGCAACTGCACTTGATACACATTATTCTTAAATTTAACAGTTTTATTATAATTTTCCAAAACTGCATTCTCTATATCAGATTGTTCCTTTTCTGGTTTTATATCCATAGTTTCTAACTCCCAGAAAGCCTTTAAAGTATTATTTACATCGGTATTCCTATCCAACTCAACATGCTCCGAAACAGCTTTCATGACACTAACTGAAGTTTGTAAAATATTAGCATCTTTAGACGCAATAGAACCATTAACAGTCCATCCTAAGATTGTTTCCGAAAGTACAAGATCATCTGAAAGTCTACGAAGCTTCCCTGTTACTATTTTCCAATAATAATCACTTCCTATCAAAATAGATAATCGAAAATATTTTGAATCTCCATAGGTTCTATCAGCTAAGTGCAATTTATTTCTATATACAAAATCTCGTATTTTCTTCTCGGGTACGGCAAGTAAAGCTTCACTAATTTCAGGTGTCTTTAACACTTCAATCGTAATACTTTTATTCAGTATTTCGGGATTTTTCAAAAGAATTCTGTATCGCTTACGTTTCTGATTTATCGCTGCTTTAGAGCCAAAAGCGTGAATTGTAACATCTTCTTCTCCCACTACTTGTAAACCTAATTTTTCTGCAACGTTACTCAATATAAATGATCTCTGCGACCCTAAGTCAGTCATATAATAGACGCAATTTTGATTTATGTTCTTTTCCGATAGCTAATGTAGTAGCAGTTTGCAAGTAAATATCTCGTGTTACTTTCCCATTTTGAATTGATGAAACTAGTGTATCTGTGATTTCCCCTTTATTCTCGCTTTCTGCACAAATCACTGAATTATGCCTCCGAAAACAAAATTTACATCTATTTTTAGACTTACAATTTTTAACTAGGTGAAATCGCTTCAAACATAAAAAACATCTTGCTTGACTCTTTATAGCATTTTTCTTCTCTTCTATTGTTTTAGAACAAGTTTCTATATCATGGCTTTCTGAACAGAATACGCATTTATTTTCAACATTTGTATTCAAAGTAGCCGACGTAGGCATTTTGTGCTTAAATGATTTATTATTAACAAAATCCCTATCTGAAAATTCTTTTTTTACAACTACCTTGTTCCCAAATCTTGTGTCGTCATCTGATTCTTTCTTGCCAAAAGAAAATGTGCGATCTCTTGTTTCAATTTCCGCTCTCAAATAATCTAATAGCTTTGAAACATTCCACGATTCTGCTTCATCTTTATTTTCTCTGTTATAATTCAACATTAAACTATTCGGTATTAACTTTGTTATTATAGGAAATAATAAACTTCCATAACTTTCTAACTCGATTCCTAATGATTTCAAACTGCGTATATGTATTTCGTAAGTATCGTACAAATTGCGCAATTCATTCAAATTAGAAGAATTACGGACGGGTGGCAAATTTAATAACTTATTAATGTGAGACCTGATTAACATTTCTTTTTTTCCGTAGCGACTCTCTAAAATATTTACAGCCATATCATAATTTTCTTCAGAAACTAATAATCCTTGAATGGCAGTTTGCGCCTCTGATTTTAGGAGACTTTTCAAATATGTAAATTTATCTATTTTACTTATTTCATCATTGTCATGGATAGCTGATTTAAACTGACTGTAAAATTCTTGCCAGTTCTCTAAATTACAATCGAATTTCTCAATATTCAACTTAGGCAGGTAAACGCGAATCCCATGTTTGACCATAAAAGGCAAATTGGTGTTCATATCACTAGGGGCAACCACCAAATTTGAAGCGACATTACTTTCTTCTTTCTGCAAATCCTTCATTTTACAATTTAATTTAGTTTTAACGGAAATAAACTTTTCCCTATACTCTTGGTTGGATTCAAAATCTGACTCTAAACTTTTCAAATCTTTTATTTCTCCCTCAATATTCTTACATAATTCAAGAAATTGATTTTCTTTATCATTAATTTGTGCAAACGATTCTTCTAACCAAAGCATATCAATTGTACTATCGGATTTTTCAAACACATCATTGATATTATTCATAAGCTTCGTTGCGCTAGATTTAATAATTTTTCGTTTCGACTTCAATGCATCTAAATTTTCCATTTTAAAGTTTTCAAAGGAAATAAATACTTATCAAATAATATTTCAACCAAATAAAAGCGCGACGTATGGGCGCCAAATGATACTAAAAAATATAAAAGTATCTTATAAATCTAGAACTTTCTCACCTGAGTCGTGAATTCTACGCCTTTATTGTGGCTGATCTCGTTAAGGTATTTACTTTGAAGTATATAAACACTGCTGTACGAAACAAAACATTTAATAGACAAAAACTAACACTAAAAACGGTACATATACTATCTTTAAACATCTTCAATTTTAAATTCGTACATCTCGTCTGCGGAAAATTTATGGAACAACAAATGACATAAAAATTAAATCGTAAACAAAAAATGGGTCACTTTTAGTTCACACAGCTTGTCTTTTTTACTTCGCACCAAAGAGTTTGGAATTTGAGTCAGAAAATACAACATACAGAAAGAAGATAATTTCCGTTAACTAATGAGAAGGAGAGGAGGTCATCTGCGTTTGGAATCTAAAAATTGAATGCATAGGAAATAAGGGATCATGAAGCGATCCAGAATGGAAACGCGAAGCGATTACTCGGGGGGTTGGGGGTGAACGTAGCGAGTAGGGGGGCGCAGAGCCCCCTGGTATAAATAAATCTTTGTATTAAACAAAATGAAACCATTACATGTACTTCATTAGCCTCTAAATATTTTTTTATTTGTTACACGAATAACAATCAAATTTATTTTGCTAGTTTAAAAGAGTATTTATAGATAAAAATAAGGATTTTGACTAAATAAATGTCAGTTATAAAAATAAATTGTATGAAAAAACTTTTTATTATATTTAATTTAATAGAAATATATGTGAGTGAATTTGTAAGAATACAAATGATATTATTAATTACAGTGTTAAAATAATGTAAAATATTTCCAATTCAATTATAACACAAATATAAAAAATTACAAAGAAAAATAACTGGTTTGATTGCCTAAGAGTGACAGCTCAGACAAGGAAACCAAGTCTGTAAGGAATAGTGTCCCTCCCGGTCGCCTTTATTAAAAATCTGGTGAAATTAAACTTGCTAAAATAACATTTTAATCTGATAGACGAATGACTTATTCATTAGAAATAAAGGAAAAATGGTCAGCAGTGAAATTTTTTTATTTAACTGAGATTTAAGTTAAACTTGCTTGTTTAATTTTCCTTACCATTTTGCTAGTATAACTTTCTATTTTCTTCTAAATTTTTACTTATAATAAATTTGCATAGTACCCACAGGACATTCAAATAAGAAATAATAACAATGTAGTATTTTTAGTAAAAAATTTTGGTATAACATAGTTTTAAAGGGATGTTAAAGAAGAGACGGAAGGAAAAAAAAGGGGGATGGTATATAGGCAAAAAGGGACGGTAACGGAAAAAAAGGGATGATAAGGATGGGACGATAAGGAAAATTACCACTATTTTTAGGAAAATCATATTAAGACTAAGTGATAGCCACAATGTTCATTGATTTTTAGAAACAGTTATTTACATTGGATTAAATTAAAAAAAAATAATAATTTTCCTCGAAAAGTGCAGGAATAAACCTTGGGGACGGTAAGACTACGAATAAAGCCACGATGCTTGAAATTGATATTAAAATGCTAATTTAAATTCTGCAGTAAATTTCCTGTCAAAGAATTTTAGATATTTTGCTCTAGCATACCTTTCCATGAGAAAAAAACTTGAAAAAATTCTGTGGCTGCATCTGAAGTGAGTTTCTGTATAATTTTAGAAGAGGGATGGTAAGGAATCTAAAACCCAGGGACAGAGTTGAAAAAATAATATCAACCATAAAAAGGTGAGCAGTAGGGTGGTCACAAGCAACATGGGGAAAAATTTTTTTAACGTTTTCTTCGGTGGGACCCTCCTAAAAGTTACCAATTAGTTAGAAAATGAGATTGGCAAAATTTCAGCTCAAATAAATAATATTAACCCGTGCCTCATCGAGGTTGAATTCTTGAAAATTTGCAATTTTTGGCAAAAAATTGTCGTTTTTCTTTCCTTACGTGAAAAATATTTGTCTTAGAAACCTGATTCTTGTTTTATTTCATAGAAACTGTTGTTGCCTTGAACTTTTACTCTCATGAAAACTTATATTTAATGAACATTTAGTATTTTTCAGGACAGCTAGTGAACCATACCCTCAAACTCTGTATTTTTGAAACATAGGTAAAAAATGACAAATTAAAAATTTTATTACTTTTGATAATTTTTTTGTATCATTTTTATTAATAGGCAAAAATAAGTGAACAATTTTTGTAACTTTAAAAATATTTCAAGAATTATAATTGATTATTAGTTATCTAGTTCTGTGTCTAGTAAGAAAGAGCTTCTCGATTTGTGTTGCAGTTGAACCTCTGAATTTCACTTTTTATTACAAGGCTGTTTTTTGTTATCTGTTATGGTTATCTATTTTTAGAATTGACGAAACATTCCGTAAAACCACTTCCCCTTCTTGATATGATGGCAGAAATGTAAGATTTTTTAAATTGGCCACATGTCTCATGAAATCATCGACAGTAAGCAGCTAAGTAATTGTCAAGTTTTATGTATTTTATTTTATAATATTCGCAAAATGAACTGAACGCCAGAGAAGCTGCTAGACTTAGAATACATCCACTAGCTAACCACAGACATCGACTCTGCAAATAACTGTTTCGTAAACAAAAAACTGAGCTTATCAAAAACAGATTTTAAAATTACCATTTAGAGAGAACTGTTGTTCACTGGGGTGGAAAACTGCTTCACCATTTTCTGAATAAAGAAAATGTAGAGTGGATAAAAGTTTTAATTAGTTGTGGGGATGGAGGACAGTTACTACGAGTTCCTCAACTTGAAAATAGTATCGGAATAATTCAGGCGAAAGCTGTATTTTCAGCAGTTGAAGAGTGGGAGGAAGTTGGTAAAATCCAGGCAATATTTTTGATACAACTGCAGTAAACACAGGTCGCCTCAGAGTTAACCTGCAATTTTCTATAGCAATTGTTAAAGGAAAAGTCTTCTGTATTTACCATGCCGCCAGCATAATTTAGAAAGCTGTTCTTGATGGTAAAATGGGTATAATCACTGCCCCTCAGCCAGATATTAAAAAAAAAACAATTCTGATTGGGTGGTCTAAATTAAACCAGAGTAAGTATACAAATGTTACTGAAGATGAAATACTAGGTATAACTAGTTAACTCAGAAGAAATTTCAAAATTTCTTACAGGAACTCTTAAAAATTAACAGCTCAGGGATGATTATAAAGAGTTTATCCAACTTTGTTTAATTTTTATAGAACTCCTGCCTGCAAAAGACTTTTTTTCAAAGCACCTGGTACTTTTAATCATGTCAGATGGATGGAGGCACAGGTCATTCATTCTCTTAAAACATATTGTTTCAGGGATCATCTTTCAATAACAAATTTAGAAAAAGAAGGTATCAGAGATCTTTTCTTATTTTTAATCAATATTTATGCAAAAGCGTGCTTCAATACTTCCACTGCCACTTTAGCCCCCAATTCAAGACCTGCAAATAATAAAATCACTTGTTCACTACAGAAAATTTGATAAATAGGTTACAGACTAAGCACTTGCTAAAATGACAAACCACCTTTGGTATCTTAACTCGGATCAAGTTCCTTTTTCATTTTTAGATAATACTTTGGTAAAAAAAGTCAACATAAGCCACTTTATCTAAACCATTACCACTTCAATCCTTCCGGCGCAGTGTCCCACGCCGGGACCACCTAATTTTAATTCCAAACTTACAAACGGCACGAAGAATATTTTAATAAAATTTTGCTTTTCAATGAAAAGGTTAAAGTAATGTGATTTTAATTTCTAAAAATGTCGTTTGTAAATTCCGGGGTAGACCATCATTTCATCCTTTTACGAACAGAATTTTTCTGTGCCGGAAAGGGTTAACGTGACAGTTGTAAGGGAAAATAATTTATTTTCTTTATTATGCCTCCTTTCTTGTAACACAACTTTAATAATAAAATGCAATTGAGCATTATTTGCTCTCATTTCTATACTTCCTTTGCCCTCCCTTTTTAAAAAAAAATCTTTCAGTTTAAAATTCGATTTTTTTCCTTTTCTTTGGAATTTTTTTTAATCAAACACTTTATTGGACTTCACAAAACGAAAAAAAGAAAAACAAAAAGGTGGAAAGCAGATGAAATGCAATGTTACAAATTTTTTTTTTCGCGTTTTCATAAAAAGTCAATTTTTAGGATCCAGGTGAAGTCTGGTCCTGAAAAATGCGCATATTTTTAAATCTATACATTTTTAGAAAAAAATGGTGTGTGGTTCTTCAAAGCAAAACTTTTTTTTATAAAATGAGACCTGCATTATGTTCCTAGGTTTAATTGTATTTCATTTCATGAAGTAAAAACAGCATTTTTTTTGCGAAAAATCACGTTTTTTTCAAACTTAAACCTCAATGAGGCACGGGTTAATATTATCCAAATGAGCTGAAACTTAGCCAATCTCATTTTCTAGTCAATTGGCAAGTTTTTGGGGGGTCTCCCCGAAAAAATTCGAAAATTGATTTCTTGTGACCACCCTAGTGAGCAGGTTATTTTTTTGCTACATATTTATATAAAACAATTGTCTCAGTTCCGGAAAAAAATTACATCGAATTACCTTTATTGGAACAATTTTATACAGACAGCTCCAAACTTAAAAATCAGCATCAGGGACACGGGACGGTATAAGAGTTTTCCTGGTATTTGGACCCCCAACATCGCACAAAACTTATTTATCTCGTTAATATTGTTATGAAGTCACGCAATGGGATGTTCCCCAGTATATGGGGAAAAAAAACCCCACAAGAATATGTACTAAAATAAAAATTATTATTCAGGGACATAAAAGTCAAAAGATTGTAAGAATGCCCCAGATACAATAATATAACGATAAAATTTTTTTTGTTTGGTCAGAAGTTTTTATGCTATTTAAAACTTTCGTAAAGTAGGGTCCTAAAAAAGAAAGAAAAAGAAAGCATCACGATATGTTAATTCATTACAGAATTGTTGCAGAGAGAGGTTTTAAGTTCGATTGGAAAAAGTGCATACTTTCCAAATATGAAAGTAATTTGTGAAATAGGGCTAATTAACATAATAAAATTTGTACCAACTTTATTTTTCAAATTGTAATAACCACATTTGACAACATATTGAGTTCCGTGGGTCAAGGTATCCCAGAAAAAATATTAGTTTATATATATAATATTAGAAATTTTTATAGTTTTATAAAAGAAAGAAAAATCAGGAAATCTCCATAAATTTCGAAAAAAAAAGGAAAAGTAAAATTAAAATCGTAAAATCTAAAGAACCCAGAACACAGAATTAATTACCAGAAAAATTATGCATAACATTTAAATCTGAAATGAACTAATTTTATACATACAACTCGTATATATATATATATATATATATATATATGAGAATTTTCATTAAATGATTTTGACTATTGCGGTTCGTTTTATGTAAAAAACAATTTAAGTTATAATTAATAATATTTACGAAGAAAAATTTATCAATAATTTCCATACTTAAAAATACACTTTTTAAATAAAAAACTCTGGAATATAATTTATGTTTTTCACATATGTCACTAAAAAAAAACAATAGGATGAATTTTCGAGGGAATATAATTAATAGTTTTTTACGTAGATTTTACTTTAGCATTATCGAACTTTGACCTTCTAACTCTTCGACGGTTTAATAAAGTATATAAAACTACACCTTATTCTGCGCCACTTAGATCCAAAGAAATCAAATATGATTACAAAAGTGGGTGTTACCATTTGAAAATTCACATTTGGTACAATTTTTAATATTAACATGACCCTGGTTTCAAAAATCGCATTCGTATTCGGAAAGAAGACGCAATTCTACGTCAAAAGGTATTTCTTGAATGTTGGAATTTGGTGATGAAATGGAATACAGAAAAAGTAGTCGGCTGTGACAATCCCAAAACTTCCTTTTATCTGATGCATGTTAATATTTCAAAATTCGCCAACACATTGCCAAAATTAAATGACAGTCTATGTCCATCATGAGGATTCTAAAGGACCTATTTATATAAAAGTGTAACATAATATGAAGTTTGATTAAATTCCGTACATTAGTTACTGAGATGGAGCTATTGAGAAAATCGTGAAAATTGCATTCTAGCAGCGAAAATGTTGTTAGGCGATTTACACCAAAACGTAATCAATACCAAATTATATCAAGGTATAACGAAATCTGAAGTTTGATGAAAATCTGTGCATTAGTTCTTGAGATATAGCATTTGCGTAAATCATGAATAGAAGCGCCGCCTATTGGGCGATTTACATCCCAAATTAATCAGCACCAATTTAAATCAGTGACTAACTGAATATAAAATTTTATTAAATTCCGAGTATTAATACTTGAGATAGAGCACCCACAAAATGTGTTACACATACAAACAGACAGACAGACAGACTCACATACAGACTTTTTGTAAAAACATGCTTTTCGGGATCTCTGCCCCCTAATACGTGTAAATTCGTCGACAACCGGAAGTTGAAAATTTTCTCGAATCCAATATTTTCTTCTTGTAAAGATAGAAGAAAGAAATATGTTGTAAATCCCATTAATGGTGTAATGTTTTATGCAAATAGTAACTATATTATGGATAAATGTGAATACCAAGGCAATATTGATTAAATGTGGGCAAAAGATATTGGTACCGTTTGGGTACAAATATCAACTATATACTATTAGGGATACATTTCAAATTAATATTGGCTATATAAGTATGGGCAAAAGCCACCATTATAATAATGGTGGAAAATTATTCTAAATTATAGCTCTCTGAATATTGGGACAATAAATCCGACCAATATTAGATAAATAAAGTCAAAATTTAAACAGTCCAATACTGGCGCAATATTTACTAAATAAGGGCAGAATGCAGATATCCCAATATTGGGAAAATATTTCTTACCAATATCGGTGCAATATTGGCAATACGTTTCTTTTCAGTACAGTACAAATATATATACGTATTATATAAGAATTGTACATTAATTGATAGTATTACTTTTGAATTCCGAATACTGTTGTTAACATATTCAGAATGATTTTTTTATAATAAAAATTCCAAAGTTCCTCTTATGAAATCAGAAAGTTTGAAGATTTTTAGCTAATTAATGGCGAAAAATTAAAATAAAGTCATCATTCTTTCGCCCAGTATCAGATTAATTGCAATCATAATGGATATTTATCAATAGTAAATTAAGAATAATTCTTTTACAAGTCATATTTTTCATGCTATGCATTGCATTTTTTTTAATATTTGCAAATATCCCGATGTAATATAGTTAGTATCATTTCGGAATTTTAGAATATTGGGATTTATTGAAAATAAAATTTATCAAATAATTTGGAAAATAAAACTTAAAATATCTTCTTATGTAATAGCAAGGAAAATTTATTTTTGAAAATGAAATTTCATTAGTAACTTCTGGCTTAATGTTATTGAACGCTATAAATCGAAATTTCTAACAGCTGGCTTAAATGTGATCGATCACTATTAATTTAAAATCATCTACCATACAGTTTAAAATGATTAACCATTAAATTCATATACACCTTCCGATTTCAGATTTCTTACCTGCCGCTGCTTAGCAGTAATCCATTAAACAACGTGCAGTATATAAATATGGGGATATTAAATCCGATTAAAATGAGAAAATCTCTTTCTATAATAAATAAGATAAATGCCAGAAATATATGCATGGATTTTTTTAAAACAGTTATTATTTTGTGATGCACATGTTGTATGTTGAAAAATGATATATATAAATCATTGCAAAGTTATTCAGTTATATACGGCTCATTTAAATAAGTAAACTCATTTGGCAATTTGTCAAACGTGCAGCAAAGCTAACAGTCCATTTGGCAGTCAAGATGCATCTTTATTAAAGAACAACGATGCTAAGCATAAAAAAGAATACATTACTAGTTATTGAGAATTTATGTAAATAAGTCTTTATGTCAAACAAACTGAAATAATTGGTTTTGCCATTATCCAGAAAAAGTTCCCACATTCGTTAATAAAGAACAAGTAAGTTGATTTTTCTGTTTCAAATAGGTACTTAAAGAGCATTGTGGGAAATGATAGTTAGTAAGCAGAACAAAATTTCTTTAAACCAGTGCGTAAGTGTGATCGAAGCTCGCACAGAGAGTTTCGTTTAATATTCCTTTCGAAACACGTTATCTTTTAATTAATCAAACCAAATCGTTAATTTTTAATTATTAATTTCTTAACCCTTTTCAATAAGAAAACAGATGGCAGCAATAATTTTAATTTTAAAATTAATTAAAATTGCAAGATATTTTTTTAATCAAATAAAAAATATTCAAGAAAAGCTTTTCAAATAATTATAACAGCCTATGTTTGTGCATTTGATAAGCATATTCAATTAAATGATTTAATTTTAGCTATACAAAAAACGAATACCTTATAATGGCAAAAATACGAATATTCTTTTAATTAAACCATCGGACAATAAAATTTGAAATTTCGAAAATTTTCAAAAAAATTAATTTTTGAATAAAAAAAAAACAATTGATAAAATATATTACATGTTTTGGACTAAAAATGGCAAACAATAAAAATAACAAATACTCTCTAAAATTATATCTACTAGATAATGAAGCCTATGATGGGATAAAAAAATTCAAACTCCGATGCCGGGGTTTGCACCGGGAACCTTTTGACTAGCAGACAAATGGTTTACCATGGAGCCATCTAGCCCACGAGCGAAATAAATTGAAATTAAGGTTTTTTTTAAAAATCTAAATCATAAAAATAGTCGGGTAGTATTAAATTAATTCCTTTAATTATAATAACATAAGACTTTTTCAAAATGTTATGATTTCTTGTGTAACTGGAGGTATTCAGCTATAAGTATGCAAAATTTCAAGTCTTTAATATATTCAGTTTCTGAGAACAAACTCTGCGACGGACAGACAGAGGAGAGTGATGAGTGGGCTTCGTCAGATCAATGGGAAACCCTAAAAAATATTTGTTATTTAATTTTCTTTTCCTAAGAAATATTGTGAAAATGCAAATGCTGTGCCATTAATTCCACTCTTAAAATAAGAAGAAAAATTATCGATTAGTGTATAGTAAAATGATAAGAGCTTGAAATGAAAATGAACCTGTGTGCACTCGTTTAACCTCTTTTATTAATGGTTTCAATATAGTTAATTTATAAAAGAAATTTGTGTCACTTTCTGATTTCGAAGCTAAAAATAAATGCAAAGATAGCTGCAATAATCCAAAGTTTAAATTAATTTTATTTAGAAAAAATAATTTAGTCTATTTATAACGTTTCTTAATTTACAATCATTTGTTTGAGTTGCAATTAAAAGTTTCACATTGATTTTCGGCATTACTTTTTAATTTTCAGCACGAAATTTTTTGTATATTTCAGAATGTTTTGATCTTTTTTAAAAAAAAATGCTTATTTAAAAAAAGAAATAGAGCATACATAGATATAAAATTAGAAAAGTAAGATTGTAAAAAAAAAGAGCGTTTTTTACATAATCTTTAATTAATTATTTTCCTAATCTTATTTAATAAGTTACGCATTACATTTTATTAAATAACATACTATTATCACGATGCCATATGGAAAATCGTAATTTAGAATTTCAGCATATTTAGATTTATTAAAAATAGAAAAGTTGTAAAATAAAATTAAAAATACATTCTTTAATAATATAAGTAATGAACATTTAATTTTGTAAAACAAATTTTATAAATAGCGACTGGTTTATGCGATTGATCATCTTAAATATAACTTCATAACATCTGGCTTAAAGTGATACCACTATAAATTTCAATTTTTAATAAATGGCATAAAATGATTAGACATTATAATCTTAAATTTATATCCAAAATCAAAGTCGAAAGCTCTTATCTGCCTCCGCTTAGCAGTAATCTATTTTAGTGCTCAGGGTAAATAAATATGCGAATGTTTAATCCAACTAAGACGAGAAAATCTGTCTCTATCATAAATATGACGAATTCCAGAATAATATGCATGGATTCATTTAAAATCTAATTATTTTGGGATAAAGATTTTGTATGCGGAAAAATTATATTCATAAATCATTTCAAAATTACTCAGAATGCACAATGTATTTAAATGCATTAATTTTAACAATTTGTCAAAGGTGGAGAAATCTTGAACATTATGCTAGTCATTGGGATGCACCTGTATTAAAAAAAAATGACGTTAAACATAAAAAAGAATGCATCAAAATTTATGGAGAAATTATGAAAGTAAGTCTTTATTCCATACGAACTAAAATCATTAAATATACTTTATTCGCAAATGCAGTTTCTCATATTTGTTACACGAACAACAAATAAGTCGACTACTTAAAGAAACAGAAGAAAGGTTCCTGGTAAATTAAAGGCAATAAGTAAAAATATATTTCATATAATTTTTTTGTTATTTGATTTTATTAAAAAAAATATTTATTCGCAATATTTAAAGAATACAATCAATGTATTATTAATGTTAGAGTATAATGAAGCGATATCGATTTGTTAAATAATAAGTTCTTTGCGCTAATTTCCTCTTTATTAATTACTGAAAAAACATGCGGCGTTGCACTTGCATGCGTATTTACACAAGAGAAAAAAATTATAGAGCTACTTATAATTTAAATATTTTTAAGTAAACCTCATTTTGAGGAAACTTCAATTTGCACTGCAATAGGTTAACATGAGACTTGGCATAATGAATTAATCTTTTTTACAACCCATTTGCAGCCACCCCTTCCGAAAAGCAGATATAATGTCTACTTGGGAACTCTGTTTATAAACTATCCTATAGCGAAAGGATTTTAAAAATCGGTTTAGAAATTTCAGCATTCATTTCCTAGAAACAAACATTTTCTTCCCTTTAATATGTTAGTATAACTTGAATCATCATAAAAATTAAAATACCTTTAAGTAATCAGTTAAAAAAACATTGGTTTAGTATATTGAACTGTTATTTTTATACGCTGAGACGCTAAATATTAAATACTTCGTTATCTAGTTGACAATCATAATCCCTTATTGTTATTGTTTTAATTAAATATACAGTTACTGGTACATGTTATCGTATTGCTCCTAAACAATGTAAAACTTGCATGAAAAATAATTCCCTTTTCCTCTCTTTAAAAGTGTTTTGTATTTAGATAATAATAAAAAAAAATAATTCTTGTGCACATATGCGTCTTAGAAATTATTCCTAGGCGAAATTAAAAATTTCTAGGCTGACAATTTCGGAGAAATCAAAGTGAAAATGTAACTATAGAACGCTTTCCTCCTATTTTAACAATTTTAAAATTCTGATTTTTTTTTTCCTTTTTGTGTGTGTGCGGAGAAAATAGAATGATGCACGTTAAGTTTAAAATTTCTAGCACTAATAGATTTCGAGTAATCCAAAGTTCCCCTGAACGTTTTCTAATTCTTCCATTCTTTTAAATCTCGGATATTTTAAGAAAAGTTCTTAGCATACTTATTCGTTTTAAAAGTAATCACCATATAAAAATTCATGCTTTTAACCTCAACATCATAAAAGAAGCTCAAATTTTAGACCTTTTTTCACTCTTGCATCCTCTGGATGGTAGCTTGCAAACAGATAAATAGCAGCCTATTTTTAAGCAGCGACTTTCATCATTAATATCCTGAGAGATGATTTCAATTGGGATAAGTAGTTACAATGTAATAGTTTTTAGGAATTTTCTGCACATTTCACACTTTTTCAAAATTTCAGAAACTGTTTTGAGAGATCACGTACGTTTTAAAATTAACTGCGATGTCGTGTTTCATCTTTCTAACTATAGCATTAAAAAAAAAAGTCTTAACTTAAAACGTTTTTAAAACATTTTCGGCTTATTTTACACTTTGAAATTTCAATGTCTGTTGAACAACTCTTATCGAGCATTTTTATTTTGAAAGTAAAGCACGAAATAAAATTCCATGTTTCTAGCCTCAAGATATTCAAAGAAATCGTAATTTCAGATCATTTATTGCTCTCGTGTCCCTTTGAAGGCAGTTGCACAGAGATAAAAATTAGTGCACTTTTAAGCAGACAATGTCACTACATTGTAATGAAGGAATTTCAATAGTTCCAAAGTAATCGTGGTTTTACCACGATTTCAGACACGTAACAGTTCCTCTGATTTGAAATTTGAAATTTCAATTATTTTTGATAGTTTTCTGTGCAAGCATTTACGTCTTAAATGTAAGAGCCATGTCAAATTTCAAGTTTCTAGCAATAAAAATTATCGTAAACTCATCGTAATTTAAAATGTTTTTGAAAGTTTTAGGCTCATTTCATTTTAATAAATTTCTAATTTTTTAGAAAAAAATCATAGCGAGCAATTATATCTTGCCCAATTATACCTATGCCAAATGTCACTTTCCTAACTCCAGCGGCAACACATAAACCACAATTTTAGAACTTTTTCTGTTTCTGTATCCCTATAAATTTCATTTCTTTTATTTTTATCTAAGCGAGCATGTACGTCTTAAAAGAAACAGCCATGTCGATTTTAAATTTCCATCCCTAACAATTTCACTTAAATCGTATTTTGGACATTTTTACAACATTTTCCGATTATTTCACCCTTTTTAATATCAATTTTCTTTTAAAATCTGTCCTTAACGATCATTTAAACATTAAAAGTATTTACCTAGAAAAAAAAAAATCAAGATTCTAGCACCAACAGTATCACAGATATTGTAATTTTAGAACATCTTTTGTTTCTGTACCTTTATGGATTTCTAATTTTTTAAATACTCTTTTGTGCGTAATTACGTATTAAAAGTAACAGCTTTGTAAAAGGTTTAGTTTATAGTCCTTAAAATTCATTAATTAAAGTAAATCATTATTTAGAGTGTTTTTAGAAATTTTTCCTCAAATTTGACCATTTTAAATTTTGAATTTTTTAAACCATTCTTAGCGAGCATTTACATCCTAAAATAACTACAATGCCGAATTTCAAATTTCTCGCGTTAACATATCATATATGTCTCAATTTAAGAATGTTTATTTTTACCTATACCCTTATAAATCTAGAATTTTCAAGAAACTGTTTTGTGTGAACATTTTCGTGTTATAATGAGAGTCATGTCAAATTTCAACTTATATATCCTGAACAATTTCAAAAATATCGTAATTTAGAACGTTTTTGTCTTCTGATCATTTTACTCTTTTAAATTTTGTGATTTTTAGAAACTGTTATTTTCGAGCATTTACATCTTGAAAGATACTACAATGTGCTAAATTTCATGTTTCTAGCCTCTACAATATTACAGAAATCGCAATTTTAGAACGTTTTTTGCTCCTATAACTTTATAATTTTTTAATTGTTTAGAAATTGTTATGTGTGAGCAGTTATGCATAAAAAAATAATAGCGATGTCAATTTTCAAGTTTATATTTAAATCGTTTATTTAGAACGTTTTTACAATGTTTTACGCTTATTTCAACATTTTAAATTTCGAATGTTCTTAGAGAGCTGTTAAAAAGTAAGCACTACGACAAATTTTAACTGTAAAGCTCCAGCAGTACCACAGAAATCTCAGTTTTAAAAATTTCTTTGCTTCTGCACCACTTTTTAGGTAGTGGTAACATGATAAAACATAGTCTATGTTGAAGCACATACTGCCACCATAATATTGCCACTATTATGTTTGAAATTCATTCTGTAGTCATAGAGATTACACCTTACAAACAAACAGATGTTTTTTTTTTTGTATACACTTAGTATACAGGGTGTTTCATAAAAGATGGGCAAAACTTTAAAAGCTGATAGTACACATTAAAATAAACAGCTTTCATCAAAGAAGGCATGGTCGGAAATAAAAAATGCAAAGGTGCTAGGGGTCGCTGAAAGGTCATGTTACAATACGAGGTAAAAACACACAAAGAACGATTTAGTGACAAAACCAAGGTGGAAAACCGCTCTTTGTACAGTCGTAGAGCCTCTGAGTCATTTCCATTTGCAATTCCTTAGAAAAAATGCATATCAGCCTTTTTCTTATTAGTGAAGGGCAACATCTTCCGATATGTTCCTACCGTGATTGACAGTTGCGCACTCGGATCAGCGGGTCTTATTTATTACCTGAGACGAAATTTTGCATACACGTTCTACTTCTTCCCCATATTACATTTGCATGCTATAAGTGTCGTTCTTCTCCCGATAACATGCAACCAAACGTTTGCATGGACCAAGTTTCCAAATGCGCCAGCGCCTTTGTGTTTTATTTTCGAACATGCATTCCTTTATGAAAGTTGTTTGTTTGGATGTGTACTATCACCTCTTAATGTTTTGCCCGTCTTTTCTGAAACACCCAGTAGATTTCATAAAACTTTAATTATTGAATCTATTTCTCTAATACAGGGTTTACAGAATACTTCATAAGAAACATTTAGCTTAAATGGATAAATTATTATAAATGTAAATTTCTAAAATCTGGTGAAAGGGTTTGACCACCATAAATCTAAATTGCTAATAAATGGTATAGAATATTAACCCTTATAAATTCAAATTTATGTCTTCCACTCAATTCAGAAGCTCTTATATGCCACTGCTTAGCATTACTCCACTCTATCACTCACATTAAATAAGTATTGTAATACTATTCCGAGTAAAAGAAAAAATATATCTTTGACATAAATATGATAAATGCCTGATACATATGCATAGATTATTTTAGACTGTTAATATTTTGTGATGTACCTTTTGCATTTTGAAAAATGATATAAGTAAATTAATACACAATTATTCAGGATAAATGTAAATACTCGATATTATTTTGGAGATTCATCATATCATATTTTTCAAACAATTTCATCAAATCTAAACGCTCACTTGGTCGTCAAGACACATCGAAATTCTTTAATCCTTTCAGGGGAAAGTAATTGTATTTATGTAATGTTGAATTCACACTGGAATTTTCGAAAAATGAAATATTTGAAATTAAGGAAAAGCGATTTTACAATTTTTTCCAAGAAAGTTATAAAAATAAATATTAATTAAAAGTTTTTGGTGAAAATAGTGATTAAAATTAGGTGAGACATAACATATCCCACCGTCCCTCAAAGGGGTTAAAGGAAGAAAAATACAAAACATTGAACGGAGTATATTAATAGTTATGGCGCAATTATATAAATAAGTGTGAATAATAAGCAATACTATAATCATTTTTTTTATTAGCAAATAAATGTTTTCATATTTGTTAGAAGAATAACCAGTGAATAGCAAGCGAGATTTCGAACGGCGAATAAAAAATAAGATTTCAACAGTTAAAAAGTTTATTTAAAGTGAAAAACAAGAAATATAGGGAATAAATGAGAGTCAGTAAATAAAAGGTAAATTCGTGCAGAATTATTATTTAATTTATTTAATAAACCGTTCCTCAATATATACTAAAAATTGTAAGAATACAAACGCTGAATTATTAATTTAAGTGTTCAAACAAGGAAAAATAATTGATTACAGTATAGTATAATAGCAAAAGCTAGTGAAAAAGTAACTGATTACCCTTATGTCACCTCTTTTATTATTAATTTCATAATCGTTGAGTTATAGAAGCAACAATCTAATTCTATCATTTTGAAAGAAAATAAATCAAAACAGAGATTTAGCAATATAAAGTTAAAATTAACTTTCTTTAGCCGGAGATTTTACTCTATTTGAAATTTTTCGTAAGGTACGACCATCTATGCGAACTGTTCATAATAGTCATAATTTATTTTTCGGCATCACGTATGAATTCCCAATACGTTAATTTTTGCATTATTCTGAATGCTTTGCACCATTTTGATAATAAAAATCCAAACATTCTTTTATAAAATTATAAAGTAATAATTAGGTAATTAGTAAATTTGTGCTGAAAAATTAAATGAAAGTTAGCATTTACTCCAAATCTTTAAATAATCTTTTTTTCGTAATCATTTTTTTTTATGTTACTCACAACATTTTATTAAATATTTACTATTACCTCACTATGATATTTTTAATATTATCTCTTAATTCCAGTGTATTGTGATTTATTAAATATCAAATTTAATCAATGAAAAACATAGTAAAGTATAATTTAAGATTTTTTTACTCACTGCTGACGTCTAACAAAATATCTACCCGTAGGTAGAGTTACATATATCCAAAGGGCGTGTTTTATGGTTCCTGTTCCGTCAGGTGAAGACAATCGCCAGCTAATGTTAAACTTATGAATGGCCATTTCGCTGATTTCTCATTCGCATTTGTATATTCTTGAATTTTTCTTTTTGCGCATGATATTTGAGATTACAATCAATAGTCGCCGTTGATTCAATTATTGATTCTTGTTGCTGCTTTATTATGATATTACTTACGATTCTGGAACGTGTTAAACGGAGGCGTTTTTCAATTCCTACTATTAGCTCACACTCTCCCTATATTTATTTATTTATTTATTTATTTATCTTGTTCAAATTTTCAATCGTTAATAAAATACTCATTATTCATCCTATCAAGTTGAAATAAATTTTTTTAAACTTGTACTGGATGATAATTGATGTTAATACAGTTTTTTCAAATATTAATTAATTAATTAAATTTTAATTAATTAATTTTAGTTTTGCAGGGGAAACAAAATGGCGGTCATTAGTTGTTGAAGATCAATTAAAGTATTTTCAATAAGGGGTTACCATAGGGTGGACCCTGTTCTGTCGCCAAATACCGCCAAGTTTGTCGCCAACTTGGCGATATATCGCCAAATTTGGTGGCCAAAATAAGTCGCCAAAAGTGACGCCAACTTGGCGATATCTCTAATATTTCGCCAAATTCCCATAGAGTTCCATTGTAAACCTACTTGCTTATAGAAAATCAACAAATTGAGATATTTTAATGCAACAAAAACTAATATTAGCTTAAGGGATTATATTAAATTTTTCTTTGATGACCTAAGTGGGAATTGACTTTAAAAACAAAATTTTTATATTACTTGTTTCATTCAAAGCTTTTGTGAAATTTATCCGTGAAAGATTCTGAAAATTTAAAAAATACCAGATGCAACTTAAACCTTAAGCACTTCAGATATTTTTGTTTCAAAATTTTATACCAATTAGGGAAAGTAAAGTCATAAAATCTGACTGCAACCTTTAATGAAAATTTAATTAAAATCGCTAAAATATCTGCCTTCAATAAATCCCGCCCATCTGATATTGATTGATGAAAGATACCACTAGCTCCTATTCTTTAGCTCCACGTCTGTTTGTAAACAGCAGAAAGAGTCTTTACAACTTGCACATATGTTTTTTTATTCATGACAACACTACACTGTAAAAAAAATACGACCAGTTTTCCTGTAGGAATCGGAAAAATAGTTGCCCTTATCGTACCGGAAGAATTTCTGACCCTGCTCGGAATAAAATCCGTAAAATCGGAATAAAATCTGTAAAATACCGTTTTATTGACTATTTCCCTTTTTTTTTTACGGATTTTATTCCTAGCTGGGTCGGAAAATTTTCCATTACGATAAGGACAACTATTTTTCCGATTCCTACAGGAAAACTGGTCGGATTTTTTTTACAGTGTAGGAAACTTTATCTCAATTCAAAATAGTAGATTTATTTTTTTTCTCTCTATGTAAAGGTGGTAGCTTTTTTGCATCTTTCTAAGCGTACGTTTAAATATTTTTACAGAGAAATCCACTGTTTCTAATGATGATATCATCTGCACCATCCTGCTCTATTGGCCATAGCTTGAACTAAATTTCTGAAAGACCTAATCCGTAAAATCTTATTTGAGGACAGGCTCCTTAAAAATAACAAGGAAAATTTATTTTTAAAAAGCTATTTTATAGATAGTGGCTAATTTAATGATTGAACGCTATATTTTTAAGCTTGTAGCATATGGTTTTAAAGCGATACCACTGTAACTTTAAATTTATTATAAATGGATTTAAATGTTTAATCAAAACTTTAAATTTATATCCAACTTTCAAATTGAAAGCTCTTATCTGCCTCTGTTTAGCAGTAATCTATTTTACCACTCACTGTAAATAAACACAGAAAATAAATCACCATAAATAACGGAAGTATTTAAACCGAGTACAATGAAAAATCATTTTTCTATCACGAAGATGATAAATGCCAGAAATATATGCCGGGATTCTTTTAAACTGTAATTATTATGCAATGTACATTTTGCGTGTTAGAAAATGATACATAAATAAATATAAAATTATTCATAACGTACGACGATTTAAACTTCAGCAATTTGTCAAGAATGGAGTAAAGTTATCAGTCACTTGACAGAAACAACGAAACTAAACATGAAAAGGAATACTTCAATAGGTATATGTAAATTGCGTAAATAAGTCTGTATACAAAACAAACTGAAATTATTAAGTATATTTTATAAGGAAGTAAAAATTGGAATATTTGTAACACATATTATAAGTAATTTGATTTTGCTATTTGAAGAACCGAAAAAGGGTACGTTTGTAAATGAAAATTAATTAATAAAATCAAATTTCATAGTATACTATTTATACTTTATTTTTTTTATAATTCTCAGTGTTAAAAAATGTATGCATAACTTACACTATGATAACTAACGGTAGAGATCATCTTCATCAAGAGCGTGTGCTAAATTTGGAAAGCAATTTTTACTTTCTTCTATCTTTAATAGAAGAAAGTATATTGTAATAGAAATTTTTTTCAACTTCCGGTATTCGACGTATTTACACGTTTTAGGTGTCAGAGATCACAAAAAACATGTTTATACAAAATGTCTGTCTGTCCGTGTGTCGCCATTGTACCATCAAAAATTGTACGAAGTTAAGCATAGAATTGAACCAATTTTTTTTTTTAAGTTTTTGGCTATGGCAAGCAGGTCCTCTATTAATTTGGAAAAAATCCGGGTGTAGGGTTCGCTGTAATAGCGATTTTTGTGCGTTTTGAATATTGTACCATCGAAAAGTGTATGAAGTTATGTATAGAATAGAACCAAATTTTGTGTGTGTGTTTGTGGCAATAGCAAGAAGGTCCTCCCTGAATTTGGAAATTTTCTTCCGGTAGGGGAATCTTTAATAGCGATTTTTGTGCATTTTGAATATTGTACCATCGGAACGTGTGTGAAGTTATGCATAGAATTGAACCAAATTTTTTTTGTATGTTTTCAGCCATGGCAAGAAGGTCCTCTCTGAATTTTGCAAAATTCCGCCGGTAGGGGCGCTGTAATAACAATTTTTGTGCATTTTGAATATTGTACCATCGAAAAGTGTCTGAAGTTATGCATAGAATTGAACCAAATTTTTTGTGTATGTTTTTGGCCATGGCAAGAAGGTCCTACCTAAATTTGGAAAAATTCCGCCGGAAGGGGGCGCTGTATTAGCGATTTTTGTGCATTTTTCAATATTGTACCATCGAAAAGTGTATGAAGTTATGCTTAATTCTAATAAAAATACTAGTAAAACTAATTATAATGAAATATTGACATGAGATAGAAGAAAAGTTTGGGATTGGAACATACAACTAGTTTCAATACAAGTGATTTAAAATGCGGTGGACGTTTGATTGTGAAAGCTTTACATCCCTTGCTGCTTACAGAACAGATCTACTAGCTATTCTATGTTTTCAGGATTTGTTGATCACTGTGAACTTCCTGAATGCTTTTTGTAAATATTTTGAAAAGTTTCATTCGCCTAAAACTTATCTCTATTTCTAGCGACTTTATGTCGCATGTGTGTGATAAAGCGCGTATTTCTACAATGATTACATTAGCCAGATATAATAATTTTTTATGTTGTTCGAACAGCTCCGTATGCCCTTAAATGAAACTTTAAATCCATTTATCTTTGGATGGATTTGGTCATAATTTGTCATATTTATAAGGATATATCTAAACGTTTTTGCAAGATATATATATGAAATATTGCACAGAGTTTTATGCTATTTTTAAACAATAAATTGTCTTCAGGATTATTAATTTCATGTGAAAATTTATAAAATATGATCTTCAAACTAAAAATCGCTCTAAAAAATCCTTTTTTAAATTTTAAATTTATTAAAAGTTTTGTAGGCAATTTTTTTTTTTTTTTAATAAATTCTGCAAGAAAAAAAAACACGAAAGCTTTTCTTCACACAAGAGTGAACTAACTTATTAAATCGGGCAATTGGTTCATGAATTATATCAAAAAATAAATAACTTTAAAAATTTTAATTTTTAATAAAAAAAATAAAATTCAAAGTTTTCAATAATTCTTTATCTGAAAAAAATTAGACGAAGACAATAAAATGACAGATGCAAAAAAATTATTAATATATGCGTATAAATAAAGCAAATAAAAATTTTGACTCCCGGCTCCATTAAATTGTATCTGCTCTTTAGTTATGTTTTTATACTTTTAGTAACTTTTTAGGATAAAATTCCTTCGCTCAAAGCTTAGTCTGATTTAATATGTTATTAGATAAATATTTAAAGCTGAAAGGCAAAGAAGATCATGCTGATTATTAGGAAATAAATTGTATGCGGATATTTAGTTATAGAAATTTCCAACCTTATAAAAAACAATAGTTATTGTTTTTACACTTATTGTGTCGAGAAATCATTAGTAAAATAAAAAAGGCATATAATGAGCTATAAAAAAAGACTGGAAATGCTTTACTGGTAGCTCATTTGCCATCCAGAGAGGTGAAGATCAATAAGCACATTTTAAAATTTAAAATAATTTTATGTTAAATACCCTATATTTAATATATTATTTCCATACTTTCATACAGCATTTCATTACTTATATAATTACATGTATCAATTTCACAATCTTTCATGAATTTTATATGCATAAATATATATTTTATCATACACAATTAGGTACAATACTTTTCAACGTATGAAATATATATAACGATTATTTATCAACATGTGAAGAATCATAGTAGCGAAAGTGGAACTTTAATTAATTATATTTCATAACACAACAATCGCTACAAAAATGTTTTTTAAAGCGCAGTGTGATTTTTTCAATAAATTTCAAAACTAGCGTGATGCTTAAATTGTTTGATTACCTTAGGAGGCAAATAAATGATATTTTTTCATCTCTGAACAAGAAATATGTTTACCATACACCTCTGATACTCTTAAATCTAAATATGACATCCAAATTGCTCAAGCATGTACCATTTTTCAGAGAAACAGTTTTATAATAATAACAAATTGTGAAAGATTATCATATTAATTTTCAATACTAGATAAAGTTAAAATCACAAAAAACCGAATATTTTCATTGCCTTAGACAACAAATCGATAAAATATAGCTTAAACACCAAATCTAGTTTATTGAGACTTGTATCGTATATTTCACTTTTGGTGTGCCCCTTACATATCATGTCCGAATTTGCTAATTGCTATCCACTAATGTATTTCCATTCCTTATACAGCTGTAACTCGGGTAATGTTTTTATACATTTACTTATAGGTAACTTATATATCGTTATATTATTTACACTTTTTCTACTTTTGTTTTAAAAGACATAAAATACTTTAATTTTAAAAGCATGCCCTCCTGTCGAAAAAAGTGGCATGTGATACACTATCATATTTTTATTTAGTAGCGTGAAATCTGTAAGAATCATCCATTATTTTTACCGGGGGGATTTTGGTGCCAAGCAGTGTTGTTATAAATATAAGTTTATTAGATCTTGCCTAAAGGTATTAACCAGAATAAATTTAAATTCATAAAAATGGATTCAAATAAATGATATGTACTGATTTACCATTAAATTTAAGTTTATATCCTGCTCTCAATTTCGAAAGTCTTACTTTGTTTGACTTCGCTTACTGGTAATTTATTTTACCACTCACAGTAAAAAAAAAAAAAAAAAAAAAAAAGCCTCGATTATTTAAAAAAGTATTTATTTTGAGATGTATATTTTGCCTGATGAAAAATTATATACATAAGTTAATAGAAAATTACTCAGAATACACGATGTATTTAAATATTCGAATTCATTTTGGCACTTTGCCAAGATTGGAGCAAAGCTGATCACATACCAAATCGTCAAGTTGGGTCTCTATTTAAAAGATAAAAAAAAAAAAAAAAAAAAAAAAACATGCATTAATACTTAAGGAGGAATTGTGTAAATAAGTATGTACATTGTACACCATTCAAAATAAAATCATTAAGCGTATTTCATTAGCAAGAAAATATGATTATAACTGTTACCCGGATAACAAGTAAGTTGATATTTTGACCTAAAAAGTACATTTAACAACAACAAAAATAAAGTAAAAGGGTAAACGGAATTGAGTAAATAAAAGGAGAATTCATAAAAATATCTTGTTCTTTAAATTCCTTTAATAAAAATATTTCTGTGTAAAATTGTAATAAAAGCCTTTGTGTTATTATTTATAGTGCTAAATTAAGAATGAAAACTTTTGATAAGAACAGAATATAATGATAAAACTTTAGAAAAATCTACTGATTTGCTTTCCTTTCACTTCACTTCCTTTATTAAGGATTTCGTAACAGTTTAATTATAGAAGCAGATGTCTTATATTTTATCATTTTGAAGCGAAATGCATCAAAAGAGAGCCTCAACAACATAAAGCTTAAATTACTTTGTTTAGGAAAAATATTTCAGATATTTATAGCTCTTTCGCAAAGTACTATTATCTTCCTGAGCTGTAATTAAATTTTTATATTAATTGAAAGTATTACTCTTAAGTTCCTAATAGACTATTTTTATATTATTAAGAATGTGTCGTTCGTTTTTGATAATTAAAAATCCAAAATATCTTTTATGAAATTAGAGGGTTCATATAAATGGAGTTAAGTTGGAAGTAAAATTAAACAAAGGGAGTATTTCTCTATGATTTTATGCAATTATTGTTCTGTTCTTAATTTTTATGGTACAGATTTTTTTTAAAATTAAACTTTCCATATGTAATATTACAGTGGCTATTTCAGACTTTCAGTCCATTTTTATTTTTTGAAGATCAAATTTAATAGATAAATAATGTTTTAAAATGTAAATAAAATGCATTCTTAAATGATTGCAAGGAAAATTTATTTTTGTAAAATTTATTTTATTCTTACCATCTTACATTAATGCAGGGGCCAGCGTTCTATATAAACTTTTCTATATTCTCGTCTACTATTTTTGAAATATAATCTTCGTTGTTAAATTTTTTTAACATATCAAAGAAATCTGCTACGAAGGCAATGGTTTAGAAACAGTTGTCTATAAAAATTATATGGCATTGCAACGCTTGCTTATTGATCGTTATTAATCTACCTTCGCAGCATATGCTTTAAAGTTGTATATTTCTAGAATATTATTTCTATATAAGCATTACAAATTGTTATCTACAAATGGCTTATAATGATGAACCATTTTAAATTAATACTTATATCCAATTTGGAAGGTTATTTGCCCCTGCTTAGCTGCATCCATTTACACGCACATTAATTAAATTTGGACACAAGTAATCCGATTAAAATGAGAAAATATATTTCTATCATACAGAAGATAAATACTAGAAGTATATACATGCATTCTTTCAAACTGTAACTGTTTTGTAATATACACTGTGCATTTTGAAAAATCCTATACCTTAACCATTACAAAATTATTCAGAATATATGACGCATTTAAACACTATAATTCATTTTGTTAATTTGTCAAGGGTGGAATAAAGCCATTTACTCACTTTGTCGTCAAAATGCACTTCTATTAAAGAAACCGCCATGCCAAACTTAAAAGGAATACGTTAATAGTTATGAAGAAATTATGCAAATAACTCTGTAAACCAAACAGACAGAAGTAATTAAGTGTACTTCATTAGCCAGTAAATATTCACGTATTTGTTGCACGGATATCAAGTAAATTGATTTCGGTAGTTAGACAAGTATTTAAAGAAAAAAAAATAAGTGTATTTTGGGTAAATTAAAGCTAGTATATGAAGTGGAATTTCTTGTAAAAATATTTATAATTTTATTTTTTACAAGCAATTTCTCCTTAGAATTTGCTTATTAAAAATGCTTGATATTTTCTTTCGTTTTGAGTGAAAGCATTAATAAAATGAATAATACATAAAAAATTTTGAAGAAAATTTATATGAAAATAGCATTTTTATAATAAAATATTAAATATAATAATACTTATTCAGGCTTATTTGAAATCATTAAATCATTTCTAAACGAGTGTTGTATATCAAATTAAAATACATTCTTAAAAGATTGAAAGGGAATTTTTTGTTTACCAAAAATTATTTCACATCTGCCTTAATGTAGGGGTATCAACATTCTATACTTTTTTATATAATCTCCACAACTATTTTGAAAATTTAATCTTAAGAAAACAACAACATAGTTTTCTATTACACTTATGAAAGAAATATACCACGAAGATATTAGTTTGAAAATAGTGGTATATTGTCTCTAAAGTTACATAACTAAGCGGAACCTACATAAAGAGATTGATCATTATTAATCTAATTTCATAATATCAGGCTTAAATTTGTATATTACCATAATACTACATATATGATAATGAGCTAGAAGTAGCTAGGAGTCGTTCGGTAGCTTCATCGCCCCGAGCCAAACCCTTCCCTGAACATGTACTGAACAGGTAATCAGCATTGAGGGGTTTCCTAGCTGATGACAGCTTAACACCCAGACTAGGAAATTGAAATGTCTTATGTTTTAATGAGCCTTTGGGAAAAAGTTAAACTGTAGCAAAGCTACTAGAAGAGTAAAAGAAGTTAACAAGAGAAAATAAGAAATTTAAGAAAAAAAAGAATAAAATTAAATTTTAAAGTATAAACTTAAGATGAAAGAAAGTTAACGATAAATCTTAAAAAATACAAGAATCTAAAATAAGTAAAGTCAAACTGTAGTTGTAAAACTACTATAAGGAATTTAGAAAGTTAAAGTTAGTACTGTTCAGAAAAACACTCACCAAGCATGGGCAAGAAAAGCTAGGGTGGCAAAGACCACAACATCCAACCAAAAAAGGGACTAATCAGGACCATACATTTTATTTTTTTAAGTTTTACAATTTTTATGGTCTCTATAGTATATAGAGAGGTTTTTTTTTTTTTTTTTTTTTTTTTTAATAAATAAAAAGGTAAGAAAAATATAGAAGAGGCAAAATATGGCGTGGTGAACTCCTTTTCGGTGTCTTTAATTTGTGTAATTTCCCTCTTAAATTTGTACGGTTTCAATTTTTTTTTCCAACGTTGCTTTCGCTATAGTGTCTTTCACTCGGGACGTGGCTGGGGACGTACGAAGTATACTTCCGCAAAAGAGTCGGACTAGAGTAGAAGAATAAAGGGCTGCGGACGAAGATGGGCCGCTCGCCGCGGCGGTTATATATTTAACTTTATAACAAATGGCATATAATTATTAATCTTTATAGATTCATATTTTGTCCACCTTCAAATATGAAAGCTCTGCTTCTGCTTGGACGTAACCCATTTGATACTTACATTAAATAAATATGGAAATATTTAAACCGACTAAAATGAGAAACTTCCTTTCCATCATAAACAAGATAAATGCCATAAATATACGCATATAAACTTACCCAATACAAAATTATACAGGTTATAAGATGTATTTAAACACTCTAGTTCATTTTGCCAAGTTGTGGAACAAAGCTAATCACTCACTTTGTCGTCAAAATGCACCTCTATTAAAGAAACTGCGATGCCAAACATAAACTTACGTGGGTAAGTGTGATCACAGATCACACAGACGGTTTCGTTTAATATTCCTTTAAAACACTTTATCCTATTGCAAAATCTGTTAGTTCCACATTTCGCAACCAGGGAGCACACTCTATTGTAAACAAACCTCTATTTGAACGAAACACTATTTTACAACCTATCCGTCGAGGAGATCGGCCCCATAGCATCTGGGGTAGGTAGGTGCCCCCTGGCGGTAAAGAAGTGGAACTAAAATATGTAAGACTACGATGCTTTATATGAAAGAGTGGTCAAAGGGCTGTGCAATGATATATCACATGAGGTGTTTCGGGAAAAGTTTGAAAAATGCCTCCCGGGTGAAAAGGGGGAGGTTAGAAAAATCGCTTAAAATACACAAGTTAGAACCCGGAGGCGTAAATAATATAAGAGTTTTTGAAAATTTTATGATTTTTCGTGTGATTGCAAGTGTTCTGCTATATGTATGCAAAATTTCAAGTCTCCAAGTTAATTAGGGGCTGAGTTAGAAAAATTGCTTAAACGTTAAACGCTTAACATTAGTTGCCGGAGGGGTTAATATAAGACTTTTTGAAATTTTTATGATTTGTTGTGTGATTGCATGTTCTATAAGTATACAAAATTTCAAGTCTCCAAATTAATTAGGGGCTCAGCAAGAAAAAAAGGCTTAAAATACACAAGATAGAGCCCAGAGGGAGTAAATATAAGACTTTTTTCAAAATTTTATTATGTGTCGTTTGATATGAGGTGTTCAGCTATAATTTGCAAAATTTCAAGTCTCCAATAAATATAGTTTGTGAGAACGGGCTCTGTGACAGACGGACAGACAGACAGACAGAGGAGTGAGACGAATAGGGTTTCGTCAGATGAACGAAACTCTAAAAAGAATATGTTAATAGCTATGGAGAAATTATGTAAATAACCCTGTAAACCAAACAGACAGAAATAATAAAGTATACTTCATCAGCCATTAAATATTCACGCATTGTTACATAAATAACAAGTAAATTGACTTCGCTAGTTAGTACGTGTATTTAAAGAAGCAAAAATAAATATATTGTGGGTAAATTAAAGTTATTTTATAATTTGAATTTCTTATAAAAATGTTTTAAATTTAATTTTTACAAGAAAATTCTCCTAAGAAATTGTTTATTAAAAGTGCTTGATAGTTTCTTTCGTTTTGAGTGAAAGCCTTAATAAAGTGAATAATACCTATGTAAATATTAAGGGTACGTTGGACGTTAACTAAGTTTTTTTTTTTTTTTTCCCCTCATAGAGATATAAAATTTTGTATAAATATACATTTTACCATAAGAATATAGAACACCTTAAACGAAACTTCCAATCTTATTATAATTTTACTATTTAAAAAAAAAATAAATTTTAAAACGAAATTTTAAAGTGCTGCATGCCTTAATGTTTCAGATATATCCTCGATTTCGCATTTTAATCACTTAAAACTCCATTTCAAACAAATCTGTGCATCAATTTTTTAATCGAATAGTTAATGTTTTAGAAATTTTTTTCTGAATTCAGTATAGATTTTCATTAAAATTTTGCCTTTTAAATAGTTAAAAATTAAATTTAATTATCTCAATGAAGTCGAATTTTAAAATGCATTCACAGTTTCTTTGTAAGCAATATCAGGATTCTTCCATATCAATTTTATTAATTTTTATCAAAAATTAAGACGCATGGAGCATTTTAAAAATCTAAAAACGTTGAAAAGTCAGTTTTGAGAAAAACAGATTTAAAGTATATTAAAAAGCCGATTTTTTTTTTTTTTTTTTTTTTTTTTTTTTTTTTTTTTTTACAAAATTCACACGCTTGTAACTTTGCAAAAAATGATCGCATCTACATGCAGTTTTCGGTAAATGGCTCAGAAGAAACTGGAGAACAATTATATGCACAAAAGTAATTTTCGGTTTTGTGGACGATTTTTGCTCAACTTAAGGTCCACGATCCACTTGAGGAAGTTTGCATGAAAATTCTATTTTGTTTATACTGTATTAAGTACAATACTTAGCCATATTGACGTGCATTACTTAAAGCATTTTTTGAACGGGTGTTGTAAGATTTAGTTAGGAAAACGTTTTTTTGTTGTTTTTCGGGTTACAGAAATCGTTTAGGGGTTTTCATTAAGAGGAAAATGAAATTACTTGCTTAAACATGAATCCTGTAGTAAATACTCTTATTTATTTCACGTTTAATAATATATATTTTATAAAGTGAATGAAAACTTTATTTTTATATCTGGAATTTTATGTGCGCAAAGTATATGCTAAGTAATGTTGTTATTTTTTACGTCGATGACTATATCCAATACAACTGATTTTTATTAGCTATACATTTGCGGCAGCATGTCCTGTGTAACATCATTAATACAGGTTGCGCTACTGATTTTTTTTGGGGGGGAAGGGGGGGAAAATTCAGATGATTTAAATTAGTGTTTGATCGGGAATTCTTAGCGAATTTCTAAACTTTCTTGAAGAGACAATACAGTTTATGTAATGCGAAATCTTTGTTGCTTATGGATAGCATCTGGATTTCATCTAATCTAACTTGGGAAATGCAAATTTGAGGATTTGGAAGTACTGCTGCAAGATATAGCGATGAACTGAATCACTAATTCAAACTTTGTGTATGAATAAAGATATCACAGATGCTGCATCTCTTGGGTATTTTGAAAGAGATATATTTTTCCAGAAATGATTTCAAATGTTCATCAGTAAATTTGTAGAATGAGCTTTGAAATTTTTGTCTAGAATATATCATTTACATGTTAAAGAGAGGAAAGATGGATTTTGTCTTGTAACTTATTAACAATCATGAAAGAAGATCATATTTAATACCCTTATGTAATAACAACAAGTCTTATTTAAAAGATAAGAAGATAAATAGTAATAAGGAAATTTAAAGCAATAAAAAGTGCTGTCTAGCTTTTTTATTGCAAGCTTTGATTTTAGAGAAAATATTTATTCATTCAATCCATTCATCGATTTTATAATATCGTATAATCCTACAATTTGCACCACAGATATTTGCGCCAAAGTTGTCGACTTCCTTTTTTGAAGCCATTCATATGAATCGCTAGTTAGTAGAAGAAAAGATCCAAATATCGGCTACTAGGTGTTCTGAGAACTGAGCGCAGCGCAGCCTAGCGGCAATGGGTAGAGTTTGCAACTTTAATTGAGAGAAGAAAGTTACGAAAAGTACGTTGCTGAAGTCTGTCTCATTTACAAACAGTAAATGCAAAAGTGTTGAAATGACGGAATCTGGAACATCAAAAGTTTTTCAGATATGTGTTTCTCATTTAAAAAAAAAGTATACTGATCGTATATTGGCTTGAATTGATGATGAGGTTATTTTCTAGACATATTTAGCTCTCAATTGCCACGCGCACATTATTGATATATTATTATATGAATGCGTAATACCGATTTTAAGTTAAACATAGTAGTGGTCCGAATACTGGCTACCCACTGTGGTCAAAATACCGACTACCCGGTATTTGGATTTCTCTCGGTTACTCTGCTTGAAGGACTGGAAAATAAATTAATTTAAATAGTTCCATAAATAATAAATAATTTTAAATGGTTCAGAAAAAAATCCCAGCCCCATTTCGCAATATGAAAAAAGCAACCGTAACCGTAATTCTTCAGGAGTGACAGTGGTTACCTGATCACTTCACAAAGAAGCTCTGTTGGACACTCCAAACTTGCCTGCAATAAATATGAAGAGAAACAAGGAAAATAAAAACGGAAATAGGAGAAAGTGGCAGAAATTGGATTTTTAAAAAGTGAAAATTCAAGATATCCAACAGAAGAAGATGATGCAATTTGTGTCTTCTGATTGGCTGCTTTCTCTGGAGACAAGAATAGGGGAGGGGATTCTGGGTTCAATGTTAAAAATGCGATATTTGGCCCTATAGCGACTGCTCCGACGCAGAGAGTGATATTATGTTTGTGAATTTTTCAGATAAAATAATTCACATTTAATTTTTTTTGTTTTACACGTTAAAAAATGAAACTAGAAACATAAAGGAAAGAAGACTGTTAGAGATAGTTGGTAAGAATTTTATAAATTTGACAAAAATACTTGTTTTTTAAAAATTGCATATTTTTCTGTGCATAAGAAATGTTATTAATCTATAAAATTTATTAAAATAATATTCTTATTCCTTAAAAATTGTCATTAGCTCTATTTGTGGGATATTTTGGGAAAAAAAAGTTAGGTAGTCGGTATTTAGACCCCATTTTCAAAACGCAAAATTTGAAGACTTTCGGAATTTTGCTTTTAATAAACAGAAAACGCCTTTTAACCTGATTTTTTTTTCTCTAAACAGGTGTAAAACAGGTCTAGGTACCATGCTGTCATGTTTTCTTTTATTAATTTTGAAAATTGTGTGATCTAGATAAAAAACAAAAGTGGTAGCCGGTATTTGGACCTTCTCCTCTATAGTTTCTTCTATGGATCCGTCGACTGCAATTTAAATTATAAAGTAATTTCTGACATCTATTAGAATCAAGCACTTCATTCTGAGACAAATCCTTTAGCACCATCAACTTCAAGAGTAGCAATTACACAAGGTTTAGCAATAGCAATAATGTATTTAAAGCTATACTAATTGCAGATGGCAGTAGACCGGGCAGTTTTTAATTGCTAATGATCAAAATAATTGAAAAGAACGAAAAGGCGGAGAGAGTGAATGCTTTCCCCAAGAAGCTTACCAATTGGAAGCAGTAGCTCAAAATAAAACGGCCACGCCAATCGTTTGCCATAACCTAAAAAACTATCACTAGAAATAAGATGTCACTAGAAACTCTGTAACTCATTACGAAACACTTTAAATACTGAAATGTGACTACCAGTGCAACATCGAGGATTCCAATGTTGTTTCATTTGAGAATACAAAATTTAACCCTTACGATGTATAATAAAATGAGAATAATATTATTGATGAATAGTTATTTTTCTTATCATCTGTCAATTTAGGGGCAACGAAAAGAATGCCAAGTATGTTATGCACATGGTAATAACTTAAACGTTGTGCTAATTAATTGATATGAAATATACAATTAGATTAAATATAATTGAAATAAGTATACTATGCTTGACTAAAAACTTCTTGGTTCGTCTTTTAACCCCTTATAATTTTCCTCTTTCTTGGCACGATAAGTTAAAATCTAGGCGAAAAACCACTTTTTTCAAACTAAAAATTTCGCCGTCTTTTAAGTAAAAAAATTTTGACATTAGATAAAGTTAGGATTGAATTAAAATTTGTGGTATTCAAAGGCTTTGAGTAACGGATAAATTAAACTATTCTTGAATATTCTGTGTATGTGCGAAACTTTTATTGTGGTAAATAAACTTTTTAACAAACATGTAAATTATAAACATCAAAATACACCAGGACTTTAAAAAAAGAAATAAAAAAAAAATACGATTTTAACACAACTAAAAACCATGCACCTAAATAATAGCATAATTTTTATTTGCACCCTAAAATTAACTAAATAACATGAGTACTGAAGTATGAAACTGGCAGATGCATATTAGAGACAATAAAACAAAGAACTTTTCCTTCACTAATTCAGAGAGTAAAAAGTTAAATGTCTAAGGTAAAACATAAGAACAGAAAATAAATTGTCGTGAAAATTGTTGTACATTTCGTATGATTTATCGTCGTATTCTATGGAAAAGAAGGCAATAAACATAATTAATTAAAATTTATGTTTCGTAATTACTAAGACATAGGAAATTCTTTTTAGGAATATTAAACTTCTGAACAATGCATTTTTTAAAATTATTCTTTCAGTGATTCTTTCAGTTCGTTATGAAAGAACAAATTCTTTAAAAATATAAAAACTTTCTTTATAGTCACTTTATGTTTATAGAGAAAATGTAAGAGAAAATTGTGCAACATGTTTAGATTCACACAAATATTTTTTTATCATTTTTACTCAATATGCATGTTTATATCGAGACACAAAGTTATAACATTTTATTTTTTTTTAAACAGAAAATAATTTTGAAAGCAAATCTTTCAAAATTAATAACATTATAATTTAAACTATTTATATATATACATATGGGGAAAATATTTTAATTGTTTAGAAAGTGAAAGTTTTTGTCGTGGAAAAATCGCTGTAAAATATTTTTGACATCCATGTAAAGGATAAATATTCTTTGATTATTAAATTCATGAAAAAAGCAAAGCGTTAAGTTTTAATTGGAAAACGTTCTTTTTATATGAACTACAATAGCTCTAGCTGAAATAATAAAAATGTGCATAATTGAAAATATTCTAATTTTATCTAGTTTTAAAGTAATCAATTTATCTTGTTAAAATACGTACTTTATAAGTTGAAAGTCATACATTGACATTTTAAATTTATGAATTAAGAAGAAAGAAAAAGTGCGCATAGATTATGAAACACTTTCCAACACATTTAATATAATATAACAAACCTTCTCCGTTTAATAAGGCCCCACCAGTGGCTGAGAGGTTCTGCTCTCGAAACTGGTAGACGGGAAGTGCTGGGTTCGTTCCCAATCGCGCCCGTCGGCCTAATCGTTCGGAGTTTTCGTGGTTTTCTTCGAACCATGGATTTCCATGCGTTAATACGGGTTAGGTTCCCTTAGAAAGACGCCCACGAAGGGCACTCCCCCTCGGGCCTATAGCCCTAGTGTAGATAATCGGCCGTCACAAAATCAACCAACCAACCAACCAACCGTTTAATAAGAGGAAATATGATGTGTAATTGAACAATTTTTAAACGCATAGCACATTTAAAATCCTAATTTCAGAAACTCCCATATACAGTCGAAAATAATCCAAATTATTTGAGAAGGCCTGTGTATGATATATATACTTGTATTTGTTAGCTACTACATGCTTGCCAAAATTTAGTTTCGTTAAAAAATGCATATACTTCTGTTGAAAATTCGCCTTCAATAATTACCGTTAATAAGGAAGACCCCACCAGTGGCCGAGAGGTTCTACTCTCGAAGCTGGTAGACCTGGGTAGGTCTTGGTAGGTCCTGGGTTCGATCCCAATCGCGCCCGTCGGCCTAATCGTTCATAGTTTTCGTGGTTTTCTTCGAACCTTGGTTTTCCAAGCGTAAATACGGGTTAGTTTCCCTTAGAAAGATCCCCCACGGAGGGCACTTCCCCCCTTAGGGCCCATATCCCTCGTGCTGATAATTGGCCGTCATAAACACAACCAACCGTTAATAAGGAGAATCGTACGTGAATTCTTTTGTGCATCCCTGTATATGAATTTATACACAACGAGCAACATGCAAAAAATTCGTTACATTTAAAAGCGTACACCAAAAATGAAAACGCACTTCCAGCAATTTTTGCTCCCAGAGAGTAATGTAACCGATTTCTTTTGTGTCCCTGTAAATGAACAACAAATGCTATGAATGCCCTATTCAATAGTTATCATTACGTAGTGAAATTCATTAATTTATATCAATTTCAATAAATTAAAAATAACATAATGTCATTAAAATATTCTACAAACCATTTTTCCCCATTGACCATAATGTAACGGAATTCTTTAGAGTGTTTAGCCCCTGTAAGTAAACTATTAAGGGGGTCTGGGACACATTTTAAAATAATTTTTATTTATTGAGTTAAAATTCTAAATTTTTTTGTGATGGTTAACCTTATGATTTGTAAACAAAATCACGTGATAAAACTTCTCAAAATTTTTTCAAAAAAAATTTAAATTTAAAATTTATTCAAAAAATGGGGTAATTTAAAGTCGTTATAACTCGAAATATTATTTATAGAATTTCAATTTTTTTCATTTAAATGAACAGAAATATATAAATTTTAATTTTGATTCAGCATTTTTTAAAATATTAATTTATAAAAAATTAAAAATATTTAACAAAAAAATTTCAAAAAAGTGGTGCAACTATTTAAAAAAAATCATATTTTCAAAAGTAAATATTTTTTTTCAAATATGCCGAAACAAAATTAAAGTAAAATAATTGAAAAAGATATGTCCCAAGTTTGAACCCCGTATCTTTAACAGTTCTCGAGTTATAAGAATTTAAATATGAGAAATGGTGAAAAAACCTATCATGAAGAAAAACGCATTTTTACAAGAAGTCGTTCCCATGACAGCCATTGCTTGAAAGCAAGATTTTGAAAACAAACCAAAACGAAAAAATTAATATTTTTTGTTCTAATTCAGATAGAAACATAATTTAAATGTCATTTTAAGTAGGAAAAACAGAGAATTTTTTTTTATGAAATAAAATGTTTTTGAAAAGTTTTTTGTGTCCCCGACCCCCTTAACGCTGCAAACTTCATATTGAATACCGAACATACATCGATTGCATGCAAATCCGAGTATATTTACGTAAGTTACAGCGTGTACAGACAAACAGACTGACAGACAGTCAGAGAAACAGAATTCATAGTCACTTTTCACTTTAGAAAATATTAAAAATCTTAACGCAACCAAAGCGGATGCATTAAAATACTACTGTAATTTTCATTTGCTTACTAAAGTGAACTAAACAACATGCGTTTTGAAACGTAAAACTAACACACGTATAATGCAGGCAACGGAACTAAGAATTTTTACTTCAGGAATTAAATAATTAAAAAAATAAATGCCAGGTGAGATGAAAAAAAAATAAAGCGTCGTGAAAGTCAAAAAATAAAGCGCCGTGAAAGTGTTGTACATTTTTATATGATTTATCGTCGCATTCTACGTTAAAGAATGTCGTAAACATAATTAATTAAAATTTATGTTTAGTAATTACTAAGACTTAGGAAATACTTTAAAAAATTAAACTTATGAACAATGGGTTTTTGAAAATATTTTTTGTTGTTAAGAGGAAATTAGATTTTTAAAAATGCAAAATATTTAGGTTTTTGAGTTATTTTCGATAGTCATTTTAATTTACTGAGTTTATACTTGTTAAAAGTATAGCTGAACACGCACTACAAAATTATTTTATACTCAACGTATCCTTATTTACCAAAAATATTTCCGTTTTTTTTTTTTTTTTTTTTTTTTTTTTTTTTTTTTTTTTTTTTTTTAAACTTTAATTGTGTTACTGTAGAAAAAATGCAAATTTGTATGTTTTACAGAAACCGAAAATCATACAAAGAACATTTTGACTTATTAATTATTTTTGTTTAATTATTCATATATATGTAATAGTAATTTATTTTAAATAATTAAAAGAACGATAAGAGTTTCCTTTTATTTTATACGTAAAACTTTTTTAATATGTTTTTACTATTCATTCAAAAGCTATAGGTACATTTTAAAATAAACTCAGAGAAAAAGCAGTTTTAATCATTCACTGTAAAATAGGGTGGAGCGAAAAAAATTATTTTTTTAAAATCAAAAACGGGTAGGTGCCAAAAGTTGCCTTTATACAAGTACATCATCTGCGTGCAATATTACCGCTGAAAAAAAAATGGCTTGAGTCTGCGCTTTTGGTCCAAAAGTCGAAATTTTGGGTAAAATTTGAGATTTTTTCAAAAAATTAAAAAAAAAATTCTATAGAGATGCTTATTATTTAAAAGTGTTTCTTAAATATTTATTATTAATGACTTAACATATTTAAACGATAAAACGATATCTTCGTTCTGTATAACTGGAACAAAACAGACAACTTTTGGGGGGAAAAAAGCGTTACCACTCTGTTGTGTCATACAACTAATTGTTATTTAGAATACAGCTCTTACGTAGTTGCTTTCAAATCTACCAAGGAGGTACTACATGGAATTGGCTGCATTTCATGACATAACAGTGCATAGCCCGAACACCCTTCCATCTGAGCGCAATGTTGTATTTTATTGAATTGTGATTTTTTATCAAAAACTGGCATAGGTTTTCTATGTATTAACCTAGTCCCCACAGACGTTGGGTTATGCTGTTGTGACACTCCTTCACACCCCTTCCCTCGCGTATTCTACTGCTTGTGTATGATAAGGTAAGCAGAGTAATGCAGTGGAATTAATGGAATCTATTCAGCCCTCTAGTATCTTCACCAAAATTGCATCCAGTTACTGCATAGTAATTGGGAGGTCTGTTCCTAAACATTTTACAACATTTAGGCATTTCATCTTTGAGTATGCCATCCTTTACTCTAACTCTTGCATTTTTTATATGTTGATAAGATTATTCTTTAATGAGATGGTGCTCGTCATCAAAATTGCAATAAGAATTTGCTCTCGATGTGAAAAATGTACCCTCGTTGTCCTAAATAATTTTTTTAGTATTTGTTTTTTTCCGTTTTCTGTGATGTTTAGTAGCCAAGTAATTTCCCATAAGTTTTTAGATCAATTTTTTTGATGTGGATTATATTTGATGTAAACCATCCTGCGGCATAAATTTGGATTACATACATTGTGAGTGAAACAGACTCTGATGGCCAACCAGTGCTTATATAAAAGCGAATAATTTTATGCGCCTTTGTGAGCCATGTGGCGTAGGAGACGTTTCTTTCGTTCCTATTCGCTAGTTCTTTTGAGCCATATCTTGATGAAATAACTTTGCAAATGTCTAGCAGGTATTTCTGGTATGTGCTGAGTACCCTTTTCTCGATTTTAGGAAATAATGTTTGAAAATTACTCTCTATGGCTTCAAAAATGGAAATAAAAAGGGAATGGCACGTGGACCAAGATTTTCCTATTTGTCCTCCTGGCAGTTTTGAAAGCAACTAGGTAAGAGCTGTACTCTAAACAACAATTATTTGTGTGACACAACAGAGTGGCAACGCCTTTTTTTCACGAAAAGTTGTCAGTTTTATTCCAGTTATACAGAACAAAGATATCATTTTATCGTTTAAATATGTTAAGTCATTAATAATAAAGGTTTAAATAACACTTTTAAATAATAACTTCTCTGTAGAATTTTTTAAAATTTTTTGAAAAAATGTCAAATTTTACCCTAAATTTCGAGCAGACTCAAGCCATTTTTTTCAGCGGTAATATTGCACGCAGATGATATACTAGTATTAAGGCAACTTTTGGCACCTACCCGTTTTTGATTGTAAAAAATTAATTTTTTTCGCTCCACCCTACTGTAAAAGCTTATTTCCGGTGAATAACAAAAATCCTAAAAAATAACCATTTTGTAATTTTGTGCTACCATTTTTATACACATTCATTATGAATAGCCATACAATTAGCTTATATCTATATTATAAGGCAAAGACAAATCCTTGATTAACGGTGACGTAATTTTGACACTGGCAACACCTGACCAATAAAGGTAGCTATTACTACAATTTTCTTAATTTCTAAATATCGTACAATATCGATTTTTATACTGTCGAATAGGGAAAAAAATGTACTTCGAAATGCAATTCGTTTGAAAACTGTATCGTAATTTACTGATGTTTTATTATTTTAAAAATAATTTTTTAACATGATTTTAAAAAATATATATCTCTATCTTCTGTCGCCCAATTACAAAATGTTAAACACGTTTACTGTCAATGAGTCAACGGTTGAGACAAGACGGACTTTTACACAATCTCCTCATTTATTTGCTGGCTGCAAACTTATTAAAAATGCACCTTCGGCTTACTGCACATATTCATAATATAAAAGATATGAGGCGAGGCGTTCAAAAGAAAAGTATATTAAGTATTGTTTTTTTTTATTCAACCATTAGGAGAATTTATTGCAGGCAGATTTCTGAAAATTGTGTTCCTGATAGACGAATACAGGTTTCAAATGGATCCAAGGCTCACATTATTTTTTATTTTTTGTCATTTTATATTAAACGGAAAAATTCCTTAAGTCTTTTTTCATGTATATTTTGTGGATCAGTAACATTAGTTGTACTTTGTTTCCTTTTGATTTCGATGGCATTACACTACTTGGAATGGGTGAAAGCTTTTCGAAAACGTTTTATTAGAAAATTTATTTTAGTTAACAAAATTAATTTATTAGCAAATTAATTCTTCATAAATTAAAAAATAAATAAATATTTAATTAAATTATTAACAAAGATATTATTAATTTATTAACAAAAATAATTACGTAAAATTAATTTAATAACAACTGTATTATTAATTTATTAATAACATTTTTATCTGCAAAAGTTTTTTTTTTTTTTTTTTTTTTTTTTGCAAATTAATTTGTTGCCAAATTTAGTTTTGATAATTATATGTTTTTCCGAAATTATTTCAAAATTGATTCATTCATATGTTTTACATGTAATTTGCAATTCATACAAATTTATCAATAAGCTGCGTAATCTCTCCTAGCACTTTAACTTATGGGAAAATGAGCCATCTCTCCTAAGTAGCAGATGCGCAAACTCTCCTATTTTGGTAGGAAAGATTGCGCGGCCTTTTATTTAAATATGGCCATTTTTAAAATGAATTGTTGCTGTTGGTGTTCGCATACTTAGTCCAGGTTAGTAGTTTATAAGAAATCGTTTAAGTTCAAAATATTTTGTATTACTGACGTTCTATAAAAATTCTGACGAACAGTTATGAAAATTCAAGCACTTACTTTGGAAAAACAAAACAAAATAGCACTGCTTTATCCAAGACGCTTGGAACAATCAATATGCACATTCATGTAGACATTGCACTAATGCTGCTGTACAACTACCTGAAGTCGCTGCGTGCACACTCTACTCCTTCCCGTCGAATCTCTTTGTGCGCAATCTCTCCTACCGCGCGAACTCTCCTCGCTTTACGTTAAAGCAATTTTTTAAAATAGTCCCCCGATTGCCAAAAAATGAGGAATTTGATATTCATCTACTGATTTTGATTTGATAAATTAGCCATCTAATTTTATAATTTATATCCTTGTACAGACGAAATCATTTAAAAAATAAATAAAAACAATCTCATAATTTGAATTTATACGAATTTTTGAAGACAATAAGAAAAATAATGAAAATCTCATGAAGTCGAAAACTTCCAATGAAAAAATCAATCTTTCTTCAGTTTGCAAGAATAACCTCTTATCGCTGAATCCTGTTGTTATGATGACGGGTTTCTTTCAAAACTGAGGTCTAATTTTAGAGAAGCGCAATTTTTTTGTCAATCGAAAAGTTTAGATGCGTTTCTGTCTTTTTTTAAGTAATTCGTAATTTTTTCCGCTTTTCAATTAAATAGTTATTTTTTTTATTGCTGTATTCCGTAAAGTGCCTGTTTGGAAACGAAAAAGGAGCGTCCCGTATTCCATGCTAATTGATAAAAAGTTAAAAAAAAAAAATAATAGTACTTGAAATAAGTAAAATATTGTTAATTTTAAACTTTATGAATTTACCTGATTTTTATGTAGTAAGCTAAAGAGGTAGCTTTTAAACACTTAATTTAAAAAAAAATAGATACACCCACATTTTTTTTGTAGATCGTTTACGACAAAATGAAAAAAAGGGTGTTTTTAGACTCGAATGATTTTATTTTTTTAGAATATAAAGGCAATTTTTACTTTCTTCTAACTATAATAGAAGAAAGTATTGTAATCGAAATCATTTTCAACTTCCGGTTTTCGACAGATTTACACGCTTTAGGGGTCAGAGATCTCCCAAAACATGTTTATACAAAATGTCTGTCTCTTCGTGTGTCGACATTGTACTATCGAAATGTGTATGAAATTATGCATAGAATTGAACCATATTTCATATATATGTTTTTGGCTCTGACAAACAGATCTCCTTAAATTTGGAAATATTCCGATGGAAGAGGAGCTGTAAAAGTGATTTAGCACCAATATTAGAACCAATATTTCGACAAGATATAGCCAATTATGGTCTAGTATTGGTTGGCTACTGGGGAGGTGCATTCTTTTTTCAGGACAGTACAAATGCATATATTTATTAAATAAGAATTGTACATTAATTGCAGAATTACTTTTGAATTCCGAAAACTGTAATTAAGATATTCAGAATGTTTTGTTTATAATAAAAATTTCGAAATTCATCGTATACAACTAGAAAGTTAGAAAATTATATATTTAGCTAATTACTGCCAAAAAATTAAAAGAATGTAATCAGTGTCTCGACCAATATCAGGTTAATTGCAATCATAATGGATATCAATCAATAAGCAATTAGGAATAATTATTTTATTAATCATATTTTTCGTTTAACGCATTGCATTTTCTTAAATATTTGCAATTATTCTGATGTAACGATCCTCCTTAAATCTGGAAATATTCCGAAGGAAGAGGCTATTAATAGCAATTAAGCACCAATAATTGCACCAATATTTAGGATATAACCAGATTTGGTTAAGTTTTGGTTGGCTACTAGGGAGGCGTGTCTTTTTTTCAGGACAGTACAAATATAAATATGTTTTAATTAAGAATTGTTCATTAATTGCAGTATTACTTTTGAATTTCCGAAACGGTAATTAATATATCCAGAATAGTTTTTCTTAACAATAAAAATTTCAGAATTGAAGAGCTGAGTGGAAGAACATGTTATGCAACATTTTTTAAAAAATTATTTTATCTTTTGTACGAAGACGTTATCAGGTATTCTATCACATAGTAAAGCTAAAATACCAAAATTCTATTCAGCCTTGAAGATTTAAGACATTATTAATTAATATTTAATATTTTATTTTTTAATAATGTAAATAATATTAATATTTTTAATATTTAAAAATTAAATATGAATAAGTTTTTTTATAGAGTTCAGTACCACACCTGTTAATATTTTAAACACATGGTATCAAACAGAAAATAATCATTAAAATTGACAACAAAAACTTTCACATCAAATTTCTTCAAATGTAATTTTTGTTACTTAACATGTTCTTCCACTTACCTCTTCAATTCCTTGTATCAAACTGGAAAGTTAGAAAATTATACATTTAGCTAAATACTGCCGAAAAAATTAAAAGAATCTAATCATTCTCTTGACCAATATCAAATTAATTGCAATCATAATGGATATCAATAATTAGGAATAATTATTTTACTAATCAAATTTTTCGTGTAACGCATATCATTTTCTTAAATATTTGCAATTATTCCGATGTAATATAGTTTATCACTTCGGAATTTTAGAATAATGTGATTTATCGAAAAAAAAAATAATTAATTAAAAAAAATGGCAAAACAACACTTAAAGTACCTTCTTATGTGATAGCAAGGAAACTTTATTTTTGAAAATGAAATTTCAGTGGTAACTTCTGGCTTAATGTTATTGAACGCTATAAATCCAAATTTCTAAAAGCTGTCTTAAATGTGATCGATCATTATTGATTTAAATTCATCTACCAAACAGCATGAAACGATAAACCATTAAATTCATATCCACCTTCCGATTTCAGAACTCTTACCTGCAGCTGCTTAGCAGTAATCCATTGAACCACGTGAGTAAATAAATATGGGAATATTAAATCCGATTAAAACAAGAAAATCTCTTTCTATAATAAACGAGATAAATGGCATTTAAATTTTTTAAACTGTAATTATTTTGAGATGCATATGTTGTACGTTGAGAAATGATGTATATAAATCATTACAAAGTTATTCAGGATATACGGTGAATTTAAATACGTGAATTCAGTTGGCAAATTTTCAAACGTGCTGCAAAGCTAATCATCCATTTGGCAGTGAAGATATATTTTATTAAAGTAACAACGATCCCAAACATAAAAAAGAATACATTAATAGTTATGGGGAATTTATGTAAATAAGTCTTTATGCCAAACAAACTGAAATCAGTGGTTTCACAATCAGCCAGAAAATGTTCCCGTATCTGTTAATGAGAAACAAGTAAGTTGATTTTTCGATTTAAAATAGGTACTTGAAGAGAATAATAAGTTTTGTGGGAAATAATTGTTAGTAAGCAGAAGGAAATTACTTTAAACAAGCGGGTAAGTGTGATCGAAGATCGCACACAGGGTTTCGTTAAAAAAACTTTACCTTTTAATTAATAAATCCAAATCGTTTCCTTATAATTATTAAATTCTTCACCTTTTTCAAGAAAAAAATAGATAGTTTCATTTAATTTTCAAATAAGTTTAGTTTTCAAATAAATTTCAAATGGATGTAACTTTTTAATCAAATTAAAAGTATTCAGGAAATGCTTTTCAAACGATTGTAACAGCATATGTTTGTGAATTTGAAAAGCACAATTAATTAAATGATTTAATTTTATCTAAACATAAAACGAAATCCTTAAAATGGCAAAAAAAAAAAAAAAAAAAAAAAAAAAAAGGAACATTCTGTTAATTAAATCCATCGGACAATGAAAATGTAGTCTATTTAAAATTTCTCAAATTTTCAAAGATAAAAAAATAAAAAAAAAAAACTTATAAAATATTTTACAACTTTTGGCCTTATAATGGCAATAAAAAAATCAGATAATTAAGTCTATTACGGGAGAAAAAAATTACGAACTTCGACACCGGGGTTTGAACCCGAGACAGTTTGATTAACAAGCGAATGCTTTTACCATAATGCCGTTAAACCCTCGAGCGAAAGAGACTGAAATTAAGTTTTTATTTTAAATTCTAAATCTCGAAAATGGTCGGCTGTCATTAAAATAATTCACATAATTAAACTAATATAAGACTTTTCAAAATTTTATGCTTTGTCGTAGGATCGGAGGTATTTAACTGCAAGTATGCAACATTTCAAATATAAAACTTATACAGATTTTGAGAACAAACTCTGTGACGGCAGGACAGACAGAGGAGTGAAACGAATAGGGTTTCTGTAGATGAACGAAACCCTAAAAAATATTTCTTATTTAATTTTTTTTTTCTGAAGAAATATTGTAAAAATATAAGTGCTGTGTTATTAATTTCAGTCTTAAAATAAGGAAAACAAATATCGATTAGTATAATGGTAAGATTTTGAAAAATGTACTCGTTTAACCTCTTTTATTAATGGTTTCTTTATCATCATAAAAGCAAATATGCATCAGTTTCTTAATTTGAAGATAGAAAAAACAAAGAGAGCTGCAATAGTGCAGAGTTTCAATGAATTTTATTTAGAAAGAATAATTTTGTCTATTGGTAACATTTTATAATTTATATCATTTGTGTGAGTTGTAATTAAAAGTTCCACATTTGTTTTTAGTACTAGGGGGCTCGGCCCCCTACGAGTTACGCTCGTCAACCCCCGTTCACACACCGCAAACTCTAAAAGTACGCTAATTTGATCGGCTTTAAAAAGATTTCGGAAGATTGAATTATAATTTTAAAAACAGTGGTGATCTCCCTATAAACGGATTCCTATTCATTTTTCTTTGATTGGGAGAATTTTAAGGCCAAATCCGCTGCGCTACTACTTGATTATCCCGTCGACCAATTTCGCCAAATTATATAAATCGCCAAACCACTCGCCAAATTATACAAATTGACATAATTTTTATTTTAAATAACGAAAGAACAAATAAATTAGTACAACATTAATAAAAATACAAATAAAACGTCGAAATAAAAATAACTTGATGACGTAGACACGTATAACTTGCTTAAAGTCAAGTTAATGTGACATTTACGATCAACCATTATTGGCATTTAATCTTATAGTTTGGCGTATGATAGATTTTTGGTCGATGGGATAACTAAGTAGTACCAAAGATACAATCGCTGTTTTCATCTTTGATTAAGTAAAATTAGTTAAACATTTCAAAATAAGCTAATATAAAAGGAATTAAGTAAACAAAGCCTTTGTCTCCCGGTATGTTTTAACAAAATGAAAAGAAAGTTCTTTTAAATAAGATATTATAAATTAATCGTTTTTAATCTGATGGAATTTTGACCAAACTATTCTTTCTCTTTTTAATATTCACGTGAAAACACTTTTGTTAGAAATGAAATATTTGCGCTTTCCTAACAAAAATAGTTGAAAAGTATCCTCTCAAAATATCAAATAAATATCTAGCTCAATTTCTAAATTTAAACTGTTTTGCAATATTATTTTGTGTTCATTTTATGTAATAACTGTAATGTGACGTAAATATGATCTAATTTCTCCTAATTAAGACGGACATTAACGCATGTTAATGAATTTATTATTTTACAATTTCCTTTCTTTCTTAAATTTCACGTGTAAATATAGTTTTTATGACGTAATTTTTAATAAGTTCCTGCTTTTTGTACATAATTATTTAATTCTAATTCCAAATGTTTTTTTCTTTTTATAATAGTCACGTGTAAATAAATTTTTAATTTATTTACACGTATAAATATATATTTTTTTTGAAGCAAACATTATTGTTTGCACTGTTTATACAGTTGGCAACAGTTTAAATTAATATCACTTTCTAAAATAATCTAAAAATGATTAAATTCTCATGAATAGTTTTTGCTCCTATAAAACTTTTTTAGTGGAACGATTTTGTCCAACTTTAGCATTAAATATCTCTTAAAATAATTCTTCGATTTAAAAACTGTCTGCATCAGCGTGTTTATCAAAAATTTCAAAAATATGCATTATTTTTCTTAATATTAACGAAGAAAGACTCCCGGTCACAAAAAATTCAAAACCGGCGGCGGTGACAGCGGTAGTTACTTTTTTTTAGAATAGAGAGATTATTTTTGAATTTGCAGCATGGATTATATATATATATATATATATATATATATATATATATATATATATATATATATATTTCACATTTTTTTTCTTTTAAAGAAAAAAAGACTTATTTAAAAAAATTAAAGCATTCCATATACGTATATATACAATTAAAAATGTAAAATTGTGAAAAAAGAGGGTTTATCTTTAAGTAATTATTTTCCAAATCTTATTTACTATGTTACGCATTACATTTTATTAAATAATATATTATTATCAGGATGTAATACGGTAAATCGTTATTCAGAATTTCAGCACATTTAGATTTTTTAAAAATTGAAAAAGTTATAAAAAAATTGATAAAAACCATTCCTTAATAATGTAAGTAAGAAACATTTATTTTTGTAAACTAAATTTTACAAATAGCGTATAGTTTATGCAATTGATCATCTTAAAAATAACTTCACAACATCTGGCTTAAAGTGATACCGCTATAAATTTCAATTTATAATAAATGACATAAAATGATTAAACATTATAAACCTAAATTTATATCCAAATTCCAAGTTGAAAGCTCTTATCTGCCTCCGCTTAGCAGTAATATATTTTACTGCGCAGGGTAAATAAATATGCGAATATTTAATCCGACTAAGATGAGAAAATCTGTCTCTATCATAAATATGATGAATTCCAGAATAATATGCATGGATTCATTTAAAATCTAATTATTTTGTGATAAAGATTTGTATGCTGAAAAATGATATTCATAAATCATTGCAAAATTACTCAGAATGCACTATGTATTTAAATACTCCCATTCAGTTTTTACAATTTGTTAAAGACGGAGCAATTTTAATCATTCACGTAATCGTCGAAATGCTGCATTAAAAAAAATCTGTAGTAAAATAATTATCTTAAACATAAAAAAAAGAATACATGAAAAGTTATGATGAAATTATGTAAATAGATCTTTATGCCATACGAACTAGAAATCATTAAATATACTTTATTCGTAAATAAAGTTTCTCATACTTTTTACACGAACAACAAGCAAGTTGACTTAGCCTGTTAAAAATTGGTTTTATAAAGAAACAGAAGAAGGATTTCTGGTACATTAGAGTCAGTAAATAAAAAGGTATTTCGTATGAATTTTTTTGTTATTTCATTTTATTTAATAAAATATTTCTGTATAATGTTTCAAGAATACAAACAATATACAGTCGAACCTCGTTATCCCGACACTCTAATGAACAGAAAAAAGTGTCGTTATAAGCGGAGTGCCGCAGTAACCGGAGTTGGAGAAAAATATATTTATAAAAAGCTGTATGTTTAATTAATTTAAGACAATTTTAAGTTCCTAATTGTTCTTGCAGTTTTAAGCAATAAAACATTGTTATTAAACAAAATATACACAAAAACAAAATTGAAAGTAATAAAACAGATTTATGATGACTTGGTTTTTTATTGTTAAGTGAGATATTGATGAATTAAGGTTTGCTTATCCCTAGATGCGCTTCCTAAAATTATTTTTTTCAATATCATACAATGCATTGTAATCAATAATGTATTCAGAAATGGATGTTAGATAATTTCTGATCATTTCAATGGAATGCAGTGCAATACTTCAGTTTTAGTCGGATGAAAAACGCCGTGTAACCACAAGAAAGCGCCGCCTAACCAGAACTAAAAGACCGCGAGTAGACTGATACGTCTATCTGGAGCTTGAGTGGGTCGTTCATAGTGTGTGGGTTTAATTATTCAGATAAAGGATTGAAATAAAATTTCTCATTTAGCTCAATGGGTATTTTAGACACTTTTCTGAAAAGTTTGGCTAAGGCATTTCTTACCGCTTAATTTCCGTGATTATAAGATAGATTATGAAAAATGGAAAATTTTCCTAAACCGTCGGGATATTCGGAGTTGAAAATTATTCATCGACGTAAAATCCGGAGTTTATTTTCATTAAAATCCTATACAGAAAATCGGGACTTTGAAAAACTGACGTGATAAGCGGAGTGACGTAAAAATCGAGTGTCGGGATAACGAGGTCCAACTGTATTATTAATTTGACTGTTAATATAACTTGAAAATATTTCATTAGAGTATAATGCAGCGATATCGATTTGCGAAAATTTAACTGTTTTGAACGCATTTCTTCTTTTTATTAATTACTGAAAAAACATGCGGCTTTGCACTTGTATGCCTATTTACACAAGGAAAAATTATAGTGCTACATATAGATTAAATATTACTAATTATACCCCATTTTGAGGAAACTTCATTCTCACACTGCATTAGGTAAGCATCAGGCTTGACGTAATAAAAAAAATTTCATTACAAAACCCATTTGTATCCACTCTTTCCGAAAAGTAGATACAATGTTGTCTACTTATATGAATTCTGTATAACAACTATTGTACAGCGAATGAAGTTTAAAAATCGGGTTAGTAATTTCCATTTCCTAGAAACAAACTTTTATTTTTTGTTTACTATATTAAAATAACTTGAATTACCATGAAAATTAAAATACCTTTAAGTAATAAGTTGAAAAACATTGGTTTAGTATATTGACCTGTCTTTTTTGTGTATCGCAACATTAAATATGAAGTACTTTCTTACCTGGGTATGAATTATATTTCTTTATTATTATTATTTTTAATTAAATTTAGCAGTTACTGGTACATTTCATTGTATTGCTCAAAAACAACGTAAAATTTGCATGACGAGTAATTCCCTCTTTTTCCACAAAAATTGTTTTATATTTCAATAATAAAACAAAACTGTGTTCGCGCACATTTTGAAATTATCCCTACTCTAAATTTAAGATTCCTAGGCTGATAATTTCAAAGAAATCATAGTGAAAATATAACTGTAGAACGTTTTACCCTTATTTGACGCATTTGAAAATCTAGTTCTTTTAAAAATTTAATCTGGAGGGTGAAGAGATGGAAAATTACACACAAACAGAAATCTGCACGTCAAATTTAAAATTTCTAGCATCAATAGATTTCGAGTAATCCAAATTTCCTCAGAGTTTTTAAAAAATCGTTTCTTCCTTTCAAATCTCGAATATTTTAACAAACGTTCAACGTATAATCAGCTTATATGTCTTAAAAGAAACCACCATACAGAAGTTCATGCATTTAACCTAAACATCATCAAAGAAACCCGACCTTTAGAACTCTTTTCAAGCTTGCATCCTCTTGATAGTAGTTTGTAAAAAGATGAAACACAGCTTATTTTTAAGCAGAGACTTTCATCATTAATATCCTGAGAGATGATATCAAATGGGTTAAGCATTTACAACGTAACAACTTTTGGGACGTTTTCCACTCATTTCACACCTTTTCAAAATTTTAAAAACTGTTTTGAGAGAACATGTACGTCACAAAATTAAATACCATGTCGTATTTCATCTTTCTAACATTTCTAAAAAAAAAATCTCAATTTAAAACGTTTAAAAAATATTTCGTTTCATTTTACACTTTTAAATTTCTATGCTTTTTGTCTTATCGAGCATTTACATTTTGAAAGTAAAGCACCAAGTAAAATTCCATGTTTCTAGACTGAAAAAAAAAAAAAAAAAAAAAAATCGTAATTTCAGATCGCTTATTTCTCTTGTTTTCCACTCATTTCACACTTTTTCAAAATTTTATAAACTGTTTTGAGAGATCATGTACGTCTTAAAATTAACTAGAATGTCGTATTTCCTCTTTCAAACATTTTTAATAAAAAGTCTTGATTTAAAACGTTTAAAAAATATTTCGTTTCATTTTACACTTTTAAATTTCGATGCTTGATTTCTTATCGAGCATTTACAATTTGAAAGTAAAGCACCAAGTAAAATTCCATGTTTCTAGACAAAAAAAAAAAAAAAAAAAAAAAAAAAAATCGTAATTTCAGATTATTTATCTCTTTTGTGTCCCTCTGAAGACACATATATATAAAATTGGCACAGAAATAAAATTAGCGCAGTTTTAAGCAGAGAATGTCACTAGCATTATATTGAAAGAATTTCAATAGTTCCGAAATAATCGTGGTTTTACAAGAGCTGAACTCGCACTTTTAAATTTCGATTTTCTTGAAAACTGCTCTGTGAAAGCATTTATGTTATAAATGTAAGAGCCATGTCAAATTTCATGTTTCTAGCCTTTTGAATGTTTAATGTATTGTAATTTAGAATGTTTTTGAAAGTTTTAGGCTCATTTCACCTTAATAAATTGCGAATTTATTTTCATAAAAAGTCTTACCGAGCAATTATATCTTAAAAGTACTCACCATGCCAAATTTCAATTTCCTTGCTCCAGGAGTATCACAGAAGTAGTAACTTTAGAACGTTTTTTTGTTTCTGTATCCCCATAGTTTTCAATACAAAATTTCTGCCCAAGAATTTACGTTTTAAAAGGAACAACCATGTCTGTTTCAAGTTTCGATTCATAACAACTTCAAATAAATCACATTTTGAACATTTTTATAACGTTTTCAGCTTTTTTCCCCCATTTTAAATTTGAAATTTTTTGGGATCTGTTCTTAACGAGCACCTTAAACCTCAAAAGTATCTATCATGTCAAATTTCAAGATTCTAGTCCGAACAGATATTGCAATTTCAGAACATCTTTTGTTCCTGTACTTTTATAAATATTTAATGATTTAGAACTTGTTTTGTGCGCATTTAAGTATTGAAAGTAAAAGCTTTGTAAGTTTTTAAGTTTGTAGTCATAACTATTTCAAGTAAATCATTATTTAGGACGTTTTTAGAAAGTTTTCTCTGATTTGACCATTTAAATTTTTAATTTTTTTAAACCATTCTTCGCGAGCATTTACATCTTAAAAGTAAGTACAATGCCAAATTTCTAATTTCTAATTACACTTAACATTATCACATATACCACAATTTCAGAATGTTTATGTCCTTCTGCACTCTTTTGAATCTCGAATTTTATAGAAACTGTTTTGTGTGAGCCTATTCGTCTAATAAATATTAATTCTGCCAAATTTAAATTTTGTAGCCCTAACAATTTCAAAAATATTGTAATTTAAAACATTTTTAAAACGTTTTCTGCTCATTCCACCCTTTTAAATTTTGAGTTTTTTAGAAAATTTTATTTTTGAGAATTTACATCTTGAAAGTAACTACAAATTTCATGTTTATAGACCCTACAATATTACAGAAATCGCAATTTTAGAAGGTTTTTGGTTCCTTTACCTTATGAATTTAGAAATTTTCGGAAACTGTTCCGTGCGAGCAGTTACGTATTAAAAATAATACCATTGTCAATTTTCATTTTCATAGCCCCAACAATTCCACATAAATCGTTTATTTAGAAAATTTTTAGAATGTTTTTCGCTCATTTCTCCTTTTTAAATTTCGAACGTTTTAGAATCCGTTCTTAGAGAGCATTTATAAAGTAAGCATTACGAGAAATTTCAACTTTATAGCTCCAACAGTATAACAGAAATGTCAATTAAAAAAATTTCTTTGCTCCTGCACCAATTTTCTAAAAGTGGTACCAAGATAAAATATAGCCTATGTTGAAGCATATACTGCCAACAAAAATATTGCAACTGTTATGTTTGAAATTAATTCTGTAGTTATAGATATTACCCCTTACAAGCAAACGATTGTTTTTTTAATTATACTACGAAGATTTCATAAAACTTTTTATTGAAAAAACTGTCCGTTTTTCTACTTTTTACTACTTTTTTACTTTTTTCTGTTTTTTATTTTAAAAAAAGTTTTAATGTCGTCTCCCCCCTTAACCAGATTTTCGAAATATTGCAAACTTCTGAATATTCACTATTCTGCATGTATTAAAAAAGACAATCTTCCAACATAGGACTGAATATAGTGTTATTTTCCTCCGAAGATTTTTCTATAAGTGCACTAATCGCCGGAATACATCTGAAGTTTCGATAGATCACTATCTATCTTATGGACTTGACAGTCTATGACAGAATCACTTAGCCGACATGTCCTTCGGAAATCAGATGAGCGATCACCGGTCAGTGATCAATTTCGGAGTAGGAACAGGCCGTGAAGCACTCTTAATTCACAAGTCTCTAAGCTATTCCTGTGATTCAGTCGACTTTCACTTTGGAACAAATGGTCCCAGAAGCGTGAGAAAACGGGATGTGGCCTACCGGAAATCACGCGGGCGACTCACAAGGAGGGCAGACAGGGATTGGTTGAGCCCCGACACCCAGGAGAGACAATTTTTGGAACTTAGAAAAAAGTTCTTAATGAGTAGTTAGTTAAGGACAGAAGGTGAGATAGCAAGTTGGACTTGCGAGTTTTCGCCAAGCCTTTACGGAGAATTAGATTCTCCAAGCTTCGTGAAGTATCTCACCCTGAGAGCAGTGCGCAGACTGGGTCTGCAATAAACCACACGTTCCTTTGAAACGTCTTGACTCCTGACTAAAAGAGGTACTGCGGTTGGATCGTGAGTTACTCTGCATTTTATTTTTAACGGGAGATTAGATCTCTCAGCACGGGACAACCTTTGCCCCGATTGTGAACATTTCACCTTAGATCAGCAAGATCCGATAGACGATACGGTCTGAATGAACATTCTACTAATGAACAATATATTGAACTCTGTCTTAGGGCTGCCACCTTCAACCTAGGACATTCTATAAATTGTACGCAAACAAATATTGTTGCGTAGGTGTAAAGAGCATAATTAAAATTGCGAGAATTCTATTGTCATTCATTTTAATAAATTTCATTTTTTATTCTTCACTCAACTGAGTTATAATCTAAAAACACCCCTTCGAAACAAGCCTTAATCCGCTCTCGCTACCACGTTGCGAAGACTCGCACAAAATTTATATTTAAAATAATCTATCAATTTAAGCAAAATGTTTCTTATGAAGTATATTACTGTTTCTAAACTGTTAAAATGTTTCTTATGAAGTATTTACTCTGTAATTACTGTGTTCATGCTATGCACCTTCCGAGCCCCTCTCCCCAAATTTGCTCTCCGGAGGACACTTTTATAATTTTTTCGCACACCATTCATGTCCCCGGGATGTAAATTTGGGGGGAGGAGCTCAGGAGTGCGTAACATAAATAAATAACCATAGGCCTTTCCAACAATATGTCACATGTGGGGGGAGGCAAAAGTTAGAAAAATGCCACCCTTTTGGGTCTACTTTCGCGCCTCCTTGAATACATCCTCCCCTCCTCTCTTTGAAATACCGTTTGCAGAAATGTTTTACTGTGCACAGTGACTATATAGAAAAGGACTAAACCATGTAGCAATTTCATAAATTTTACTCAATTATTTCTATGTGAGGGCAAAAACTTATTGATATACCCTCGTAGGTAATTTATGTATCAATATATAAATTATATTATTTATACAATTTCTATTGTTCTTTTGCAAGACATAAAATACCTTAATTTTAAGAACAAGCCCACCTATCAGAAAAATGACATGTGTTATACTACCAAATTTTGATTTAGAATCGTGCAATCTATAAGAATCAACCATTATTTTTACTGGTGTCAACCAGTGTTATTATAAATATAAGCTGAAATACATCTGGAATAAAGTTATTAACCACAATAAATTTAAGTTGATCAAAAAGGGTTCAAATAAATAGCATAAACTGATTAACTATAGTAAATTTAAGTTTATATCCAGCTCTCAATTTCAAATCTTATCTATCTTATCTATCAAATCTTATCTTTCAGTCTTATCTATCTAACTTCGCTTAGCGGTAATTCATTTTAACGCTTACAATGAATGAATACGAGAATATTTAACCTAAGCAAAATTAGAAAATATTTCTATATCATAAATACCATGAATGCCAGAAATTTATGCCTACGATTATTTTAAAACGTAATTATTTTGAGATGCATGTTTTGCATGATGAAAAATTGTATACATAAATTATTAGAAAATTATTTAGAATAAACGCTGTATTTGAATACTCGAATTCATTTTGGCAATTTGTCAAGGGTGGAGCTAAGCTGATCACTCACCGAATCGTCAAGTTGCGTCTCTATTTAAAGGATCAACGATCCAAAACACAAAAAAAGAATGCATTAATACTTAAGGAGGAATTATATAAATAAGTATGTGCACTAAACAAAATTAAATCATTAAGCATATTTCGTTAGAAGACAAATATGATTATACCTGTTACACAGATAATATGCCAGTTGATTTTTTGACCTAAAAAGTGCATTTAATGAAGAAAATCAAAAGCATCAGGTTTAAACGGAATTGAGTGAATAAAAGGAAACTTCATAAAAAATCTTGTTCTTTAAATTCCTTTAATAAAAATATTTCTGATTAAAATTGTTAAAAAAAGCCTCTGTGTTATTATTTATAATACTAAATTAAGGATGAAAACTTTCGACAAGAGCAGAATATGGTGGCAAAACTTTAGAAAAAGCAAATGATTGGCTTTCATTTCACTTATTTTATTAATGATTTCGTAATAGTTTATTTACAAAAACAGCTGTCTTATACTTTATCACATTGAAGCAAGACGTGTCAAAAGAGAGCTTCAACAACATAAAATTTAAATTACTTCGTTTAGGAAAAATATTTGGCGTATTTACAGCATTTTCGTAAAGTACCATCATCTTCCTGAGCTGTAATTATATTTTTATATTAATTGAAAGTATTACTCTTAAATTCTTAATAGACTATTTTAATATTATTAAAAATGTGTTGGTCCCTTTTGATAATTAAAAATCCAAAATATCTTTCATGAAATTAGAGGGTTTAAAAAGTATAAATTGTGATTTAAAGTTGGAAGTAAAATTAAACAAAAAGAGCATTTCTCCGCAATTTTATGCGATTATTTTCCTGTTCTTAATTTTTATTTTACAGATTCCTTTTTTTTTTAAACTATTTTCTATTATTCTTGTGTAATATTGTAGTGATTATTTCACTTTCAGTCTATTTTGCTTTTTTGAATATAGTAAAGTGGGGACAAACGCCGCGGTGGGACAGATGCCGCAGAGATTGTGTGGGCGACACAAGCGTTCCCTAGACCAATTTTAGAAGTTCTTAGTGTTCCTCTGTGCTGTGTGATGTGTTGAATGCGTTTCCACCACTTAATTGTCAATATTTACATATTTATGCCAGTTTTTATTGCTCGAACCTGCGTGGTAAGTTGCTAAAATTATTTCATTGACGTTTTATTACATATTTTAAGAAAAATAAACAGAGATTTTATCCCAAAATCGATTGCAACTATAGACTAGATCTTCGTAGAATACAGACATGTGCTTGCCTTTCTCTCGCGTCGCTCACATGACACAAAATGGCGGCACGGCATCTTACCCGCTTCTATGGGACAGATGCCGCACCGAGGTTGAGGGACAGATGCCGCAAAATATATTTTTGTTTTTCGGTTCAATAAATTCATTACTGCGACTTAAGTAGAACTTACATATAAATGAATGTATATTAGCGCAATCTGCTACTTATCAAAATATTCTCAGCAACAATGTTGGTTCACCATGTGTGAATAAAAAAAAAAGGCCGTTTACAATTCTCACCATCTAAGCTGTTAAACAAAATATCTCCTACCCTAATGGTCAAAAGACCTATACAGCCAAATAAGAGAAAATAAAAGGATGCACATATTACAAGCACAAAGTTTATAAACAATAAAAAAGAAGAAGGAAATGAAAAATAAAAGAAACTAGAAAGCGTCAATGAACGACAACTTGGCGGAAGCAAAATGTGTAAAAAAAGGAAGGGAAAGATCAACTTGAAAACGCCTTACTTGAGAAAAAAACTAAAATATGAGTCATCTTTCGACAATGGGTAAATTGTTCCTCTTATGGATTCTGATACTGGATTGGAATTTGATGACTCTGCATATGTTGAGTGGCTAGAGTCTTATCAAAGAGGAAAGTCTAAAGCGGGCAGGATTCAGTGCATTAAATTCAATCGATAGCTACATGAAAAACGCTTACTTTACTTTTGCAACGGGTAGTGTGGTGTGATTGTGAGCGAATGGAAATACAAAATCAAAGAATGAGAAGAAAGGCCAAAAATAAACAGACTAGGCCCTGAATAGAATAGAACTAATACTTAAATTAAGAGCAAACTGCAATATTCGCCTGGATGTAAACCAATGATTTATATCTTTTTTGGAATTATGCTGGTTACCGTTTCCAGTAATTATGCTATCCATTCATGTAAATTCAAATGATTTTCATAATTAAAAATCTTACGACACTCATCAGCGTACATGTAAATAAAAACTATATTAAAAGCACATTACAAATTGTGCTCTTTCTAACGAGCCATCATCAGGGGAGAGAGTCCTTGACCTTCTCGAAGCGAAATTTCAAACAGCACAGTCACTTTCACGACATCACAACTGAAAACAATTAGGTAAATGATCATTAAAACAACCAAAATCAGTACTTCACTGGATATGGTGCCATCTGTTGGTTGGCTAACACACTACAATAAGAAACTAGGAAAACCGAAATAAACATTAAGAATGTACTTCTTTTAAAATAATCAACCAAACATTAGAAATCTGAAATGAAATATTGTCATTGCATATTCCGTTTTTTCTCAAACTTATTTCTATGGATTCACGTATAAGGGCTTTAAGTGGGTTGGAATATTTAGAGATAATTTTCACATTGTCAAACTGAACTGTCTTGACACTTCCTTTAAATGCTAATCTAGATAAAGCTGTTGATTGTCTATTGAATTTTAAATCTCTTTTATGTCCTTTATTTCTTTCAAACAGGTATCGTTTTGTCATTCCAATATATGAAGTTAATAGACCAGTATTGAGTTGAATAGGGATTTCATAATCACCAGGATAGAATATAATTGGTAGAGGATCTTGCTTTCTGGTTTTTGGTTTTGGAGGCTTGCTTTCTGGTCAGATTTTTTGAGGGGGAGGCAACAAGAAGAATTCTGAATCTATTGAAAATTCTCTTTAATGTTTCAAACATTGCTGGAATATAAGAAATTTTTCTATAAGTAGGACGAGTTAACTGAGCACTTTAGGGATAACTATTGAACTTCTCGATTAATTTATGGATAACCTGTGGGTTATATCCATGATCTATTCCAATCTTGACAATATGGTTCAGTTCATCTTCCAAAAATTCATCCAAACAAACAATATGTGCCCTCTTAATAAAAGAACTAAACGCAGACATTTTATAACCCCATGGGGTTGAAGCAGTAACAGGAATAATGCAATCTCTTTTCATTGATTTTCTGAAAACTTTTCTTTTAAGCATATTACCAGATTTTATAACTAAGACATCTAAAAATGGGAGGCTGTTATTGACTTCATTTTCTATGGTGAATTTAATATTGTCGTCGAGATGATTCAAATCCTCAAAAAATTTCACTAAAGCTGGCTTTCCCTCTTCCCAAACTACAAAAACATCGTCCACATACCTTAACCATAATTTGGGTTTATGTTTGAAAGTGTTGAAAATAAATCTTCCAAGGGTCTAAGCTTAAATTCAGCAAAAATACTTGAAACAGGTGACCCCATCGGTGCACCCTTATCTTGCTTTTAATAATTACCGTTAAAATAGAATACATTACTCTGGTTAATTAAATTTAAACCTTCTTCTAATGAGGTTTTAATTTCTTGACTCAGATTACTTAATTTATCTATAGACTTGTTAATAGCATTCATAACTTCGGAAATATTTATGGAAGAGAAAAGTGAGACAATATCAAAACTAGCTAAAATAGTATTATCGTTAATCTCTACATCTGTAATCCTGTCTATAAATTCTTCAGTAGAAGAAATAGAATATTTTGAAGATGGGATAATCGTTTTTAGGAAGCTAGCATAAGCTTTTTCAACATAATAAAGTGGACCCTGGCATCTCGGGACAATCGGTCTAAATGGAAAATCTGGTTTATAATCTTTTATTCTAGCTGTAATCCTAGGTGTAACACATGTATGGTTAAGTTTAATTTTATTTTTTATTTCATCGGACCAATTACTATTTCTAAGAAGCTCTTGTGTTTTTCTGTAGATTCCAGTGTTGGGGTCTTTACTAAGGACATGACAGGATAACTATTCTATACATTTTTCCATTTTACTTATATAGGTATCTTGATTCATTACTGCCAGTTTTCCAGATTTATCAGTTTTCATAAAACATAAATTCTTATCCCTTCTTAATCTAGAGACTATGTCAAGCTGTTTTTTATTCGCGTTACTTTGTTTCTTAAAATACTTTTTGCTTAAGTTACATACCTTTAATCTCACAATGTCCTGTTCACTAGTAGAAATATCTTGAATAACGGCCTCTAATTCTGTGCAGATGTCCTTTGGATTAATGGAACCTTGAAAGTTATATTTGCCACCTAGAGATATCACTTCGTCTTCCTCTTTTGAAAATGTTCTATTTGAAATGTTTACAAACTGAACAGGTTTGACTTGAGGGGGATGATCAATTTCTGAATGCTTTAACAAAAAGTTGAGTTTCCTCTTATGACGTTCTGTAATTAAGATCTTTTGTTTAAACCCGAGTCCTTCTATAGAATACAATAACTTACTGAAATGAGCTGGTTCAGTGACACTGGCTATTTCAAAATAAAGCTTATAAGTCTGACTAGAACAACTATCCAATAAAGCAAACTTCTTACGAATGTAGAGGTTAAAGCAAGTCCGTCCAAATTTCTTTTTAGTATCATCAAGTTGATTTATCACATTGTTACTTTTCAATCTTAAAAATTTAGGAACTACGTTCAAGCGTTTGCATGACCGCAGAAATGTTATATTTAACCATTCACGGTCTAAACGTAAACGGGAAACTTTATACTCCTTGAAGGTCGTGTAATAGTCCATCATACCCAGTCTCGGTAAAGTTACAATAAGAAAAACTTGGACTTACGCTGTCAAAATTTAATAATTAAAAATCTTACAATACTCATCAGCGTACATGTAAATAAAAACAATATTAAAAACACATTACAAATTATTCTCAACCATTCGTGCTGTTTCTAACGAACCATCATCAGGGGAGAGAGTCCTTGACCTTCTCGAAGCGACGTTTCAAACAGCACAGTCACTTTCACGACATCACAACTCAGTTTGACAATGTAAAAATTATCTCTAAATATTCCAACCCACTTAAAGCCCTTATACGTGAATCCATAGAAATAAGTTTGAGAAAAAACGGAATATGCAATGACAATATTTCATTTCAGATTTCTAATTTTTGGTTGAATATTTTAAAAGAAGTACATTCGTAATGTTTATTTCGGGTTTTCCTAGTTTCTTATTTTAGTGTGTTAGCCTACCAACAGATGGCGCCATATCCAGTACAGTACTGATTTTGGTTATTTTAATGATCATTTACCTAAATGTTTTCAGTTGTGATGTCGTGAAAGTGACTGTGCTGTTTGAAACTTCGCTTCGAGAAGGTCAAGGACTCTCTCCCCTGATGATGGCTCGTTAGAAAGAGCACGAAACGTTGGGAATAATTTGTAATGTGTTTTTAATATAGTTTTTATTTACATGTACGCTGATGAGTATCGTAAGATTTTTAATTATTAAATTTTGACATCGTAAGTCCAAGTTTTTCTTATTCAAATGATTTTCTTTTCATTTTCACTTTTTGTCTTAAGTTTTGTTTATAGAGTACTTTTGCATTTTCGTTAAACTTTTCACAATTTAGCGATATATATAATTTTGCGTTTTAAGTACTTTTAGAAAATAAAAATGTGATTTGCTTGAAAAAAAAAAAAAAAAAAAAAAAAAAAAAAAAAAAAAAACAGCCTATCATTTTTCTCCATGCGGTATCTGTCCCACACCCCATGCGACATCTTATCCAGCACACAAAAAATTATGTTAAAAAAAGGACCTGTAGGAAAATAATTATGCCTACTTTATTAAGAGGGTTTTAACTTGTTTAACATGGAAATTAGATTCTAAAGGGTTTAATAAATGATTTCTGGTACTTAGTTTGTTGTTTTTTGCTTTATTGCACATTTTACAAGAAGAAAAACTCCGGCATCTGTCCCCACTTTACTATATACAATTTAATGTATAAATAATGTATTAAAATGTAATTAAAATGCATTCTTAAATGATTAATTTTTGTAAATTTATTTAATACTTGCCTCCTGCCTTAATGCAGGCATTTCAGCATACTATATAAACTTTTCTATATTCTCTACTACTATTTTAAAAATATAATCTTCGTTGTAGCTTTTTTTTAAACACATCAAAGAAATCTGGCACGAAAATAATAGTTTAGGATTCAGTTGTCTGTAAAAGATATGTGACATTGCGACGCCTGCTTAATGCGATTGATCGTTATTAATCCAATTTCCTAACATTTGGTTTAAACTCGTATATTACTATAATACTGTTTATGTATAAGCATTATAAAGTTTTATTTAAAATAAGTGTCTTATAATGATTAACCAAAATAAATTTACGTTTATAGCAAATAGCTTATAATGTTTAATCATTATAAAATTAAATTTATAGCAAATGGCTTATAATGATAAACCATTATAAATTCATACTAATATTCAATTTCAAAATTCTTATCTGCCTTTGTTTTCTGTTATCCATTTACACGCACATTAATTACATTTGAAAATATTTAATCCGACTAAATTGAGAAAATATATTTCTATCATAAATAAGATAAATGCTAGAAATATATACATGGATTCTTTCAAAGTGCAATTATTTTGTGATATACACTGTGTATTTTGAAAAATACTATACTTTAACCATTATGAAAATATTCAGAATATACGACGTATTTAAACACTCTAATTCACTTTGGCAATTTGTCAGGGGTAGAACAAAGCTAATCACTCACTTTGTCGTCAAAATGCACCTCTATTAAAGAAACCACGATGCCAAACATAAAAAGGAATACGTTAATAGTTATGAAGAAATTATGTAAATAACTCTGTAAACCAAACAGACAGAAATAATTAAGTATACTTCATTAGCCAGTAAATATTATCATATTTGTTACACGAATGTCACGTAAATTGATTTTGCTAGTTAGAAAGAGTATTTAAAGAAACGAAAATAAATGCAGTGTGTGTAAATTAAAGTTAGTATGCAAAGTGAAACTTCTTATAAAATATTTATAATTTTATTTTTTACAGGCAAATTCTTTTTAGAAATTGTTTATTGAATGTCTGTTATACTTTGTTTTGTTTTAGGAGAAAGCAATATTAAAACAAATATTTCATATGTAAATATTAAAGAAATTTGTATGAAAATTCTTTTTTTTTGTTAATACAATATTAAAAATAATACTTAGCCATGTTTACGTGAATTCCTTAAATCACTTCTAAATGGGATTTTTTTGTTATACTGCAGCAGCACGCTATCTGTAATATCATTAACACAGGTGTCGCTGCTGATTTCTTTTTTTTTTTGGGGGGGGGGGGGGGAGCGGGATTCAGGGAATTTGAGTTTGTGTTTGATGTGGAAGTCATAGTAAATTTTCAAACTTCTTAAACAGACAGCTTATACAGATTATGTAATGCATCATCTTTTGTTGCTTATGAATAGCATCTACCCTAACTTGGGATATGAAAAGGGATTTGTAAGTACTTTGGCAGGACGTAGGGAAGAACCGAATCATTAAGTCAACTTCTGTGTAGAACTAAAGATATTGAAGATTCTGCATATCTTAGATATTTTGAAAAAAAAAAATCTAATAAGGATTCAGATTTTCACCAGTAATGAAAGTTGTTGTTTTTTCCAGAATATAACTTTTGTATGTAGAAGTAAGGAAAGTTGGACTGTTTCTTGTGACTTATTAACAACCATAAAAGAAGATCAAATTTAAGAATCTTATCTAATAAGAACAACTTTTACATAAATATATAATATAATATAAGATATAATATAAGAAAATGAATAGTAATAAATAAATTTTAAAAATACCGATTAAGCATCTGCTATATCCTATAAAATCCCAAGAATTAATTCAGAAAATAACATCGATGGTATCGAAATCATATCTGTTAATACTAATTCAGAAAATGAGGTTCTTTGCAAAGATTAAGAAATCCCGGAACAGGAAATTCCCAAGAAAAAGCCAAAACCAATTATGGTTACAGAAATCCCAAACATAATTCAATTTCTTAACTAGCTTTCCTCCAATGCCAAGTTTAAATCTCTAGCTAAACTTCATGGTAACTACATCAAAATATCACCTAAAACTATCTGCGACAAATTGTCGTTTGAAGAATATTTTAACCATTTATCTACTAACGTTACTTATAAGTACCATTAAAATAACTTGTTATAAAATTCATTTAATACATCGATTAATAGTAATACAGTTTAGAATGAGTTATAGATGCATTACATTATCTTGTTCCAAAAGCATTATTGGTTACACAAAACAAAACTATTTCTAAAATGATGATTTCTTTTGCCTTTGCATCTTTTCAGCTTTCTTCATTGGTGGGGGAAGGGGGGGGGGATTTTAAAATATTTCTATATTTCTATTGTAAGAACATTATATTTGTACATTCCTAATTCTACAAAATACTATGAAAAATATTTAAAATAAAATATTTGAGTGGGGTTATAAATATTGCAGAAAATCCCTAAAAATTCAAATTTAATTAATCATTCTATTTCTTCAATCCTTCTAAAATTTATTGAATGATTATGTAAATCTTCTAATGTAGTTTCCAAAATTCACGAAAAATGCTTTAGAACATAAAGTTTTCACAAATTCATAATGAAGTAGATAAAGGGTGAAAAAAAACAACGTTCAACATTATGTTATTCTTGATCGTGAAATACCACTGAAAGTGGTTGTTCGTGGGCTCCCCAGGACTCTCGATATGGATTCTGTTAATGAAACTCTTTCTTGAAGAGGTTTCACTACTCTGAAACTTTCTCAAATGAAAAGTCGTAGAGACGGGAGATCCCCCTCTCTCTCTACCTAATGCAACTCCCTAAACGCGTTACTTCAATTGAAATATTCAACGTCCATGTCATCTACAACGTACGGTTTGAAAGTGAAAAACTTCTCACAACAAAGAAAGCTACACTATACTTTGGATGTCAAAAGTTCTTTTATATTAGCGCTAACTGTCATAACAATCCTAGATGTGTGAGATGCGGCGGTCCACACTTGTCATAAGACTGCAATGTTAACAAAAATACTTCAACTGAGGTTCCTAATTGACCACCTAAATGTACTAACTGATCGTTAGAACACCCTTCCAGTTATAAGGGCGGTTCGGAATTTTCTGTAAAACCCCAATTCCGGAAAACTTATGCTAATATCACTGCAACTCTTAAAATACAAAAATTTACAATGGAAAGTCAGAAAAAAACTCATTCCAAAGTTCTTAAAACTAATCCACCAACCACCCAATCAAATTTTCTAAAACTTTAGCTCCTCTCCCAACTCATCAGATTTGCGAGTTGCATGAATTCTCAGGATCTATCCCACGATAGCTGAGATTCTATTAAAAATCAAAGAATAACTGAATGTTAGTACTTTTCGGAAATTTCCCATAAATTCAACAGTGTCCTCGAACTCATCAAAAGTAAAAACGATCCAATCTCGAAGCTTCTTACCTTCAGTGTGCTGATGGCAGGTTCCATTAGTTGATCTTCTATTAGCCAGTCATAAGTTCGCTTTTAACTCCTACCTTGTATTCAATATTAATTATTTCATGTTATTTTAAAATGTATGCTCTCTGAAAAGTGTCATTTTTTTGGTTTTTGGGCTTTCCTTAACTTTTTCTACTGTTTAGAACTTGTGAATCCTAATTTTGATGCTTTTCTATACTTATTTTAATCTTTCTACTGCGATCGTCCTATCTAGTAAAGTCACGTCCTCCCTGTTTTCAGATAGGCTACTTGCGTGGCCGTCTGATTAAATAGATTTTTTATCGTATTTCAACTTATTCCATCTGCAATTCTCAGGGTGTTTGCCCCGTATATTTGTACTGCGGTGGGGACAATCCTTTTTTGGATTAATTGTCTGCTACCAGTATAAGTACGGTTCTGTGCGCTTAGATCTCTTTTCAACATTTTCCTTCTTTATGCATCTGCTATTCTTTCTACTGTCTTTACAGTCTTATTTAACTAGTCGCATTTGCGGTACAGCTATACTTTTTTTACTTCTTTTTTTCATGATGTGCTCAATCATTACTCATTTATAGGGCGTGGAGTTGTTTTGCAACTAGGGAGCCCCTAGATACTTTCACCTTTTCACCTGTTCACCAATTTACTTTTTTATTGCAAGCCTTAATTTAAAAAAAATATTTATTCATTTAATACAGCATTATATCAAGATCGTATAAAACTTCCACTTTACAGCAAACATATTTACACCAAAGCGGTCGACTTTTAATTTTCATGCCATTCATATGAATCGCTAACTAGCATAGTCTCTTCTACGAATCAATAGATTGCGATGTAAAATATAAGGTATTTTCTGATACTTATTAAATTAGGCTATTCATTCGGTGACAAATTCTTTAGGCGAATAAGCTATAGAAGTAGCAACTACACAAGATTTAACAATGAATATAATTTATCATTAGAAAGAGTAGATGACATAGGATTGGACAGTTTTAAGTAACGATGATCAAAATAGCTCAAAACACTAAAAGACTGAGAAGGCGAATATTTTCCCCAAGAAACTTACTAAATTCAAGCAGCAGCTCAAACAAAATGGCTACGATGATCGTTTGTCGTAATCTAAGGAAAGGCAATTCTAGCATGCTTCAAGATGTCACTAGATACACTGCAATAGAATTGTAAATGCCACATTAAATACTGAAATATGACTATCAAGGTATCACTGTGGGTTCCAATACTCTTATTTTAGATGCCAAACTTTATCACTTTATCACACTGTCGAAATTTTCTACCAAGATTCTACTCCAAAATTGACTCATTGAAAACTTCACTGGCTACTTCAACACGTGGACCACCATCCTTTCAATAGCAGGAAGCGATGGAAATTTCTATTACCACTATGGGGGAGATGCGTCTAATCCACCGATTCTAATATCTACAGTAGAATATATAGCACCTAAACAACCATAGGCACGTAATTAACCGTGATATATTAAACGTCAAAATAACCGTCTTGTATTCAGACACGTTTTGCGGAATTTAAAGAGTTGATAAAATAGGTAGCTCGTTCATGCACAAATATAATGTTAGAATTCTGGACAAAACGATCACACTCAAAACCTTCAAAACTCACTCGACCACAAAATGCCGTCAGAAAATAAAAGGTAGACACTTCTAGAATTCAATCAAAATCTTTGGTATAAACACGTTTTTATTATGTTGCGCATAATGTATTATAAAATCAGAATAATAGATATGATGAACAGATATTTTTCTTATCGTTTACCAATTGAGTGGTTTAAATTGTGACTATTAATTGAAAAAAAATACACAAACAGATAAAATATAATCGAAATATGCAGAATGTGCTTGACTAACAATTCATTGGTTTTGTTTGTCTTTTAAATTCTTAAAAAACGTTAAATTATTTTGGCACATAAAACAAAAAATATGGGCAAAACACCACATTTTTTAAGCTAAAAAATTCGCCTTTTATAATAGAGAAAATTCTGTTATCAAATAAAGTGAAGATTAAAATTAAAAATTAGTGGTATCCAAAAGTTTTGAGTAACGGAACATCAAACTATTCTTGGACGTTTGTGTACGGTGGAAATTGTTAAGGGGTTAAGTAAACTTTTTAACAAACATGTAAATTATAAATTTGAAGCTATACAGTGTCTTTAAAAAAAGAAAGAATATATGCACATAGCATATGCCGTAGATTCAGACACGTTTTGCGAAATTTAAAGAGTTGATAAAATAGGTAGCTCGTTCACGCACAAATATAATGTTAGAATTCTGGACTATGAAGAGACTATGATCGTACTCTAAATCTTCAAAACTCACTCGACCACAGGGTGCCGTCAGAAAATAAAAGCAACCTAAAATGAACTAAACAACATAAGTACTGATGTATGAAACTGACAAATGCATGTTAGAGACAATAAAACAAAGAATTTTTATTTTAGCAATACACAGAGTAAAAAGTTAAATGTCTAAGGTAAAACATAAGAACAGAAAATAAATTATCGTGAAAATTGTTGTACGTTTTGTATGATTTATCGTCGTATTATATAGAAAAGAAGGCAGTAAACATAATTAATTAAAATTTATGTTTTTGTATATTATAATTTAAAAGTTTTGCTTATTCATTAAAAATAAAATATGCAAACAGATTAAATATTATTGAAATATGTAAACTATGCTTGACTAAAATCTTCTTGGAATGTCTTTTAATTCCTTAATTGTTTCTTATTTTTTGGCACAATAAGCTAAAAATCTAGGCAAAACGCCACTTTTTTAAAACTAAAAAATTCGCTCTTTTTTAATTAAGAAATTCTGTCTTTAATAAATTGAAGATTGCAATTATAATTAGTGGTATCCAAAAGCTTTGAGTAACGGAGCAATCAAACTATTTTTAGATGTTATGTGTAGGGGCAAAACTTGTAAGGAGTTAAGTAAACTTTTTAACAAACATGTAAATAATAAATTTGAAACTACACAAGGACTTTTAAAAAAGAAAGAATGTACTAAAAGTAATTTAGTACACAAAGTACTAAGTTAAAGGATGTGCTTATTAATAAGAAATAATATAAGTAAATAGATTAAATATAATTGAAATATGTAAACTATGCTCGATTAAAAATTTCCTGGTTTGTCTTTTAATCACTTAAATATTTCTTTTTTTTTGGCACAATAAACTAAAAATCTAGGCAAAACATAATTTTTTTCAAAGTAAAAAAAAAATGTTCTTTTTTTAACTGAAAAATTTCTGTTATTAATTACTGTGAATATTGCAATTAAAATTGGTGGTATCCAAAAACTTTGAGTAACGAATCAATCAGTCTATTACTGGATGTTTCATGTAAGAGCAAAACTTGTAAGGAGTTAACAGAGTTCGTACGGGTTCGGGAATTTTCCGAACATGAAATTGTTCGGCACCAGTATTTTCTTATATAAAATATCTCGTTAAATAAGGGGAAATTTCTCGCGTTTAACCAACGCCCCCTTGACTGGAGAAAGCCGTGACACGCTTTGTTGTGACGTCACGAAACGTCACATAAAGCAGGCAAAACAAAGAATTTTTTTTTTTATCAACTTGCATGTTTCGATTTCGATGTTCTGTGGAATTATTAATTACTAGCCGCCCTTGGCGAGCAGTTTGGTCTCCCTTAAAATTTACGTTTGGGAAAGCATGCTAAACATTGTATCACATTACTTTTATTCATAATTTAAATTACTTGGACTCCCTTAAATATAATTAATATAATCCCTTAAGCTAATATTAGTTTTTGTCGCATTAAAATATCTCAATTTGTTGATTTTCTGTAAGCAAGTAAACCCTATTGGTTTAGAATGAAAGTCTATGGGAATTTGGTGAAATATTAGAGATATCGCTAGGCTGGCGTCACTTTTGGCGACTAATTTTGGTCGCCAAATTTGGCGCTATAACAGGGTCACCCTAAGTTAACCACCCGTATAGGTATGGAGTTGTATTAAATGCTGTTCAATAACCAATGAGATGCGTTTCATTCGAGCGTTGCCATTAAACTATTAACAAATAATCTCGATTTCTGTGCCACGTAAGATAGCGTAATCTATATATATATATATATATAGATTACTAGCAATTAATAATTAACAATACCACGAACCAACGAAATCGAAAGATGCAAGTTTTTAGAATTGTTTTTCTCTGTTTTCCCTAATTTGTGTGACGTCTCGTGACGTCACAACAAATCGTGTCCAGGCTTTCTCCCTTATCTAGGTGGCGTTTGTTTAACCTAGATTTATTTTTCTATTAAAAAAAAAAAGCTAAAATTTCTAATGGAAAATTCTCTGAAACGTGTGAATCCTGGGTTAAGTAAAATGTTTAACAAACATGTAAATTATAAACTTGAAACTACACGGGGACTTTTAAAAAAGTTAAGAAAAATGATCTGATCTTAACACAACTAAAAACCATGCATCAAAATAACAGCGTAATTTTTATTTGAACCCTAAAACGAACTAAACATCATGAGTACTGAAGTATGAAACTGACAAATGCATATTAGAAACAATAAAAGAAAGAATTTTTACTTCAGTAATTTAGAGAGTAAAAAGTTAAATGTCTAAGGTAAAACATAAGAACAGAAAATAAATTGTCGTGAAAAGTGTTGTACATTTTGTATGATTTATCGTCGTATTCTATGGAAAAAAAGGCAGTAAAGATAATTAATTAAAATTTATGTTTCGTAATTACTAAGACTTAGGAAATTCTCTTTAGGAATATTAAACTTCTGAACAATGCATTTTTAAAAATTATTCTTTCAGTGATTCTTTCAGTTCGTTATGAACGAACTAATTCTTTAAAAATATAAAAACTTTCTTTACAGTCACTTTATATTTATAGAGAAAATGTGAGAGAAAATTGTGCAACATGTTTAGATTCACACAAATATTTTTTTTTATCATTTTTACTCAATGTGCATGTTTATATCGAGACACAAAATTCTAACATTTTCTTTTCTTTTTAAACAGAAAATAATTTTGAAAGCAAATCTTTCAAAATTAATAAAATTATAAGTTTCCTCTTTCTTGGCACAATAAGTTATAATCTAGCCGAAAAACCACTTTTTTCAAACTAAAAAATTCGCCATCTTTTAAGTGAAAAAATTCTGACATCATATAAAGTTAGGATTGCAGTTAAAATTTGTGTATTCAAAGGCTTTGAGTAACGGATAAATGAAACTATTCTTGAATATTCTGTGTATGTACGAAACTTTTATGGTGGTAAATAAACTTTTTAACAAACATGTAAATTATAAACTTCAAACTACACAGGGACTTTTAAAAAAGAAAGGAAAAAAGATATGATTTTAACACAACTAAAAACCATCTACCAAAATAATAGCGTAATTTTTATTTGCACCCTAAAATGAACTAAATAACATGAGTACTGAAGTATGAAACTGACAGATGCATATTAGAGACAATAAAACAAAGAACCTTTCCTTCACTAAGTCAGAGAGTAAAAAGTTAAATGTCTAAGGTAAAACAGAAAAACAGAAAATAAATTGTCGTGAAAATTGTTGTACATTTTGTATGATTTATCGTCGTATTCTATAGAAAAGAAGGCAGTAAACATAATTAAAATTTATGTTTCGTAATTACTAAGACTTAGAAAATTCTTCTAAGAAATATTAAATTCTCAACAATGCTTTTTGCAATTTTAAAAATGATTCTTTCTAGTCGTTATGAAAGAACGAACTGTATAAAAATATAAAAACTTTCTTTATAGTCACTTTATGTTTTCAGAGAAAGTAACTGAAAATCTAAGTGAAAATTATGCAACATATTCAGATTCACACAAATATTTTTTTATATTAATTTTACTCAATTTACATACTTATATCTACATGTTTATATCGGGACTCGAGGTTATAAAAATCTATTTTTATTAAAAACAGAAAATAATTTTGAAAAAAAAATCTTTCAAAATTAATAAAATTACATTCTATATTATTTATTTGAAAAACATATTTTAATTATTTAGAAAGTAAAAGGTTTTGTCGTGGAAAAAACGCTGTAAAATATTTTCGACTTCCATGCAAATGATAAATTTACTTTGATTATTAAATTCACACACAAAAAAAAATCAATGCATAAAGATTTACAGTGAAATACGTTTAACACGAAAACGCTTAACATGAAAAATCGGTTAACACGAAATGATATAGCGGTCCGGACAGTATACTATGCAATTTAATAATTTTCTTTCTTTTAACGCGAAATAAAAATCGTTTAACTTGAAAAAAAAATCGCTTTCAATCTAGTTAGTTTGAGTTGAAATTGGTGAATGTTTTGTTAAAACCACTGAATTTTGGATGAAAATCAGTGAATTTGGTGTTTTTGTTGTAAATTAGCTTATGTTTTATGAGCACAATGACTAAGAAATCGGTGCGAAAACAAACTGCTATTTCTCTTCAAATGAAGATGATGCTGAAGTATATGAAAAAGAAGGACGAAAATAGAAATCTGCAGAGAGTTTGGCATTGCCAATTCTACTTTATCAATAGTAATAAAAAAACAGGGATCCCGTTACGTTAATGTTTGAGCGCAGTACGTTTAAGCAAGAGAAAAAACGTATGACAACTGGTAAGCACGAAGATTTAGAGACAGCTTTGCTTACTTGATTCAAACAAGCTAGATCTCAGAATGGTGAAAAAGACATTTAAAAAATATATATCTGATTTTTTCCCAAAAAATCAATATTTTTTTACTTGCTTTTTATCCTAATGGATGCAACCTAATAGTAGTTTAACAGGAAATTGAAATAAAATTTGACGACGTTGAAAATATTTGTGAGTTTTCTTCTTTTTTTAGGAATCTTCTAACGCGAAATTCTTTTAACACGAAAAAAAAAAAAAAAAAAAAAAAAAAATTCGGCCCCCTCAATTTCGTGTTAAACGTATTTCACTGTAATTGAAAAAATGTTCTTTCTATACAGGGTGTTCCCTAATTCATGGTTCAAACTGTAAGGGAAGGTAAAGTACATATAAAGAAGAAATTTTGGTACAGAAAAATGGGAACAGAAATGAAAAGTTTTAGCTAAAATCAAGAAATGCAGAGGCAATGAAATGGAGCGTTTTATTGACATCACAATTACAGTAAGTGCTCAAATGTGCCACTGGAAGCGTCTAACATGTGGTTTACGTATCTTTTAGCAGATTCCAAGTGTTCCACGAACATTTGCAGCAACGACTTAAAGTCTTGCAATGAGGTCCTCATCAGAGTCAACTGGTGTCTAATAGATGAGAATCTGAAATCTTCGAAAGGGTACGCCAATCACATGCTAGACATCAGCAGGTATACATTGATGTTAGTGGTGGCACATTTGAACATTTACTGTAATTGTTATGTCAATAAAACTCTTGTTTTCATTTTCTTCGCATTTATTGTTTTCGCCAAAACTTTTAATTTCCGCCCATACATTGCAATACAAAAATTTGCTTCTATATGTGCACTTTACCTGTCCTCACAGTTTGGCATATGTTCGGGGACACCCTGTATAAAACAAATTTAACTAGCTCTAACTGAAGGAGTAAAAATGTGTGTAATTGAAAATGTTCTAATTTCATCTAGTCGTCAAGTAATTCTCTTATCCTGCTAAAACATATACAGTGTGTCCTAAAAGTTCCCGTACTCCAACTCAAGGGGACCGCGAAATCAAAATTCAACAAAAAACCGATTTTTACTTTTTTATATCATTAAATAGTTTAAACTTTTATCTTTAAAACGATGTGTCACACATGTTCATACAGGGTGTACCAGAAGTAATGGGACAAACTTTAAGGGGAGGTAAAGGACATCACAAGGACTCAGATTTGCATAGCAGCCCAGGGTCGGAAACGCTTTCCTGGCGCGGTAGTGACGACACAAAACACAAGAATGACAGGACACGAACACGGAGAGAAAAAAAAGTTTATTATTCTTAGTACTGCAAAAATGCCAGGACAATGCTGAAAAGTGTTGAGGAACTTGTTGCACGCATCGTGGCAGCTGCTGAGGATGTCCGGGGCACTCCCAGTATTTTCGAGAACATTAGATCTTCCATACGCCGGAGATGCGCTTCCATGCATCACGATCCGCGGTCGTAATTTCGAACACCTACTTTGATGACGATCGTTGTCCCTTTAATGTTCTTTCTTCTTAGTTTTTTGATGTACTAAGGATAATAAACATGTTTTCTCCTCTTATTCGTATCCTGTCTTTCTTGTGTTTTGTGTCGTCACTACCGCGCCAGGAAAGCGTTTCCAATCCTGGGTTGCTATGCAAATCTGAATACTTGTGATGTCTCCTACCTCCCCTTAAAGTTTGTCCCATTACTTCTGGGACACTCTGTATATAAAAAAATAAGTGTTGAAATTATTCATTCCTTTCTAAGAGTACTTCACAGCTTAATGGCCATTTAAATCTTTAATTGACTTTTTCTCAAAACTTGGATTTTTCATGTTTATATTCCTTTCGTTCAATATCTATTAAACTTAATAACTCATATTTTTTTTATACTTATGTTATATTGTATAGTTTAACACAGGGATTTAATGATTTGTTGATGTATTATTTATGCAGTGAAATCTTACCAAAAATGCTAATTTAAAAATGACTTTCAATAAACAATTAATAATTAATTTTGAGTTTTACTTAGAAAGAAAATAGTCTGTTAAAATATGTAAATCACGTTATTCGAACTACTCTAAAAAACTAGACCTCTATATTTCACCATTTCTGAGAAAAAGGTACATAAAGTTGGTGAATTTAACATAGCTGAGAAAAGGCTTTCCCGGTCCTCATGAAGAACTCATTGTGCGCGATTATTTTGTTAAATATTAAATTATATCCTCTGCTTATCATTGCATCAATTCCTGAGTTTTTATCGTTTGGTTCTTTTCGCACTTAATTGGTGCGATAATAAAGTTCTATGTTATTTAGTTCTCCGTATTGAAATTAATTTATCACACATTCAGGGAATTGCGCTGCTCGAAACTTATTTTGAATGTAAATCGTTTGAATGGTGCAAAGATGTTTGGCGAAATAAATATCCAAATGATGCAATACCGATAAAGATACGTTATTATACGTTCGAAGCTTTCGTAATACAGGTTCGGTGGAAGTCAAGCACAGGAGTGTAACACCAATATTTTACTTTCCCAAAAAATGGCTTGCTGTGTGGTGTATCACGCGAAAGGATAGTTTGACCTCTGTTTTTTGAATCAACTGTTGATAGTTTTGTATGCAGGGAACTTATCCAGCTATTTGTTTTATTGTTAGAAGTGAATGAACAAAATTTTTTTTTCAACAAGATGGTGCAACAATCCTTAGCAGTGATGAAACCATGGATATGCTTGAAGAATTTTTTGGCGATCAACTCATTTGAAGAAATCTTTTGCCAGCTCGATTCCTTGATCTGAGCATCCCGGACTTATTTTGTGTGGGAATATTTAAAGAAAAAGGTTTATCCAAATAATCCTCAAACAAAAGATGATCTGAAAATTGCCATTATTCAAAGGATACAAAAGTCACCCCGTGCGTGTTAAAACGCGTTTCTGCAAACATGAGCAAAAAAGTTCAGCTTTCTCCCTAAGAAGCGTTGGATATTTTGAACATTTATTATAAATGTAAGTTCAGTATTATCTCCTACGTGACTGTTAAAAGTGCTTTTTATCAATAGTATAAAAGTAAACGTTTTAATGTTTGTTCTTTTGTGAATAATAAATACATACTAGCAGGAATGACCGAGCTAAGCTCGGTCAAAATTACCTTTGTGTTTATTTCGATATATTATTCCCACTGAATCATTATTGCTGTTTTAGATGCAATTAGCTTGACCCTGAGCCATAGGGACCCAAAATGACCCACTAATCGAACTTTTTCGAACATGCGACCTAACACAATGCTCTTCTCGAGTCTGAAAACGATGGAATACAAAATTTAGTGAAAATCGTTAGTCGTTTTCTAGATAAAGTAAGCTTGACCTACGTTGATTCAAAAATGACCCACTAACCGAAATTTATCTAACATGTGACCTATTCCAATGGTCTTTTTGTACTATGAAACGGTATAATAAAAAAAAAATATCAAAATCGTTTGAAACTTTTTTGAGATACAGTTAGCTTGACCCCGACCCATTATCAGAAAAATGACCCAGTAATAGAATTTTCTTGAGCATGCGACCCAGCCCAATTGTTTAATCTTGTCCAGAAACGGTGTAATACAAAGTTTTGTCGAAATCATTTGAGCCGTTTCATAAATACAGTTAGCTTGATCCTGATGCATTAGGACCCAAAATGACCCACTGATTGAATTATCTGAACATGCGACCCTGTCCAACAGTCTTATCATGCCCGAAAACGGTATTATACAAAATTTTGTCAAAATATTTTGAACTGCTTTTTAAATACAATTAGCTTGACCCTGACCCATTGTGACCCAAAATGACCCACTACTCGTATTTTCTTGAATATGCGACCTAACCCAATGGTCTTCTCGAGCCCGAAAACGATAGGATACAAAAATTAGTCAAAATCGTTTAAGCCGTTTTTTAGATACAATTAGCTTGACCCCGAACCATTGTGACCCAAAATGACCAACTAATCGAAATTTCTCGAACATGTGACTTAGCCCAATTCTCTTCCCAAGCCCAGAAACGATATAATACAAAATTCGGTAAAACTGTTTTGAGTATTTTTTTAGATTCAATTAGCTTGACCCTGACCCATTGTGACCCAAAATGACCCACAAATCGAATTTTATCGAACATGTGACTTAGCACAATGGTCATCGCATGCCCAGAAACGGTATATTACAAATTTTTGTGAAAATGACTTGAGCCGTTTTCTAGATTAAATTAGCTTGACCCTGACCCATTATGACCCAAAATGAACCACTAATCAAATTTTCTTGAACATGGGACTTAGCAGAATGGTCATCTCATGCCAAGATACGGTATATTACAAAATTTTGGGAAAATGTCTTGAGCCGTTTTTTAGGTATAATTAGCTTGACACTCACCCATAATGACTCACTAATCGAATTTTCTCGAACACGTGACCCATCCCTATAGTCTTTTCGGGCCCGAAAACGATAGATTACAAAATTTTGTCAAAATTGTTTGAGCCGTTATCTAGATAAACTTAGCTTGACCCACTGTAACCCAAAAATGACCCACTAATCGAATTTTCTCGAACATGTGACTTAGCCGAATGGTCTTCTCGTAATCCAAAACTGTAGAATACAAAATTTAGTCAAAATCGTTAGAGCCGTTTTTAAATAAAAATAGCTTGACCCACAGTGACCCACAAATCGAAATTTCTGGAACATGTGACCTAGCCCAATAGTCTTCTCGTGGCCCAAAACGGTTGGATACAAAATTTAGTCAAAATCTATCGAGCCGTCGTTTAGATATAATTAGCTTAACCCTGACCCATTATGACCCAAATAACCCACTAATCGAATTTTCTCGAACACTTGACCAATCCTAATGGTCTTTTTGTGCCCGAAAACGGTAGGGTGCAACATTTAATCAAAATCGTTAGAGCCGTTTTCAAGATAAAATTTACACACACACACACACACACACACACACATACACACACACAATTTTTGCTCGCATTATAGTATAAGATGTCGTCAGTACGGGAACTTTTAGGACACTCTATAAATTATAAGCTGAAAATCATACATCGGCATTTAAAATTTATAAAATAAAAATTTCTTCATAACCAAAGTTGATGCAGAAGTAAAAAATTAAATGCAAGGTGAAAAGAGCAAAAAATAAAGCGTCGTGAAAATTGTTGTACATTTTTATATTATTTATCGTCGCATTCTACGTTAAAGAAGGTGGTAAACATAATTAATTAAAATTTATGTTTAGTAATTACTAAGACTTAGGAAATACTTTTAAAAATTAAACTTATGAGTAGTTTTTTTTTGTAGTTAAGTGGAAATGAGTTTTTTAAATATTCAAAATATTTATATTTTTGAGTTATTTTCGATAGTCATTTTAATTTACTGAGTTTATAGTTGTTAAAAATATAGTTGCACATGTACCACAAATTATTTTGTACTCAACTTGTTCTTATTTACTGAAAATATTTCCTTAATTTTTTTCCTTGTTTTAAAAACAATACTTGTATTACTTATTTCTACAGAGAAAATGCAATTTTGTATCTTTTCGAAAAACTGAAAATCAAGCCAAAAACATTTTGACTTACAAATATATTTTTTTTAATTATTCATATATAGCAATTTATTTTAAATGATTTAAAAAACGATGACAGTTTCCCTTTATTTTATGGGCAATTTTAATATATATTTTTATTACAAATTTATGTAAGTACGAGTAATAAGCCTTAATTACATACAATAATTACCATATAACAACATATATTCCAAACGGAAAAGTCAAAACATATATTAAAATATTTATTTGCTTAAAAGACGTTACTAAAAACACATTAAAAGTAAATTAAAAACCTATATTGACATGTTTCAACTCCTTCACTGAGTCATCATCAGAATGTATAACGCTCATTCTGATGATGACTCAGTGAAGGAGTTGAAACATGTCAATATAGGTTTTTAATTTACTTTTAATGTATTTTTAGTAACGTCTTTAAAATAAATAAATATTTTAATATATGTTTTGACTTTTCCATTTGGAATATATATTGTGATATATTTTTATTATTCATTCAAAAGCTAGAGGTACAGTCATGAAAAAAAAGTAAACACCCCCTGCTAACTCTGAAACAAATTATCGTAGAAGAAAGTTACAGATACCAAACGATTGGAAATAAAGTCTACTTTTAAATGATGTATATAAAATTTGCTTAGAGGAAAATCTACAAATCAAAACTCGACCAAACTTTGTTTTTTTTTAATAGCAACACCCAATTTCAACAATATATTTTAAATCGTCAGTTCAAACTATGCCTAGAAACGAAATTTCTAGTTATTTGAATGCTGCATATTTTTAACCGTGCATGTATTACAATGCAACAGGCAACCATTGGCAAGATCTCTGTCTTAGCCAATATACTATATTTCGCACCAAAAATTTCACGAATGAAACATGTGAAATCATTCACTCTTGGCTTGCTCATCATGATGTAAAGATAAAATTTGATTTTTGTGTGTTCATAGGATCACACCCATGACACCTGTCTGTCATCTTTTTCCTGAATTATAATCTACTTTTGAAAGCTACAGGTGAATTATTTTTAATTTTCTCGGGCTCTGTGTTATAGTTTGCGCATTATTTCGGAATCTGCAGTTATTTTCATTAAAAATGCAAACTGCATTCTCTATCACTATTCACTAATCACTAATCACCCACTCGTGGACAGCCAACCTTTCGATATAGGAGCTGATTAGTCCACGAAGGGAAAACAGATTCTACTACCCCGCGGAGACTCCAGCTCTCGCGAACGAGCCCGGTAGCTCCAGCAGGCTAGAAGACCCTGCTTAATGAAAATTAGATTATTATTACAGGTAATTCACAATGGGTTGCACTACTGAGCAAACCCGAGAAATTTTACAGTTATAGTTGATGATGAATAATTAAAATTATGTTATAAAATAAAGTTAATATAGGTACTTAATTGCATCTCAGTATTTAGTATTTTAACATTTAAAATTCGAGTATTTACACTTAAAATTTAAGATAGGAGAATTATTTAAGGTAAACAATAAATAGTAGGATAATATAATAGAGCTTGATCAAAATGACAAAACAAAGCATTCTCCATCTAGGTATATTATCCGAAGTTCAGAAAAACATTATAATACTAGGAATTAAGAGAAAGAGAAATTTCCAATAATTTCTCGACTTACAGCAGACTTTTTGATTCTGACAATTTAGGCGGTTTAAGCGAGTAGTCCGATCACAAGTCTGTTAGATTTGTGTTTTACTTATATATTTTTTTTATTATTTTACTTATTTATTGATGAAGTTTTAAATTATAGAATACTCGACAGGAAAAAAAAATGACGAACTATTTATATATATTTTTTTATTTGCAAACTAATTAATTTTTCGTAATCGACCTGCATGCAACAGAGATGATTTAAAAAATCCGGCTTGAAAATTATTTTAAAAGCCATAAGAAATCAATAACATGAGATGCATTTTCCAAGTTTGAATGAACATATTTTTTTCTATGCGACAGGATATAAGTTAAAATTGTACGACATTTGGCATTTACAAAAATTGCAGTTAAACTTAAATTTATAGGCCAGGTGTTACCATTGACAAAATGACGTGAACGTTACTCACAGACATGCTTTTGCTTTATAATATAAATTTCAAGAAAATATTTAAAAATAACAAATAGCTTTTTAATAACCATACATGTAAAACTAATAGGGTTTTTAAATATTTGCAATCATCGCAATGATAAATTATCTGATGTAAATATTTATCATACTAGGGGGGCTCTGCCCCCTACGAGCTTCGCTCGCCAACCCCCGTTCAGACTTAAAAAATCCGTTAATTTGATCGTCTTAAAAAAGATTATGGAAGTTTGAATTATAATTAAAACACCAGTGGCGATATCCCTGTAAATAGGTTTCCATTTATTTCTTTTAATGAAGGATTTTAAGGCCAAAGAAGCTGCTGTGAGTTGTTGTGTTCATGTTTGATTAAAAATGATTAGTTAAACGGCTGAAAATTAGCAAATGTAAAATGAACTAAGTCAACAGAGTCGTTGCTTCTAGGTATTTTTTAAACACAGCTTTAAGCAAATGATTTTAAATCACAGGTTTTAAATCTGAAATTTTAATCAAACTTTTCTTTTTGTAATATTCCTCTGAAAATATTTCAATTGTTAGAAAGGAAACATTATTATTTGTGCTGTCTTTGGCAACAGTATTTAAAAAGATTATCTCGAGATATGAAATAAATATCACGTGTACGTGTAAATATATATTTTAATTTAAACTGTTTGGCAATGTTATTTGGCTATTTGAAATAGGACGTAATTCCACTCCATTTACTGCTTTTAACACATATTAAATAAATAATTCTTTTATAGTTTTATTTTTCTTTTTAAATATTCACGTGTATAAACAGTTTTTATGACGCAATTTTTAATATTTTCCTGCTTTTAACACGTAAATATTTAATTCTAATTTCATAGGGGGTTTTTTTCTGCTCATAATAGTCACGTGTAAATAAATTTTCAGTTTAAAGGAAATATTATTATTTGAGAAGTTTTACAATTTTGGCAACAATTTAAAGTAATAACCTTTTCTAAAATATGTAAAAAATATATCTGGAAATGCTGAAAATTTGAATTAAAAATGGAAATAAACCCTCAAAAAAGGAGTCAATTTAAAAAATAAATGCAGTCTGCACACCGTTAACTTCTAATGTGTAAAATGATCTAAAAATTATTAAATTCCTATGTATAGTTTTTGCTCCTATAAATCTTTTTTAATGGAACGATTTTGAACAATTTTAACATTAAATATCTCTTAAAATAGTTCTTCGATTTGAAAACTATATGCATCAGCGTGTTTATCAAACATTTCTCTGTAATACCACCGATTTTCTTATTTTTGTATGCAGTAGTTTTCTTGATATTAAAGAAGAAACACCTCATGTCACAAAAAATTTAAAACCGGCGGTGGCGGCAGCGGTGACAACGTTAGTTACTTCATTTTAGAACTAGGGGGCTCTGCCCCCTACCAGCTACGCTCGCCAACCCCGCCCAAACACTGCAAACTCAAAAAGCACGCTAACTTGATCGGCTTTAAAAAAATTTCGGAAGAAAGAATTATAGTTAAAATAAAAGTGGCGATCTTCCTGGTAACGGGCTGCTTTTGTGTTTGATTAAATCAGATCAGTGAAACTTGTAAAAATAAGCTAATAACTGTAAAATGAATTAAGTAAACAGAGTCTTTGTCTCTCGGTATTTTTATAAGTTTTTTTTAAATAAGAAATTTTAAATGCATCGCTTTAAATCCGACGTAATTTTTACCAAAGTTTTCTTTCTCTTTTTAATAATCACGTAAAAATACTTTTGTTGTTAGAAAGGAAATATTATTTGCGCTATCTTAGAATTCTCAACAATAGTTTAAAAAGATTATCTCAAAATATCAAACAAATGTCTCGCGCAAATATATTTTTAAATTTAAACTGTTGGGCAATATTATGAATTAACATTTTTAAATATGACGCAATTTCCTCCGTGTACACTTTTAACGCATATTAATGGATTTATTATTTTCCAATTTTCTTTCTCTTTTAAAATTCCCCTATAAATATAGTTTTTATGACGTAATTATAAATATCTTCCTGCTTTTAATAAGTAATCATTTAATTCTCATTTGAAAGTTTTATTCTGTTTATAATAGTCTCGAGTAAACAATTTTTAATTTGTAGGAAATATTATTCATTGTGTTGTTTTAAAATTTGGCAGCAATCTATATAATAATAGCCTAAGTCATGTGACTGTCATCAACAGTTCCGGGCTGACCACTTCACTTTTTACATGCCAGGCGGCCATTTTTGTACTTGGCGCAGGTGATTAATCACCAAATATTGTTCCATAGCCATCACTTCATCTATGTTATAATAGTTCAAATCATGTGATTGTCATAAACAATTACGCATTTCATAAGCGCCGCCATTTTCAATCAAAATTATTTTTTCGAATAAAACTAACATAAAAGTTGCCATGATCGCAAAGAATTCTCGGTACTTTTATAATAGCCGGGTAAAAATCTCGCCAATAGCATTTTTTAACTCGCCAGTTGACATGTTTTATTTCTCGCGTGGTAAATTAAAACAATGCTTTGATGTTTAAAATAAATGTCATGGTTTATTGTATCATTTATTATTTTTCTTTCCTTTTCTTTCTTTCTTTTTTTTATGAAATAAGTAAAAGCAATTAAAATTATTTATTTTAAATAAAATGAGTGAAAGGATTATATTCTAAATGAAATAGTCAAAATACGAAAAAATGCGACAGGAACAGTGTTTGACAGTTTATCCCCTGCGTCCGACCAACATAAATATACCAAGTTCTTGGTGTTTCTATTCGAATCTTCCGATATGGCGAAGGATTGAACAAGTAAATTAAATTATGAATAAAAATAATATGATACAATGCTTGGCATTACATTTAAGGGAGACCAAACTGGTCGCCAAGGGCAGCTAGTTTAAAATAATACCCTTTTCTAAAAGTTGTAAAAAATGCCTCTGAAAATGCTGAAAAATTGAATTTAAAATAGAAATAAAACCTCAAAAAATGAGTCAAATTAAAAAAATAAATGCAGTCTGCACACCTGGCACTTTTAATGTATAAAGTGATCTAAAAATGATTAAATTCCCATGTACAGTTTTTGCTCCTATAAAACATTTTTTAATGGAACGATTTTGACCAATTTTAACATTAAATATCTCTTTAAATAATTCTTCGATTTGAAAACTGCCTGCATCAGCGTGTTTATCAAACATTTCACTATAACACCACCGATTTTCATATTTTTGTATGCAATATTTTTCTTAATATTAACAAAGAAAGACCTCATGTCACAAAAAATTCAAAACCAGCGATGGCGGTGACAGCGTTAGTTACTTTTTTTAGATTAGAGAGATTTATTTATGCCGTCTTTCCCCCTCAAAAGTTCACTTAACAGGAATACGATATTGTTCATTTCTATTTCAAAAATCGTAGCCGAAAGCAATATTAAATGCTTTATGGAAGTTAGTGGTTATAAATATGCACTTAAACCTTAACAAAATTACGTAAAGAGCACTTGTTCAAGCAACAAGACCATTCAATAGCGCCACTCGTTTCGTAATTCTCTTTTCAAATACATTAAATTTTAAATTTCAATGAACATGATTTTTTCTATGCGTCAGTGTAAAAAGTTTAATTGTACGATGTTTAGAAGTTACAAAAATTGCAGTTAAAGGGGAATTTATTGGTTATGTGTCACCGGCATCAATATGATGTCATTAATACTCACATACATGTTTTTGCTTTATAATATATATTTTACGAAAATATTTAGAAATAACAAATAGCTTTTTAATAAACTTGCATTTACAACTAAGCGAAATATTCGCGATCGTCACAATGATAAATTATCTGATGTATATTTTTATCGCATTTACTTTTATGCCTGTTTTCCCCCTCAAAAGTTCAACAAGCAGGAATACGTTATTGTTCGTCGCTATTTCAAAAATCATAGCCGAAAGCAATATTAAATGCTTTATGGAAGTTAGTGGTTATAAATATTCACTCAAACCTTAACAAAATGACGTAAAGAGCACTTGTTCAAGCAACGAGGCCGTTCGATCACGCCACTCTTTTCATAATAGCTATAATTAAGTTATCTAATTACAGCATCAGTAAAATTTTCTGCGCGCTTTAATAACCCAGTTTGAAGCAGCGTTGGCTTCGCCATTTTCGAAAGCTTTCAGGAATCGCACACCCCCTTGCTTTGGAAAAACAATTAAAGGGTAATTACGCAAATTTGTTTCAGCACTTTTAAAGCAACGAAGTGCCTCTCTGATGGGAAATTCATTTTATAAATGCATCCATGGATGCGTGTAATGGATGTTATTCAATGACTGATCCAACTAAAAATGTTTAGCTATTGAATTTTTAAATATGGCTTCGGGGCTTTTCAGCATTTAAATGTAATCTCATCAAAGAATAAATCAAATTAAATGTGATGATATTGAGTTTTTTAAATATGTTAAGGAGGAAAACATTTAAAGGGTTTATGTATATTTCTGTCCAATTTAGAATTAACTCAGTAAAGAGTTTACATTCAGTATAGGAATAATATTTACAGGGTTTTTAGGTGCGTTCGTAATTATATAAATACGCAGTACTTATAGTCGTCGGTCTGTCCGTGTGTTCGCATAAAATAGCGCAAATACTACCCGACCGAATGGTTTGAAATTTAATATATATATATAATCTCGTATATAATCGTTGCAGAATTTTGTCAAGTCGTTTCAAACTTAAAGAAAATCGAATCAAAACTTAAAAAGATATTAATAAAAGTTTTCTTCATTATATTAAATCCTATCATACGTAATTAATTCAATAATATCCCATGATAAGTAATGATTTTAGGTTGCCATGATGATTACGACATATTTCAGAAGGAGTCTATTATTTACGTATGTTATTCATAATTTAATAGAAATAAACGAAATACATTGTGTTTCATGCATTTTTGCATAAGGGCGATTTTGACAAAATCTGAATATTTATAAAACTAGTTATAGTACAAACGCATCTCATTTGCCACGTTTGACGTACAATTTCCGACACTCCCGTTAAATAATTGCGTCTAAGGGTCTTTACAACGTCCTGTCATTCTAAAATCTAATCACATCAAGGAATAAATCAAATTAAATTTGCAAATTTTGTCATTTTTAAAATATGTTAAGGGGAAAACATTAAAAGAGTTTATGTATATTTTTGTCCATTTTAGAATTAATCCAATAAAGAGTTTATATTCAGTATAGGAGTATATTTATAGAGTTTTTAAAATTTTATCCAATATAGAATTTATCAATATTTCTATCATACTGTGCACAGCTTTATAATAACGTGCATATTCTTATACTGCATTAGATTTGTATAACAATGTGTAAAACGGATAAATTTCGTGTTAAGTATTTCCACAATTTTGTTTTATGATTTTTTTTTTAAATATTAATGCAAATCCTAAATATTTATCATAAATACATACTTAGAAGAAAAAATAAACATTAATATATGCATTAAATCGCATATAAATTAAAAGTGTTTAGCTGTTGAATTTTCAAATATGGCATCGGAGCTTTTCAGCATTTAAATGTAATCTCATCAAATCAAAATAAATTTGAAAATTTTGCGTTTTTTAAATGTGTTAAGTAGGAAAACGTTTAAAGAGTTTATGCTCATTTTTGCTCATTTTAGAATATATACAGTAAAAACTTTACTCAATAAAGAAATATACAGGGTGCTCATAATGTCTATTTACAATTAGATTAATAGAAATAAACGAAATACATTGTGTTTCATGCATTTTTGCATAAGAGCGATTTTGACAAAATCTGAATATTTATAAAACTAGTTATAGTACAAACGCATCTCATTTGCCACGTTTGGCGTACAATTTCCGACACTCCCGTTACATAATTGCGTATACGGGTCTTTACAACGTTCTGTCATTCTAAAATCTAATCACATCAAAGAATAAATCTAAGAAATATACAGGGTGTTCATAATGTCTATTTACAATTACAAGCTTTCATTACAAACACAAACTAACATATACAAGTAGTACAATATTAAGAGCATATATTTAAGTTTTTTTTTTTTTTTTTTTTTTTTTTTTTTTTTTTGCATCAAGTAATAAATTTCTCTATGGGTACGATTGGTTACACGAAACAAGTCAAGGCGATAATCATCGATGATTTCCTCATATATTATTTTTCGTCCAGTCCTTGCTTTACCCAAAAAGAGCCCTTCTCCATTCTTTTTTGTGCCATTCGATGGCCGAATTGATGGAGGTGGACGCAATTATTTCATGGGGACCGGTCCAGTATTGGATAAATATAACAATATTTCAACATATCCTTCTAACATTGTGCTACTTTTCCTATATGTATTTTTTCATTCGTGTTTGTAATGAATGTTTGAAATTATAAAGATACCTTGAGGTCATCCTGTATTTATAGAGTTTATTCAACCTTATCCAGTGAAGAGATTATCGTTATTTCTATGATACATCGCGCAGCTTTATGATAGTGTACACATCCTTACATTACATTAGATTTGTATAACAATGTGTATAACGGATTAATTCAATAATAAGTATTTCTACAATTTACTTATTATTTTTTAGATATGCACTCAATCACATATAGATCAAAGGTGTTTAGTTATTGAATTTTTAAATATGACTTCGGGGCTTTTCAGAATTTAAATGTAATCTCATCAAATCTAATTAAATTTGAAATTTTTGCGTTTTTTTTAAAAATACGTTAGTAGAAAAACATTTAGAGTTTATGTATATTTCTGTTCATTTTAGAGAATATATACAGTAAAGACTTTACTCAAGAAAGACATATATAGGGTGTTCACAAAGTCTATTTACAATTTCAAGTTTTTATTACAAACACAAATTAACATATTAATTTGCATGCAATTAATTTGCATTTTAACGCATGCAAAGTAGTACAATATTAAGAGTATATAGGCTGGCCTCCAAAAGTTAAGCAACAGGGACTGAATGCTTTCGATTGTACACTAGGGTGGGTCGAAAAAACCGAAATCATTATAATCGAAATGTAATAGAGCTGAAAAGTTGCCTTTTGTAATAAAGAATAAATTCGTGAAATATTACACCGATCGGTTAATATCTTTTACCGCCGCAAAGGGGCCAAAGTTTCCTAAAATCGCAAAAACATGTTTTTTTTTAATATATATTTTTTATTTATCCAAACGTAAGAATACAATTTCTAATAGGACGCAATACATACATGAAGATATAAGAAATGTCCCGGTAAATGTTAATTATGATAAAGTCATATCTTTTACTGCCGAAAAGGGGCCATATTTTTTTTAAAAAAATCTAAAAATTTCAAATTTTCATTTTTTCTAAATTTTTCTAATTTTTCTAATATGTCTAAAAGTATATAAATTTACTTCAGATCTATTAATATGTCAAGAATTTTGTTAGCTATTTGTTATAGACTGGAAAATAAAGGCGGTAATCATTCATTTTTCTTGACAATCGCTTCATCTACTGCTGTTTTGCTGCATATCAGCAGTTCATATACCAAAAATCACAAAAATGATATAAAATGAACAAAATATTTTAGTATTTTATTAATTAAAATACAGAGATGTTTAACTGAAAAGGATTAAATAAACTTAAAATGAAGAAGTATTTAAAGTAATTGAATTTTATAATATGACGTGCTTCCAAATAAAGCACAAGAGGCCGAAATTGATCATATGTGATCCGCAATCTGTTCAGGTCCATAAACTTTACAAGCACTTCAGAGACTGATTTCACGCATCTTTCTACGGATTGTGTGGTACAAGGAAAATTATAATACTGGCATCTTTAATAGAACATTCTAAACTCACCAGCGTCGTTAGATCGTCAGTCGATACGCAAACCGTAACATGTGGTTTCGTTAGTTTACAGTTTTGCCACTCGATTAAATCCATACAATTTCAAGCTTCAAAGTTCAAGTCTGGTATGAGGAAGTGACGGATTCGTGCTCACATAAGTTCGTGCTCTGGCAATTTTCTTTATGGCTGGTGTCCTGATGTCCTCTCTTTCATATGCTATCATTCCAACGAGGCTATTTTCATGATTTGCGAAACAGGCATTTCGAGAAATTACAGGAAATGTAATCTTTCGTAGATGATATGGCAAGTAACAGGGGTTACTAATTATAGTCCACAGAATCTGAAAAACATGATGGACTCATTTTAATTGTGAACAAACTGATGCAGTACACTTTCAGGATGTACTAAATGAGTACATCCTTAAAGTGTACTGCCTCAGCCGATTGCCAAAATTGAAAATTTTCAAAGCAGGAAGTTCTGTGGACACGAATAGTGCCATCCGTCATTTTGCCATTCCAGACTTGAGCTTTGAAGCTTAAAATTGCATGGCTTTAGACGAAAGGCAAAACTGTGAACTAACGAAACCACCTGTAACTTTTTTTCTATCGACTGACGATCTCACATCGCAGGTGAGTTTAGAATGTTCGATTAAAGATGTTATAGACTATTATATAGACAATTATAACTTCCTTTGTCCCACCCAATCAGTAGAACGATACACGAAATTAGTCACTGAAGTGCTGGTAAAGTTTGTGGACCAGAACAGAGTGAGGATTACATATAATCAATTTCAGTCTCTCGAGGAACAATGGCTTTATTTGAAAGCAAGTCATGTTATAAAATTAATTTACTTTAAATACTTCTTCATTTTAAGTTTATTTAATCCGTTTAGGTTAAACATCTCTGTATTTTAATTAATAAAATGCTAAAATATTTTGTTCATTTTATATCTTTTTGCGATTTGTGGTATATGAACTGCTGACATGCAGTAGAACAGCAGTAGAGGAAGCGATCGTCAAGAACAATGAATGATTACCGTTTTTCTTTTCCAGTCTATGACAAATAGTTAACAAAATTTATGACATAGTAATAGGTATAAAGTAAATTTATTTACTTCTAGACATATTATAAAAATTTAAAAAAAAAATAGTAAAACTGAAAATTTGAAATTTTTTCATTTTTTTTAAAAATATGGTTCTTTTGCGGCAATAAAAGATATAATTTTATCATAATGAGCATTGACCAGGACATTTCTTATATCTTCATCTAGCTATTGCGTCCTATTAGAAATTGTTTTCGTACGTTTGGATAATTAAAAAAAAAATATTGAAAAAACATGTTTTTTCCGATTTTTTGAAACTATGGCCCCTATGCGGCGGTAAAAGATATTAACCGATCGCTATAATATTTTACGAATTTACTCTTTATTACAAAAGGCAACTTTTACGCTCTAATTACATTTCGATTGTAAATAGTTCTGTTTTTTCGACCCACCCTATTGTACACGGCTTGTCGAATTTCTACTAAATTTATTGGCGAATTTTTCTTGAACTTCTGGGATGTAAAGAACATGTTTGATTTCATATTTCTCGGTGAAGATTTAGTCGGGAGGACAATTCGGGAGCTTATAATGAATTTAATAATAAAATAATATTTGTGATCATATATGTAACAGAAAATGCTTAAAATGGTTTGTCACTGTGCTAAATGACTATTTGGGTCCAGTTCAACGTTTGTGTGCATTTTTGTAAGCATAGCACTCACATTTGTGAATATGTTATTGTGTTTGTGAAAAATTCAAACATTTTTTGTTTATAGCATGCAGACTTTTCAATCAAACTTAACATAACTCACCAAAAATCTGACAAAAAAGAGTAGCAACAATATACGGCAATTAAAACATGAAAATTTTGAATATTTGATGAGATATAGGCATTTGTATGAAATAAATTTTAGCTGCGCATGCGTGAAAGATTCTAAAATTTTTATTTTATAATTTGGTAGTCAGCTATTTAGGGCAACTTATGTAAAAAGTAGAGTCAAATATCGCAAAAATTCACAAATATAGGGGCGATATAGGGGGTTTCTTTCTAATAGCTTTATAATAAGGGATTTTCCACAACTTTTCAATCAGCTAACTATATCTTTCTGAGTTTTCACAATATTTGACTGGACTTTTTATAGAAGTTGCCCCAAATCACTGACTACTAAATTATATGTGTACCTCTTTGTATGCATCACTAGTTGCATGAATCGCGCCAAGGCCATAATTATCGACGCTTTCCAGTGATATTGCTTTTCGTCCACTGCTTGCTTTATCCAATAAGAGCCCTTCTCCATGAATTTCTTGTGCCATTCACGAATTGACGGAGATGGGCACAATAAATTCACGGAGAGCGGTTAAGTATTGGATAAATATAACAGTACTTCAATATATACTTGTAAGATTGTACTACTTTCCATATATGAGACGTTCAGAAGACAATCCAACTAACTCCATTTTAAGTAGCGTTTTTTTAAACAAAGGAACAGTGGAAATTTTCTATATATTTATACAGGGATATAAAGTTACCGTTGATTAAAAGAAAATTAACGAGTTCAGTCAAAATATCCCGAGAAAAAATATTATATTGCTATAATATTTTTATAGTTACAGTAACTTTAACTGTTTATACTGAACATTTTCATTTGATGGAGTTAATAGATTTGTGCACTGAACGTCTCATACGTATCAGTTAATTTGGGTTTGTAATAAAATTTTAAAATTGTAAAGATACTTTATAGACACCCTGTATTGATAGAGTTTATTCAATATCATCTAATAAAGAATTTATAAATATTTTTACAGCACAGCTTTATGCTAATCAACATATCCTTATATGGAATTGGGTTTTCATAATAATGTGTATAACAGATTTATTTCTTCGCTAATAAAAATATCTGTACAATTTTTTAATGATATTTTTTAAAAAATTACTGCAAATCATAAATATTTTCATAAATGTATTCTTATAATAATAATAATAAAGAAAACTGCAATACACTCACCCAATCACATGAAGTTGACCCTTATAAAAGAATAATAGCTGAAAAAAAAAGAAATTCTAGAAGAAAAGTATCCTTTCATCCATTTTTCTGCTCCGTCTAAAAAATGAACTTTTTTTCTTGCGCATCATTTTATCTGTGTCTAAAAGAATAATTTTTCCGTGGAACTCTTCAACAACATTTCATCTTATATCCGTTATAAATGGAATTTAAAGAGATAAAACAAATCAATATTTTCGCATAAATATTTGCTGACAATGTTTATAGTAAGGAATATATTGAAGGAAAATTCTCTCACATATATTTAGCAATACTTTTGAATTATCCGTAGATATTTAATGCTTTATTCATAGTTTTTATTTGTTATATATGCGTGGGGAATTGTAAATTTTCTAAAAAAACTAATATTTATCAACATAAGGATTGACTCAACATAAGTATTATATATAAAATAAATTTAGAAACAATGTATATAGAAAAGAAATCTAAAATCAATACTTTTAGAAAATTCAAAGCTGAATTAGTACTTAATAACCGGTCTACCACTGGTAACTATTTTTATATTATTTTCTATACCAATATTTTTCAAAAACCATGAAATGTGAAACCTACTTTTATATTGATTTGTAGTACTTACGAGTTATATAAAAACTTACTTGATTTACCATTACTTTTCCTTAAACAGATCATTTTATTAGTTTCCAAAAGAATGAGATGTGTATGAAAACCTTTAAAAGTGTTTCACGTGATAGTCGTTAGAGAAATATGTTAAACAGGTAAATATTTTACACACTGATATACCATAGCTAATTTTTGACATTTAAAAATTTAGGCACATAGGGGGAGTTACGTTAGTAAACAATTTTAAAACATTATCTTTATTTCTTTTCATGATTGGCAATAGGTGGCGGGTATTTGTTTTGTATGCTGTATATGGGGCATTCTCACAATTTTTTGACTTTCATGCCCCTGAATAATAATTTTTATTTTAATACAGTTTTTTGTGGGTTTTTTTTTTTCATTTAATATACTGGGGAACATCCCATTGCAGGATTGCACAACAATATTATCGAGATAAATAAGTTTTGGACGATGTTGGGGGTCCAAATACCTGGAAAACTCCTATACCGTCCCGTGTCCCTGATGCTGATTTTTAAGTTTGGAGCTGTCTGGATAAAATTATTTCAATAAAAATAATTCGATGTAATTTTTTTCTGAAACTGGAACTATTGTTTTATATAAATACTAGCAAACCCCGCGGCTTTGCTCGCGTAATATTTGAAATATGCCAAGTGATATTTATGTGTCTAATTTTTATTAAAAAGTACTAACTAAATTTTTATTTTATTAAAAGGTAATATTTTATTTTATTAAAAGTTTTCTTTTATTAAAAGGTACTTATTACTTTTAGGAATAATTAAAAAATTACTATTTAAAACACAGTTTGATTAAACATCATTATTACACTGCATTAGGCAGAAATGAGACTTAAATTAATTAAACGAAATAAAACTAAATAAATGATAATTTAGAAAATATTTGAAAAATTTTATGCTCAATTAATACACTCATTTCAGTATTCATTTGAAGTTTTGAATAGTTTAGAAACCATCTTCTTACATCTTAAAATTAACCATCATGTCAAATTCCAAGTCCTACCACCTCTCTCAACATAAAGGGCTATGTTGAAATAAGAACTGTCACCATTAATTTGCCAACATTAATTTTGAAATCGGTTTGTTATTTCCTAATATTCCACAGAAATTTAATTTAGAAAGGGTTTAAAGGCCCTTTTTAGAACGTTTGTTGTTCCTGTGAACCCCAGGTGGTAGAATCATCGGCATAAAATATAGCCTGTGTAGGATCAGAGACTGTTACCATTGATTCGCAACTATTACTTTTATAATCGCTTTATATTCCCTGAAATTGCATAGAAATCGTAATTTAGGACTTTTTTAGAATGCTTTTCGCACCTCCCCTTCGCTTCACCAGTTTTAAATTCGAATTTATTTTCGACAGTCCTTCGAGGGCATTTATGTTTTATAAGTATGAACCATGCCATATTTAAAGTTTCAAGCCTCTTCAGTATCACAGAATTGCAGTTTAGAAAGTTTCCTGTTCCTGCAACCCTCTGGTGGTATTGGCACAGACATAAAATATAGCTTATGTTTGAGCAGGTTCTATCACCAACAATTTGTCATCATTATTTTTTTAAGCGGTTTGGTATTTGATAAGATTGTATAAAAATTGTAATTTATAACGCTCTTCGCTCACTTCATCTTTTTAAATTTGGTATTTTATTTCGACAATTCTTAGAAAGCAGTTGCATCTTGTAAGTAAATACCATGCCATACTTCAAAGTGTTAGACCCCTCAGTTGTGCAAAAAACACAAATTAGAAGAGGTTTTGCTTTTGCAACCCTCAGATGGTAGTGACAGCAACATAAAATATAACCTATGTTATAGCAGGGACTGTCACCATTGATTTGCAACCATTACTTTTGAAATAGCTTTGGTATTTCCTGAGATTGGGTAGAAATCGCAATTTAGAACGTTTTTAGAACGCTTTTCGCGCATTTTCACCATCTTTTTAAATTTCTAATTTTTTCGAAACTGGTCTTAAAGATCATTTATATCTAATAAATATGTACCTTGCCTAATTTTAAACTGCTAGCCGCTACCGATCACAAAAATCGAAATTTAGAACGCTTTTTTGTTACTGCAACGTCTAGGTGATAGTGATACCAACATACAATAGCGTCTATGTTAGAGCAGAAGCTGCCAGCATCAATTTCCTACCATTACTTTTGAAATCAGTTTGATTCTTCCTGAGATATTGCTGACAAATCGGCATTTAGAACGTTTTTAGAACTCTTTTCGCGCATTTTGCACCTGCATCTCCTCTGGGGAAGTGGAGACAGATATAAAATATAGCCTATCTTGGAGCAAGATCCGTCACCATAATTTTGACACCATTATTTTTTAAATCGGTTTGATATTTCCTGAGATTGTGTAGAAACCACCATGTAGAACGTTTTTTAGAACGCTTTTCGCTCATTTTCACTCCTTTTAAATTTCGAATTGTTTATGAACTGTTCTTCTAAATTCTTTATATTTTATTAGTAGTTAATATTTCAAATTTCATATTTCTAGACCCTTCAGTAGCACAAAAATCGCATTTTTAGAAAGTTTTTTGCTCCTGAATCCCCTTTTGGGTAGTGGCACCAACAAAAAACATAGCCTATGTTGGAGCAAGATCTGTCACCATCATTTTGACACCATTATTTTTTAAATCGGTTTGGTATGTCCTGAGATTGTGTAGAAATCACCATGTAGAACGTTTTTTAGAACGCTTTTTGCGCATTTTCACCCCTTTTAAATTTCGAATTGTTTAAGAACTGTTCTTAGACATTATTTATATCTTATAACTAATATTCCAAATTTCATATTTCTAGGCCCTTCAGTAACACATAAATCGCCTTTTTAGAACTTCTTTTGCTCCAGCACCCCTTTTGGGGTAGTGGCACCTACATAAATCATAGCCTATGTTAGAGCAAGCGTTGTCACCATCATTTTGACTCCAATATTTTTTAAATCGGTTTGGTATTTCCTGAGATTATGTAGAAACTATCATTTAGAACGTTTTATAGAACCCTCTTCGCTCATTATCACCCCTTTTAAATTTCGAATTTTTTAAGAACGGTTCTTAGACATCATTTATATCTTATAAGTAACTGATATTCCAAATTTCATATTTCTAAGCCCTTCAGTAACGCAAAAATCACATTTTTAGAACGTTTTTTACTCCTGCACCCCTTTTGGGGTAGTGGCACCGACATAAAATATAGCCTATCTTGGAGAAATCGTTGTCACCATCATTCTGACACCAATATTTTTTAAATCGGTTTGGTATTTCCTGAGATTATGTAGAAACTACCATTTAGAACGTTTTTTAGAACGCTTTTTGTGCATTTTCAACCCTTTTAAATTTCGAATTTTTTAAGAACAGTTCTTAGACATCATTTATATCTTATAAGTAGAGATGTGTCATTTGTTGAGGAACGAATCCAAAGGAACGATTCCGGCAGTGAAACTGAAGGAACGAATCCATTGTGTAAAAAGGAATCGGTCCTTTTCGGAACGATTCCGAAAAGGAACGACTCCTCGGAATCGGTCCTTTTCGGAACGGTTCCTCGGATTCGGTCCTTTTCGGAACAGTTCCTCGGATTCGGTCCTTTTTGGAACGGTTCCTCGGATTCGGTCCTTTTTGGAATGGTTCCTCGGATTCGGTCCTTTTCGGAACGGTTCCTCGGATTCGGTCCTTTTTGGAACGGTTCCTCGGATTCGGTCCTTTTCGGAACGGTTCCTCGGAATCGGTCCAAAATGTACCGACTCCGAAAAGGACCGATTCCTCGGAGTCGTTCCGAAATGTACCGACTCCGAAAAGGACCGATTCCTCGGAGTCGTTCCGAAAAGGACCGAATCCTCGGAGTCGTTCCGAAAAGGACCGAATCCTCGGAGTCGGTCCGAAATGTACCGACTCCGAAAAGGAACGATTCCGTCGGAATCGGTTCTTTTCTTGTAGACTGGTCAGTTTTAATAAATTAAAATACGCTATTTTATTTCAAAATAACAGATTTTGATTCTGTTAAAGCTGACTTTATTGCCAAAATATCCTTCTAATGTGTTTGCCCCCCCCCCCCCACCCCTCCTCAAAAAAAAAAAGAAAAGAAAGAAAGAAAAAAGAAATTGAAGTGCGGGGCGGAGTAGGGCGTTTAATAAACATTACTATTTGATCTTGTGCTAAATTAATGTGAAAGAAATAATTAAAAAAATATTTTATACGAATTGGATTTTTTCCACCTGAGTGAAAAAGTGTCCGTGATGGTATTCTAACCCAGAAACATTACGTGCACCCCGAAGGTAATGGAACACCATGTGTACTTTAATACACTAATACTTTTTCTAATTGGTAAATGTATCATAAAAAAGGAATTTTTTTTAAATGGATTCTTAAGGCCGTTCTCAAATCCAAAAGTTTTAATTTATTATTATTCGGAAATGCATGAAACGAGCAGATGTTGTTGTTCAGAAACTATGTAATCGAGCTGTTTTTTCCGTTTTTTTGCTAACGCAATAGATCTTTCAGAAAATAGTGTCAAAGTGGACGTTTTGAACCGAATTTCCGCGCGAAAGGGGCATAATCGCTCAAAAATGGACGAAAAACATGTTTGTCACGTGATCAAAATCGATTATAACTCAATAGGTAATTTACTGATCAAAAGATGGAAAACACAGTTTAATTCCGAATCGCTTCCATGGTCAAACTTTCCAATTTTATATCTTTCCGTTAAAAAATGAATTTGTAAATGTGTTAAAACGTTTTACGCTTGTTGAGTAGATCACTTAAGAACAGCCTTAAGAAAAACAAAGAAAAAGCTTGTTTAATTAATAGTGAAAAATATTTTTTTTAATCATATTAGAAACTGTTTTGAATAATATAAGAAATATATCACTAGGTCATAAAAAGTGCATTTTAATGGGATAATAATAACTGATTTTCAATTATTTTAATAATTGTAGAGTTACGCACTTTCATGCATATTTCACGTTTTTTCCTCAAACATAATTTCAATTTGAGAATCCTCTTTGTCAAAAGAAATGTATGACCAGCTACGAGCGCTCGAGTACCACTTTATTTCCACAGTTTGGCGTCTTGTTTTTCTCTCCTGAAGAAGATTATTAAAAAAATCTCAAAACTCTCGAAGATTGTTGTTTTAATCAACTTACATTGAGGTTTATTACATAGATCTGTTAGAACAAGGAATTTTTGTAAAACGTTTCTTTCTTTCTTAAGATAATGAATATTTCAAAAAGCATAATGTCTAATAATAATAATAAGATAACAGTAACAGTGGTGGGTGGGATTGAAATAATTTAACCGCGGTTCGCTCTCTTAATGGCCGTTTTGAGTATAAAAACGGGAAAGAAAAATCACGTGCTACATATAGATTATCGGATTTTCTCCAACACTGCGACATATATGTAAAGCTGCATATTTTATGCTTATTTCGGTTTAATAGATTTATGTTAACCATCCGCCTACCAGAGGGGTTCAATGGCCCCGGCAGGTACATTTATAATGACATTTCTAATTTATTTTAAAAACTGAAATTTCTGTAAATATGGGGATTTTTTCTGGGATGTTCTATTCTTTTGAGTAGAACATTCCAGAAAAAGTCACATATTTACAAAATTTTCATTTTTTTAACTGTGAAAAATCAATTTGAATGCACCTATCAGGTCTGTTGCACCGGTCTGGTATGCGGAAGGTTAACCCATTAAGGACCAGCATGTTTTACAGTAATTTTATTCAGTTCGCGCCATTTTTTGTTAAACCCTTACTTTTACTTTATGAATCACTGAAATGTGTTAATTAAATAAGGCGCATTTTACTTTTCTCTTTTGCTGGTATCAAAAAAATTTAAAAATTCACAAATATAATGTTGCGAAAACGCAACGTCAGTCTTTAATGGGTTAATATTGCATTTAAAAAGTTTTACAATATACGAATTTAATTATTGGTTTCCGAAGAATGTACGTTGTGATTTTGTACAGTTTTTTCATTTGTTATTTTATTTCTATTTCTTTCTAAATAATTAGAATTTAAATAACTGTGACTTTGTTTTAATTCAACGTAAAATAAAAGCAAAAAAAAAAAATCGTTTATCGTTATAATTTCTTATAATAATTCAGATTTCTTGATCGTTATTGATACTCGCAAATCCCGAAATCAATGCCACGATTAATGCCTGTTACTGTGGTGATGGATAATACATATCTGAGTTTAATTTCGATCAAAGCAAGGCTCCCTTCAAGCCAAACTAAATTTAATGTTTCAAGCCTAATACCAAACTTCCGTTTTTATTGAGGTAAAACTTACTGCAAATGCGATACTAAATTTTATGTATTTTCCTTTCTTATTGTTATTCTTTTCACGTAGAAGATTTATTTATTTATTTTCATTTTTTTAAAATTACATAAAGTTTTCTGAAAAGTTAGAATTTAACAAAATGTTTTATCTATTTTAAATAGTTTTGACAATAAAAAGTTTAACTCCGAATAAAAAATAGTCAAATTCTCAAAAAATTAAGGTTGGTATTATCTAACACGTTTACAACATATGTCTTTTATTCAACGGCCGAAACATCGTCAAAAGGATAGTTCTTTATATAGTACTACACTCTGTAATAATAATGGACATACTTTTAATTTGTTTAATTTAATTAAACCAATAAACCGTTTTTCAGTTAAAATGTTAGCAAATTTCAAATTTAAAGAAATAGAACTTTGAAGTTTAGTGAATCACTATATCTTTTGGCGGAGATAATATGTACTATATATGTATAAAATCATATATATTACTATATATATGCATATTATAATATTAATATATATAATATTATTTTATAAATATCACTAGCCATAGCCATGCTGCTAATGAATCTGTTTACAAATCATCTGAAGGAACTTTTACCCTTTCGTGTAATACAAGTGTTCCATGACTTCATGAGTTATGAAGCTCCAAAGATCCCAATCCAAACAAACATATTAGCATCGCAATTCACTCACATCGAACTGGGGTTCAGTATAAGTGGAGAGAGGGTGACGGCGGATGAGGGTGTGAAATTAGAGAAATTTCTGTAGGTTCTCGTGAAATTGGAGATTCAAAAAGAGCTGTAAGTTTATTGAAATTCTACGTAGTTAACAGCAGTTTACAAATAGCGATGTTATGGTATAAGACAAGACATACATCAGTCACTCAGGAAAGACAGTGTGCAAAAACGTGCTTTACTTTTTAACCCTTTCCAATAAAGTTAGTGTTTATGAATGCGGTTTGTCTGTCCGTCAGACCGTCTGTTCACGCTCTAAGGCAAGTCACACACTAAGGCGACACATAAGACATGTCGCTTGAATTCGCTAGAAAAACTGGTTTAGAACAAGTTTGTAACAACTTCGTTCTTTGTTTCGACCGGTTTTTGCACTTCATGTTGCGCTTTATGTCGTTCTGTCGTCTCAGTGTGTGATATACCTAACTCCCTTAAATATACTTGGATTCCCATGCAACTGATATATGTTAATGATGTTTACCATGGGATGTTTGGTATTCGATATGAAGAGTGTAGCATTAATAGTTCATTTACAGGGGCACTCAAAAGTATTTCGTTACATTATGGTCAACGGGAAAAAGTCGTTTGCAGTGCATTTTAATGACATTAAGCTATTTCAAATGCACTAAAATTGATATATATCACTGAATTGTACTACAAGATGATTGCTATAGAATAGGATGTTCCACTTCTAAACCAGATCCTGAAGGCAATGATAATAATGTTGATGAATTATGCAAATATCCTGTGTGCGTAAAGTTAGGGAACTGAGGAGAAAGACGATAAATGGGATAAAGTTATTGAAAGTACGGACACTGGAACAAAACGAACAAAAATGTAATCTATTTTAACAAGTTACATATCCAAACCAGTAGGGCCATCCAAATGAAAAATGAGATTCAGAATGAAAAATGAAATTAGGATTACCTAGAGGTAGATTTTGAAGAGGAATCTATGAGACTAAAAATTCCTAGACCCCGGTGACAAATATCAGAGCAATAATAAAATTTCCTATACAGGATGTCCACTCTCAACGATGTCCAATGGCTAATTCCTAAACCTTTAGTCATAGCCATATAGTTCCAATTAAAAAAATGTTTTAAATGGGGACAAAGAAGTATTTGAAAAGTGATTTGGGTCAATAGAATCATTTCTTGAAAAATTACGAAATTTAATTTTTTATACGGTCCCCCGGTCCTTCAAGTTATAGTTAGTAAAACTTTCCTATTACACTTACAAGTAAGACAAATAAAAGTCCTATTATTCTAAGATTAAAACTGACCGAAGTAATGGCCGTTTAAAGTTGGAGCACATTTTTTGCTGCAAAATAGGGGTCATTTACAAATTTACTAGAAATATAAATAATCTTCAGGTATATAAAAAAAAATAGTTGATAGTAAAACTAACATTGCATTATAAATTTGAAATCTATAATCATTCCGAAATATTAATGCAAAATATACAGCTTGTACTAAACATATAACAGGAAAAGAATAATAGAATTTTCGTTAAATAAAATGTTGAAAAGCAACAGCCTCGATTCTTTGCAAAATGACACATATTTTGAAATGTTATTAGATTACACTAGGATGCAAATTTGTGTTGTGTCATGTGTTTTAGCTTTTGATAATTAGTTCTTACGTATTTTGTAGCACTGAATCCAAAAATGGCCTTCATTTTTTATCACAAAGTACAGATTTCTTGCAAATCGTAAATTTGAAATCTAAAAAGTGAAAAATTTACGGAAATCTGAGAGTATAAAATAGACGTGATTGTTATTTCTTTAACTTTTGATAATTGATTTTTATCTATTTTTTACTATTGAATCCAAAAATGACCTTCATTTTTAACCATCACGTCAGGATTTTTCGCAAATTGTAAATTTAAAAGTTTAAAAGTTCAAAGTTTTAATTGAACCTCTTCCCTTCCCACATCATTGGATCCCCGAGCTGTTTAGCTGTAAGAATCCCAGTATAAGCCAAAAATTGAATAAATTCTTGAATTAAATAAAATTAAATTGAATAAAAGAAGTTTTACATCCATTTTATAGTATCAGATTTTCGCTATTTTTTAACTTTGAAATTTACCATTTGCAAAAAAGTCTAACATGATGGTTAAATATGAAGGTATTTTTTACATTCAGGGCTAAAAAGCACATACAAATCAATCGTAAAAGTTAAAAAATGCAACCATCGACTCTTTTTTACAGTATTAGCTATTTTTTCAATTTTGAAATTTACTATTTGCAAAAAATCCTGACATGATGGTTAAAAATGAAGATAATTTTCGGATTCAGCGCTAAAAAATACATAAAAATCATAATTTTAAAAATACATAATTTAAAAAATAAAAAAAACACAACCATCGCAGTCTTGTGTTATCTAATTTAAAACTTTTTAGTAAACTTGTTGGCAGTCCGAAATTTTTTGTGTTACCCTGTAAAATAAGTACATAATGGTAAGCACTGAAAATCATAATAATATTACATTGTCATCTGATTTATGTCAATATGTAAAATTTAACCTCGATCGCATATTTTAAAGTAAGTTGAATTTCGAGTACAAATTTTGAACTGGAAAGACATACATACGATCGTTTCAAGTTAACCCATTACCCGCTGACGTTGCGTTCACGCAACGGTCAAAACAATTGCGCATGCTTAAATTAATTACTTTGTTACCACTATTTTAGAATAAAAAAATTGCCTTATTTATTGGCAGAAATTTTGATATTTTAATAAAGCGAAAATTACCTTTCTGAATTTGTGGTGACAAGCGACTTTCAACAAGAAATTTTAAAATTCCTACTTTATAGTTTTGGCGGTTAATAGGTTAAATAAAAGCTTATAAAAATAGCATAATTTTTGTTAAAAAAATCATGAAAAGAAACAGCTTCAAATACTTACAAAAATCTGTCGTAATACGATTTCTTTCAAATCGCAGCTACACATGAAATAAATCCTTCAAATACTTTAAGCACTTTGTTTACGAAGCATGGCTAAACTCATGTGTATTCGGATGCAGAAAAGTGGCATAAGTCTTGCAGTTCAAAGTTTCGTATAACTTCATGAATTTTAGTGTTAGATGAATGGGACTTTTTTTGTCTTTCTTTTAAGAGAACAGGAAATTTTTACTAAATATCACTTATAGGGCCGGGGGACCGTATAAAAAATTAAATTTCGTAACTTTTTTAGAAATATTTTTATTGATCTAAATGACTTTCAGAATAATTTTTTACCTTATTTAAAACATTTTTGTAATTGGAATCATAGGTCTATGACTAACGGTTTAGGAATTAGCCATTGAACATCGTTGAGAGTAAAGACACACTGTATAAAATAATAATATAAATGGACGGTCATTTGACGACATATTTTCAAGAGAAACCAATGATTACACTGAAAATCGAATAGACCTTGCACCGCAGTGGCGTAGCCAAGGGGGGGGGGTCCAGGGGGTCCGGACCCCCCCCCCCGAAAGTAGATCTGGTTTTCTGAATCACGGATACAAATACAACAGTAAAAACTGCTATGACAGAATCACAAAGGATCTATAAAAAATTCCGCTTTAGAGAGGTGTTCGTCTTAGAAGGTATAATTCAAAGGTGCGTCTTTCTTCGGGACTATGAACTTTTCCGTTTTAGACAGGTTTCCGATATAAACACTTTCCGTTTTCACAGTATCCCTTAAAACTTCTAAAACGTACTCACTTCCCAAACTTTTTTCTTTCACGTACCACTTTCTTAGGTTTTTCATTTCGGAGTACCCCCATTTCTCATAAACACGCCGCCCTTCTCCCCCCCCCCCCCTCCACTCAAGGAGATAACATAAACATGCTTTTTTTTCATTAGTAATCTTCTTATCACAACCATATAATAAATCGATGCAAATTACATTGATATTCCTAACATTTTTGTGACTTCTGCCATTGCCGATATTACTTTCACATACTCCCAGCAGACCCGCCACGTGCCCCAGGGGTATGCTACCCCAAAACTTGGAAACCGCTGCTATAACACCACCTCTGAAGAGCATAAATCTATTACAGGAAAATCTGTGAAGATGACCTATCTCAAAGGAAAACAATGCAAGTTTTGACGAAAACAACACTATATATTTGTGCTTGCCAACACTTCAAACCTATCTGAAATGAAATTTGTTCCAATTATGAATCCTTCTTGGCAGGTTTTCTGAAAACATGGAATCCTCTCATAAACAAAAACATTTTAATGTCCCGAGACGGAAGGATAACTATGCAAGTATACCTGCTATTCCGTTTACACAAATTTACTGTAACTAGATTAAACGTAAAACTTCTTTATCTTGGACTTCGATGGGGTTCTGTTGTCGACACTTATGGGAAAGAACGAGTTTATACGAACGCAGTAACGGTACATTGGTTGAGTTTTGTGACCCTTATCTTTGTTCACTTTATAACGGACAATATTAACAATTACTTTAAATCTGCTGCCTGCAATTAATAAAAGTAACTTTATTTTTGGACTAGTTATTTGTTACCACTTTCAAAATACACTGGCGAGAAAAATTAAAGGAACAACCATAAAAAAGTGCTTTATGTTAATTCTATTAAGGGAACTTCCAGAAAGGTACTCAATGTCAACGTTATCACGTAGTCCAATGGGATTAATATTCGCTACAGAAATATATGCAAATTTTTCAGCCTCAGCCCGTTCTTTCGGTTCACGTGTGAAAAGGAGCGCACGTGGGTAATTTGAAGTGTAATTTTATAATTAGGTAAAACTTTCGCTTCTAGTAGGTGGAATATGTCGTCCAGAAGACATTTGACCGATTTTGAGAAATTGCGTGCGATAGGGAGAATGGAAGCAGGGAAGGCCCTCTTAGGGGTCTGTAAAGACATATAAATAGCCAAAAGCGTCGTATCAAGAATCTGGAATCGGTTTAAAGACACTGGTATAATGTCCACAGACAACAAGGTAAAGGTAGAAAACGCACCACAATAGGCTCTCAGGACTGTAATTTGCCAACGATTGCTAAAAGAAATAGGCAATTGACGTCAGTTCAGATTGCAGGGAGTTTGCTGCCGCAACAAGAACTCGACTATCCTGGTTTACTGTGAGTGACAGGTTGCATGCAAGGAAACCAATGATTTGTGTTCCACTAACTCCGGTAGCGAAATGCGCCCGGTTAAAGTGGTGCAGAGATCATCGTCATTGGAGTACCACGGACTGGAGACGAGTTCTCTTTACCGATGAATCCCGATTTTGTTGAGAGAGTTACTACAGACGTGTTAGCATATGGAGGGAGAAAATCACACGCAATAAGGCTGCAAACATCCGTGAAAGGCATCGATAAAAAGGTCGTGGAATCATGGTATGGACGGACATCATTTTGAATGGCCGCAGTGACCGACACATTTTGACCAGTGCAACTGTGAATGCTTAAATATATAGAGATGAGATTCTTGATCCTCCTGTCAAGTTGTTTAAGGGTGCAATCTGAAGATTCGGAATTTTATTATTATGAATGGTCTAGAAGGGCGCTACCCCCTTCCACAGAACTCCTAAGTGCCCCTTCCAGAGCTGCATAAATCCGACCCGCCCGAAACTTACTGCTGAACTTGGAAAATGTTCTAAAACTGTTTCGAACCATCTAAAATAAATTGTCTGGGAAGTACAAAAACAGAAACCACCATGAACCATTTTTTACACATTCTAATACTTCCAAAATAGTGCTAATCTATCACAAATAAACTTATTACAAAAATTTAACTTCCTTAAAGACGACCAGATATCGGAAGCAACTATTAGATGGAATCTGGTATCAAAAGTGGCGAGACATGAAACATGGAAACCCAAAAGAATTATGGCTGAATAAGACAATTGTAATAAAACTGCTTTTTCCAGCATGAACTATATTTGATGTGTGTGCTTCTTACATTACTAGTTTCTGTAGCGGAAAATGCAAGATCTTTTTTTAAATTTAAAACCTTCCCACATATCCTTTTTAGTTTGCAGAAAATTTGCAACAGTTTTGCTTTGAAAACCTGCAAGTTGCAGTAAGCTCAGAATGACAAGACTGAAAGTTCATAACAAGATTGCAGCAAGATAACGCAAACGCCGAAGTCAACACCACTTTGAACTTGCAGCTAACTTGTCGTGCAAGTTAAATTCATACTGTATCAAATTTATTGCAAACTAACGGCAAACAAGTAATCAAAAATACTGCAGACTTACTGCAAAGTAGTCATCTTTACATGTCACACTATAAGTTTAAACCCTTCGAATGGGTCCATAGACCTGATCAAGTCTATAGATGCGAAAGCGCTGTCAGAAGGTGCATGCATCGGTTTTATCACCATAAACAAGTTTAGGTAATATTTGTAATTTTCATTTCGAGCATTTTTTGGTATTTCATAAGTATAGCGCTTAGAAAAAGAGGTGACTACCGAATAAAATTTCTTCAATTTCTGTGTATGAGCTGATTGTCTATTCTCTCAACAGAGGGATTTTTTGCTTTCGTCACTTTCATGAATTAAAGACAGTCTTGCATCAGTTTCACAACAAACTACTCATGCAAGTGGGTGATGGTATACCTTGCGGGAGATTTGCTGCGAATTTCTCAATTCAAATTTGTCACGGAAAGATAATATCAGAAAAAATCAAACTTGCTGCTAACGTTCATGCTATCTGTGTTATCTCTAAAACTCTCATGGGGAGCGCGGCGGATCGCATGAACGGCTCATGCGATTGACACTTATGTGAAATCATTATCCAATATCTATTACAGCACAAGTTCTTAATTCAATGGCAAGAAATTAAACATGGAAATTGCTGTTTTAAACTTAACCACTTGATCCTAACTTTATTGTAGGCAAATGTTATGTAATATGAAACTTGATTTAACCCATTTGCTGCCAAAACCATAACTTAATAGTTTTCAATTTTTTTTGTTAAAAGTCCTTTTCCACCACAAATTCAGAAAGCTAAATTTCGCTTTACAAATACAGCAAAATTTCTGCCAATAAATGAGGCAATTTTTTTAATTCTAAAATAGTGGTGACAAAGTAATTAATAAATTAAAGCCACGAGTATACTCGTGGATGACAGCGAATGGGTTAATTGAATTTAACTCTTCAGTATGCGCTCAGCTTTTTACATCATAGTGAATATTTTTCATTGGTAAATATTAATGTAACTTCAATGTATTATTAGTTGCAGTTATAGAGATTGGCCTTACATTTTTTATCCATGCTTTTTTTTTTAAATTAACAAATTAAATAAGGATATACCTAAGTTCTTAAAGTTACTTGAAATACTTCTATTATACATACACAGTCAAAGACAAGATTAAAAAAGTCTGGTAAAGAGTTCTATTTCAGACAGGCTTCCATAGAAAGAAGTGTAATTAATTATGCTTCTAAGATACACTACCTCAATAAGATCTATTGTTCGTTTCGCAGGGATTCTGAAACTCTTCCGTTTGAGACAGGATTCCGTTATAGAAATATTCCACTTTCACAGGTTTCACTAAAGAACGATGAAAATCCCCTTTCAGACAGGTTTTCAGCAAATTTAATTGTATCGCAATTCATATTCAGACCAAGTAACGCTTCAGTTAAAGACAGGATTCTGTTATAGAGAATTACTATTTTGACACGTTTTATTCTATTCATACGGCATAATATTTATATAAATACACAAAACTTGTAAAAATGGAACCTCCCTATAACGGAATTCTGTCTTAAACAGAAATGTTCCGTGCTAAGGAAAAGAATACTATACAAATACTCCTGATAACACGAAAACCTGTGTAAAACGGAATTTTTCAGCAATATTTACGATTTCATCTTGACAGGTTTTGCTATATATATAACTTGAAGAAAAAATTCTGGACCACCCCCCCCGAAACGAAATCCTGGCTACGCCACTGTTGCACCGCCCTTAAATTTCCAAGAGGATTTATGCTTTATACCATAAATCATAAAGTTAGAAATAACTGCAAATTAATTGCACACCCCGATCAATGAAATGAACTCTTAAAAACAAAATCATCTGTCCAAAACATTACAAAATTAAGCCGACTGGATGCGTAAGATAATGGATGGGTACATAAGAAAATAAATTAGTAAAAAATATTATGGATTGCATGTAGTTCTCTTTATCTCGGAAGTGTTTTTTCCCCCTTGGAAGTGTTTTTTTCCCCTTGGAATCCTTTATTTTTCAAAATCGTTCATTTTTTTCGGAATCGTTCCTTTTTTCTCGGAATCGTTCCTTTTTCCCGGATTCGTTCCTTTTTTTCGGAACGATTCCGAAAGGAACGACTCCGAAGAACTCGTTCCTTTCGGTGAACGATTCCGGTTGGAACGATTCCTTAAAAGGAACGATGTTGCCCATCTCTACTTATAAGTAACTGATATTTCAAATTTCATATTTCTAGGCCCTTCAGTAACGCAAAAATCGCATTTTTAGAACGTTTTTTGCTCCTGCACCAATTTTAGGGTAGTGGCACCGACATAAAATATAGCCTATCTTGGAGAAATCGTTGTCACCATCATTTTGACACCAATATTTTTTAAATCGGTTTGGTATTTCCTGAGATTATGTAGAAACTACCATTTAGAACGTTTTATAGAACCCTCTTCGCTCATTATCACTTCTTTTAAATTTCGGCCCCACCAATGGCCGAGAGGTTCTGCTCTCGAAGCTGGTAGACGGGAGGTGCTGGGTTCGATCGCAATCGCGCCCGTCGGCCTAATCGTTCGGAGTTTTCGTGGTTTTCTTCGAACCTTGGTTCTCCAAGCGTTAATACGGGTTAGGTTCCCTTAGAAAGACCTTAATAAAAGGCACCCCCACCCCCCCTTAGGGCCTATATCCTACGTGCTAATAATTGGCCGACATAAATACAACGAACGAACGAACCTTTTAAATTTCGAATTTTTTAAGAAAGGTTCTTAGACATCATTTATATCTTATAAGTAACTGATATTCCAAATTTCATATTTCTAGGCCCTTCAGTAACGCAAAAATTGCATTTTTAGAACGTTTTTTGCTCCTGCACCCCTTTTGGGGTAGTGGCACCGACATAAAATATAGCCTATCTTGGAGAGATCGCTGTCAACATCATTTTGACACCAATATTTTTTAAATCGGTTTGGTATTTCCTGAGATTATGCAGAAACTACCATTTAGAACGTTTTTTAGAATGCTTTTTGTGCATTTTCACCCCTTTTAAATTTCGAATTGTTTAAGAACTGTTCTTAGACATCATTTATATCTTATAAGTAACTAATATTCTAAATTTCATGTTTCTAGGCCCTTCAGTAACGCAAAAATCGCCTTTTTAGGAAGTTTTTTGCTCCTGCACCCCCTTTGGGGTTGTGGCACGGACATATATAGCCTATGTTCTAAGTTGGGCTAACACCATCATTTTGATACCATTACTTTTGGAATCGGTGCGGTAGTTCCAGAGATTACCTGCTACAAATAAACAACTTTTTCCTCTTTATAATATTAGTATAAGTGTAGCTAAAAATTAACCTGCACGCATTTTTATGGTTGTTATTAATTTTTAAACTCTGTCCCTGGGTTTTAGATTCCTTACCATCCCTCTTCTAAAATTATATTGAAAATCATTTCAGATGCAACCGCAGAATTTTTTTCAAGTTTTTTCTCATGCAGATGTATGCTAGGGAATTAATGTCTAAAAATCTTTGGCAGGAAATTTACTGTAGAATTTAAATCAGCATTTAAATATCCATTTCAAGCATCGTGGCTTTATTGGTAGTCTCACCGTCCCCAAGGTTTATTCCTGCACTTTTCGAGGTAAGTTAAAAAATAAATTTAATTTAATCCAATGTTAACATCTGTTTCTAAAAATCAATGAACATTGTGGCTATCACGTTGTCTTAACATGATTTTCCTAAAAATAGGTGGTAATTTTTCTTACCGTTCCATCCTTACTGTCCCTTTTGTTTACCATTTCGTCCCTTTTTTCCAATACCATCCACTTTTTTTTTCCTTCCGTCTCTTCTTTAACACCCCTTTAAGTCAATGTTATACAAAATTTCTGTATTAAATGTATTGCATTGTTATTATTTCTTATTTAAATGTCCTGTGGGTACTATGCAAATTCATTATATGTAAAAATTTAGAAGAAAATATAATGTTATAGGGGTAAAATGGTAAGGAAAATTAAACTCGCAAGTTTAACTTAAACCTCAGTTAAATAAAAAAAAAATTCTTTATCTATCAGATTAAAATGTTATTTTAGCAAATTTAATTTTTTCAGATTTTTTTTTTTTTCCAAAAGTCAAAAGATTGTTTGAATGCCCCATTTATTTCATTGCCCGGTGTCATTCGTCATGATCGATGTTGAATTTTTATGATAAGGATTTTTATCTCTTATGAAACCGAAGCATGTCAAGTTGTATATTTGTTTATACAGGGTGATTCAAAAAAAGTTTACAATATGACATGGCAAATCAGGCATTCAACAAAGATAAAAAAATCACATAGGAACATAGGGTCGCAAAGCACTTATTTATTCACAAATACAGAGTGTTTCATTCTAACTGAACTCGGGGGGGGGGGGGATCTTTAAATTATATGTGGATACGAAATTTCCTCTGTGTATTCATTTGATGTTTATTTAGTGAACTAAAAACTAATGCCATCTTTATTAATAAACAAAATGACCTACAAAGGTAAATATACATTTCTACTGATTATCTTAGTAGTTATTTCTTGCACAAAACTGTTTTAAGAATTTGAATTTTTATTTCTTTTACTTGATTGTGTCATTTTCAGGAATAGTTGAGGAGATTTCATTCGATGTGCTAATGTAAATTTTAATTTAAAATTCCTTTCGCACTGAAATATACTCAGTTTTTTCACTTGACGTAATGGCACTTAAATCTTTATTGCAAAAATGTCGTTCGAGTCGTTTTTAGGTGCGTTCGTAATTATATAAATACGTAGCACCTATAGTCGTCGTTCAGTCTGTCCGTCTGTCTCTCTGTCTGTCTGTCTATCTGTCGGCATATAACAGAGCAAAAACTACGCAATCAAATAGTCTGAAATTTTAAATATATAATTGTTGTAACATTTTGTCGACTCATTTCAAATTTTATGAAAATCGGATGTATAGTTTAACTACAGGGACAGTCAAAATTTTCCGTTACATTAAGGCCAATGGGAAAAAATAATGCAAGTGCATTTTAATGATGTTACAGCCTTCCGAATGGTCTGAAATTTTAAATATATAATTGTCGCAACATTTTGTCGATTCATTTCAAATTTTATGAAAATCAGATGCATAGTTTAATTACAGGGACATTCAAAAGTTTTCCGTTACATTAAGGTCAATGGGAAAAAAATATTTCAAGTGCATTTTAATGATGTTACAGCCTTTCGAAGAGAATGAAATGGATATGCACTTATGAAGTGAAATAAAATATACATTCAGTACAATATGCGGTGAAAAAAATTATTTTTAAAACTAGTTATAGTACGAACGCACCTTATTTGCAACGTTTGACGAGCAATTTCCAACTTGTTTTTATTATTTTGTCTATCAATAATTTCCAACGAAAATTAATATGTTAGATTTCTGCTCATCTTCAAGGAACACTATTTATTTTCAAAACACTGGTAAAGAAAATAATATAAAAATATTTGCCAGTGATAGACCAGTTATTAAGTACTAATTTATCTTTGGAATTTCTAAAATTATTGACCTTACATTTCTGTTCTCTATTGAATATTTCTTGTTTACCAATAGCAGTTTAGAATTAGTATAGTAGCTATAGTAGAATTAGTAAAGTAATTTTGAAAAGTAGCCAGTAAAATAATAATGGGTTATTTTATATTTAGAACTTTTGATTATGAATATTTAAAAAAAAAATGTTTCTCTTTTAAATTACATTTTTTAGTTTTGCCCGTATTACATTTATTATTAGTCTACAACATTACTTTTCCATAAAACATTGGAAGCGATTACGCGTGTATGTAATACATTTGGCATTGCTTCCCTAAAAAGCCAAATTACAACACTCGGTGGGGCGTAAGCCCCACGTTGGGAACCACCGTTCTACACTGTAAAAAATAATCTGTAATTCTACAGATATAAAGTTGCAGAAATCTGTATGCGTACCAAAATTTAATATATGCACCGTACAAAAAAAAGATGTAAATCTACAAAACTAGTTTTTGTAAAGCTACAGAAATCTGTAGCTTTAGAAAAGAATCTACTAAAATTACAGTAATCTTACTAAAATTTTAACTGTAACACGGGCTGCAGTTACATAAACAATTATAGACATACCAGTTTCTTAAAACATTCTTAGTAACCTTACAGATTTTTTGATTTACAGTGCATAAGTGTATCTGTTACATGAATTTTTGTTGTTGCTGTTACATAAAAAGTTCTAGAAATCCCAGTTTCATAGAAAAATTTTAGTGACTTTACAGATTTTTTTTTACAGTATAGAGTAACTACGCAAAGGTAGTCATCATTATAAAACTGAAAGAATTTTTGAAATAGGTCCGTAGTTTGAGGGTAATCGTGATTTTTGAACCTTGTCCACTCACTTCAGTCTTTTAAATTTCGAATTTTTTGAAAACCGTTCTTCGTGTTTGACAACATAAAAGACGTAAAAAAAAATCTGTAAAGTTACTAAAATTTTTCTAGGAAACAGGGATTCCTAAAACTTTTTATGTAACGACAGCAACAAAAATCCATGTAACAGATACACTTTTGTACCGTAAATCAAAAAATCTGCAAAGTTGCTAAGATTTTTTTTAGGAAACTGGGATGCCTAGAACTTTTTATTGCAGTTCAAACCCAGGTTACATGTAAAATTTTAGTAAAATTACTGTAATTTATGTAGATTCTTTTGTAAAGCTACAGAAATCTGTACTTTACAAAAACTAGTTTTGCAGATTTACATTTTTTTTTTGTACAGAATACAGATAAAATTTTAGTATGCATAGAGATTTCTGTAACTTTACACCTGTAGAATTACAGATTTTTTTTTTTTTTACAGTAAACCACGTTTATAGTTTTAAAAGTATCAAAGAAAATGCAATTTTAGTACTTGTTTCGTTACTGCATCCCTCTGGCGGAAGGGGATACTGTGGTAAATGTCTTTCTTGGAAGGAACGTTTTTGATTTTACTCTTCACCAAGTAATGCTAAAAAGGAAATGTTCTAAAGCGGAAGGCTTCTGCACAAACCATCACCTGATCGAGTTGACGTCTGAAATTCAGGATAACTTGAAACTCGATTCGCATATTAAATAAAACGCAACTGGTTTGCCAAGTCATATCTTGGTAGAAGCCAAACAAACTCGATTTTAGTGGTTGACTGGTAAGTTTACCATTGTGTTTTCCTGCTCCCAATCCTCCATGTGTTCTTATATTCGGATTCAGGAAAACGCAATGATAAACATACCGATAAAACACTAAAACCAGGTCTGTAGACGGTTTTCACCAAGACATGACTTGGCAGACCAGTTGCATTTTAATACGCTAATTAAGTTTTGTCTAATCTTGGAACTTCAGTCGTCAACTCGATGAAGTGATGATTTGTGCAGCAGCCTCCCGGTATATTCCAATTATAGTTCGAGTAAAGATAGCCAACATCGTTTTGTCACTATTACTTTTGAGCTACATTCAGTAGTTCTAGAGACTACTTCCTACTTCTTCTCTTCCTACAAAATAAGTAAACGTAAAAACAAACATTTTTTCAACATAAAATATATAATATGAACTTTAAAAAGTCCACAGTTTTACTTAAAAGGCGACTAAAGTAATGAAAAAGATGTTACAAGTTTAAAATATACATTTTATTTAAAACTTCTTAGTACTTTCAAGCTTTCCAAGCTCATCATCAGAGAATATTTTAATAACTAAATGTTGTTCATTTTTACAAATACGTCCTTTTATTTTGAAAATGAGAGCGCCAATAATTACTAGAGTTGAAAATAGAAGTAGCAGTAGCAGTTTCTTGGATTGAATTTAATTACAGAAAATAAATATTATTATTAATTGCAGCTCCATTCATTTTTATGATATCACTCTGTTGTGATACGTCCTTTTTCATGGGTAGAAGAAAATATTTAACTGCCGTACTTTAAATTTTAATGCGTCACTTTGCTCAAGTTTTCAGGATTTATTTTCAGAATATTGAACCATAAACTGGGAATATTGTAGGATACATCACTAGTATTGCTACTTCTACTTTCAACTCTAGTAATTATTGGCTCTTATTTTCAAAACAAAAAGTGACTTATTTGTATAAATAAACATTAAAATATTCTCTGATGATGAGCTTAGAAAGCTTGAAAAGTACTAAGAAGTTTTAAATAAAATGTATATTTTAAACCTGTAATGTCTTTTTCATTACTTTATTCGCCTTTTAAGTAAAACTTTGGACTTTTTAAAGTTCACATTATATATTTTATGTTGAATCAAGGTGAAAAAAAATTGCGTTTCGTCATGATTTTATTAAAAAAATTTTTCTCTACAATATTAGAACACATTTCTTCTTTGATAGTCACTGTATCGGGGATTTGTTTGTGTGTGTGTTTCATATAGTAATTTTCTATTCGAGTAGCTATACACAGTGCGATAAAAATGATAAAAAATACATATTATTTGTTAATACTGGGTAATTGAATCTTATTGAATCTATTTATTTTCTGAATTCTCAAAATGCTACAATGGTTTCTTAGTTTGCAAACAAAAAATCATTAAAAATTACACGCGATGTCTTGTACGAATTGTTAAAATGTTCATTTTGGTGATATTTAGCGATAATTTTTATAATTGTACTAACCTTCCGCTCTTTTCCACAAAATCTGTGGTTTTGGAAAACCATCTGCAACACAATTCAGTATAACGTCAGATCCAAGAACAGCTTCTGTATGGGAAGGTTCTGTTGTCCATCGTGGAGGCGCTGGAAAAAAAACAGACATGTTAGAATATTTTGCGTAATTCAATCATAATCTGAATAAGTTAAAATAATAATGTTAAATTTACTACACTTTGATCATAACACATTTTTATGTTACTATTATGGACTAAAAGAGCAATTTGAATTAAAATAAATTACTATGGTATCTATAATATTCATTGAATAAACTTCAGAAAAAGCGTACGAAAAATAAATAAATAAATGAAATTAATGAAAGAGCATGTTATCGTTTTTTTGTTATTTATTAAATGAGTTTTGTTCGCTACAATAAATTTGAAGGCAGAATGGAATAAGATATTTATTATTTGTTTGCAAAATTTAAAATTAAATGAACTTTAAACCATAAATACGTTCTTATATTCAGTAAAAAAATATAAAAAATTATATTTAATCAATGAATCAAGACACCCAAATTAAATGAGTCTTGTTCGCTACAATAAATTTGAAGGTAAAATAGAATAAGATATTTATTGTTTGTTTGCAAAATTTAAAGTTTAATGAACTTTAAACCATAAATAAGTTCTTATATTCTGTAAAACAATAAAAAAATATATTTAATCAATGAATCAAGACACCGAAAGACATGAGATCTCTAATATTTATTCTCCAAATCATTGTCTCACAAAAAAGGTTTCTTCATTATCCATAAATTTTTGCAATTGGAATTTCTCAGGAACATTTCATTGTATCCAAAACTTTAAAACTTTCCATTTCATAATGCATTAAGTTTAGAAATCACTCATAAACCATCGTATTCCGTGATTCTCTTTTTTAAACATAAACAGTTGTGTTTATTGATTATTTTCTACCTTCAAACCTATCGTACATATTGGTTATTTTTTAAAGGGAATTTCATAAGTCATTTTTGTTCGTTTTAACATTACTTAAGAATTTAAATTCACGTATGTCACACTAATGGGCTGTGCATATCTAACGCTATCATTTTAGGGGGAAGGGGAGGGGAGTCTGGCACATAATATCGTAAGATATCTCTAGGAGGGCGGTTGTCTTTTGATATCGTTGTCATTTTTGATCCAACCATTTTTCTCTTTTTATTTGTAATTTGTTCTTTACATCAAAATTTTCTCTTTTTATTTGTAACTTGTTCTTTACATCAAAAAAGTCTGCAATCTTTTTTAGTCTGTGATCTGTTTTTCTGAGAACACACAAAGTTATTATTAGTTACACAAAGTTATTACAAAGTTATTATTAAAATCATTAAATTATTAAAAAAATATTTAATTCCAAAATATGGAATACCTCAACGTTTGACATTACTATTCTTTTGCCATGTGTGTATGCATAAATAATCCGCTGTTCGAGAAACCAGGTGCGAAGTATGTTTGAAATGGTACTTTTGTTTACCAGTAAAGAAAAGAGAAAGAATATTGTGGACCTGTTTTGTTGATAAAAAGTTCTGCCTCTCCCCTCTTCCCTTGCGGTGACAAGTGCAAGAAGGCATTATTACTGTTGATTGCATAATTACTTTTAAATAGTAGCTATTTCTTTTTAAAGTTTTCTTTGATATAAAATTATTTCATATATAATAGTGATTTTTTATTGACTTTCTTCATTTGAATCAATAAAGTATGCAAATAATAAATTTATAATCATATCTGTATATCACTGCAAACAAAAGAAAAAAAAACTGTAACACTCAAAAGAATTTTTAGACATTGATAACGATATCGTTAGGGCGGGGAGGGGGGGGGGGTCGAGGAATGATAACGTATGATATCGTAGGGGGGGGGGAGTCGGTCTAAAATTACCAAAAAGTCTATAATGTTATATATGTATAACCCCTAAGGGCGTCAAACCACAATAAACAAAGAAGTTGCTTTTCGGCTTAGAAAATAACTTTTCTTTCGTATAATTACTATCCGTAATGAACACGAAAAATAAGTACTTGCATTCTATAAAATGATTTTACACAAAATATTCATTCATGATTCAAGACACGAAGAGTCATTCGAAAATTTAAATCGTCTAGCAAAATTTTCTGAGAATAATGGCATATTTAGAGCTAAATATATATATATATATATATATATGCGTTATAGTAAACTTCCCATTTATTTACTAGTGTGTTTTAATACTAGTTCGAACTAAATTCGGATTTTCGAATTCAATATTTATATAAAAAAAGATTTTTGGCCTCTTCTCAATTTTTAATTGCTTTTTCCTCTTTAATACGTAGTCAGTTGCATAAACATATAGAGATCAATAGCTTTTAAGTTGGGCGAGTAATTTAACATAGAGATTACTGCAGAATGTTTAATGCAGGAGGTGAAGATTATTGCAAAATATAATCTACGTCACTTCTGCTACCTTTACTTTGACTCGCTATGTGTATATACATGTATGTTTATGTATGTATGTGTCTATGGGATTCATGTATTTATTTATTTATGTATGTATTTGATTTATATATGTATGTATGTTTATTATTTGTGTATGTAGCATGTCTTAGCGTACATGTATTTACTTTGTATCACTATTTTAAAAAAGGCATGTTCTTATATTTGAAATTTTACCTTTGAACGAGTTCTACTGAAATTATTTCTTTATAATCTTTGACAACCCCAAGTTTAGAACTGTGAATTTGACTTTAAAATAGTACTTATCCAATACCTTTTCAACGCACATTAAATAAAATTTCTTTCTCTCTTTTATACAATCTAAATTAAAACATTTTCAAAAGTTCACTAAATTTAACACAGCTGCACCTCTCTTTCTCTCATTATATGTACGTACATGACCTGCACGTCCCTTCGAAAGCGAGGTAATAATGCTTCATATACTGCGAAATTCGCTTATAATGAAAGCTGCGCGAAACTTGTTATGCATAACATTTTTTGTAACCTGTTTCCTTACAGCATGAATTTGTAGGGAATTTTTTAAAGTTTGATATATCCGATAGTTTGTATTATCAGCACTTGTCTTATAAGGTCTACTACTGATAGTACTGACCAAACACCCAGAAAGTTCGTCTAAGTGCATAGAAGCTTCAACTTTGAGCAAGATGGTTATTATGGAGCACAATCGTGAGATCACCAAGAAGTCATATATGTACTGGTGCTCTCGATGAGGTACGTATTTCAGTTATACATTTAACCGATATACGTAAATATTATAATGCGCGTTGGTATGAAATACGTATATTTTAAACTATTCGTTTAAACGTATACAGATACGTATCAGAGTATATCGATTAAACGTATAATTAGAGTATACGTTCCGTATATTTCTGTGTATTGGCCGATCTGTATATAAGCCTGGTATACGACTTTTCAGTGAAAAATTGTCCAAAATCGGAAACCCGTATGTAAGCCGATGTTAAACAAACGGAAAGAAACACTCAGGGAATCAAAACTTAGCACTTTTGCTTTGCATAGCTAATGGAAAAAATTGCGCTCTTCGAAATTATTGATATCTCCTAAAGATCTTCGGTAGATCCCTGGTGACCTTACTTCTATTATTCAACACTCGTGCGTTTTCCTAAGTCCTTAAATGACAGGTTCCGATAGAAATGGACTGAATGGATGTCATCTGGGATGGATCTGTGACAAATAGTGGTAATTTGAAAAAAAAAAAAAAAAAAAAAAAAAAAAGACATCGTTGCTATCTATGAATGGATGAAAGAAGCTTCGCTTGAATTATCACAAGAAATGATTGATCGATCTTACAAAAAATTTTGCATCAGTAATGCGATGGATAGAACTGAAGATGACGCCATTTTTGAAGAAGATGGTGGCGATGATGAATTAGATACTGACGATATTATTCCTGATGTACCAATGAGAGAAAGCGATTTTAAAGAGTTACTAGGAAAATCTGACAATAACTTGGATAGTAAAAGATGATTGGTGACTTTTTTTCATTGTAAAAGAATGGAATATCAAAGTATTTTTGGAAATTTGTAGGTATTTTTTATGTTTTTTATACTTACCATCCTTTTTAGTTTAGAATATCAAATTTGAAAATTTTCTTAGACTCGTGTATAACCCGAAACATCCTACCAACTTTCGAGCCAAAAAAAAAGTGTCCTAAAATTCTCGGATTATACACGGAAACATACGGTATTTACCTTTAATACCTCTCTTATGTCAACTCATTAGTCTCACTTCACTGAATGGAGAATAAGCTGGAAACCGGTGGCGTACCGTAGCAATCTGCATAATTTGTTTCGTGCATAGTATGTTACCATTTCCCCCCTTGAAATATTTTAATTAATTTATTCTACTTCTAGTTTTCATTGAAAAAGTGCTGAAATGTTACATTCAGGAACTGTTTAAATTGTTTTAAATTTCTTAAATTTGTCATTATGGTTATTTAAATATATTCTAATAATGATTGATTCGAAAAACAAACAAAGAAACAAGGTGGTACATTGCGTCACGTGACTCTGTGACGGTTCTAATGATGGGATACAATAGTGACATTTAACAGTAATACCTATAGAAAAAGCATTTCAAATAAATTTCATTTTTCAGTTCAAATAATATGTTTAAAAAAACTGTTCTTCCAATTGAATTTATCCTGATATGTTAGTTAGGAGGAATATTTTTCAATAGGTTGGTAGTTTGTGCATATAAATATGACAAACCTCGCAAATGTGAACCTCATAGTATTTCAAATGCTTATGTTATCAGTAATTTAATCTCATATCTAACTAACATACCTACATTGTAAATTTAATGCTCAGTTTGGGGGAACAACAACCAAAATCTAAAGTAAGGAAAAACGTTCCGATTCCTTTTTGATTTGTAAGTGTCCGCAACCAGCAGAGGAACCGCAGGGCAGGTAACATCGTTGTACTTTGATTAAGGAATCACGATAGCTCCGATAAACCGCGAGAATGCAAGCCTATAAATTGTTGGCCAGGGTGTTTCTCAATGTCTCTTATCCACAGAGCAGCAGGACAAAAGCACCTTTTTTCACGAAATGAACAAAAAACGCTTAAACGTTTAACGCTGAGATAAGTTCCGTATAATGTGCTGTACCGCACGTCCTTATACGCTGTATCGTATACTGTATCGTATAATACGTATAACCACCTCCGCCGTCTCATACGTATCCGAAATCTGCACCGCTTATAATATGTATTATACATATACTTGTATAAACGTTTTATAGGGAGTCACTATTAGGTAACACATATATTAGAAATTTCTGATAATATAACTTTTATCATTGTTGCAATGAATTCATTCTCATCGGGTATAGCACAGAATCAACTACCAGCTGGATGCGTGTACGTAGTATAGATACACAAGGCACATTAGACATCTATAATCCATGATGTAATTATTAATTATATTAATCTTTAATTTGCAGAATTAACTTATAGTATCTAGTTATGGAAATATAACAATATCAAATCGATTCTATCCACTGAATTCAATTTGAGTCACCATATATTTTAAAGAAACGTCTTTAACTTTTGCAGTGGAATATAAACCACTTCTTTAATTAATTCAAATTTGTTTGAGCTCTTTAATTCATCTTTTAAAATAGTGAATATGATATAAAAATATAAATTACAGTAATTTCAATTGTATGAGAAGAATTGAGATCACATTTAGCCAAACAATTTTATTTATAATGCCCATTTTAACTCCACAATTAGGAAATAAATCACCCATTTCACTTAAATAAGTGTTTTTAATTAACACTTCTAAGAATATCCATTTAATGTTAACGTCAGTTTAAAAAAAAAAAAAAAAAATCACCTTTCCTTGACAAAATGACAAATCCGTGCGTATAATGAAATATTCCACACCAAATTAACTTTTATTATTTTAAATATCTCATTTAATTCTTTCATTTGCAATTACAAAAGAGAATATTTTAATTAAATCACCTTTTATTTCCGGTAATCAACAAGTTCTGCATTTCCAAGTCAAAATGAAGTCACTAATAAACCACTGAATCTTTTTTTTATGGCATATTTAAACGAAGCGTGTCCAAAGAGATCACATTTAATGTCGCGCAATTTAAAGTAACGGCAGTTAGGGGCCATTAGCTGTCAGGCTAAAGAATGAAGTAGTAGTTCACTCTCTAATGGCGATGGTCAGGACGAATGGCGCTACGTTAGCAGTTCTTTAAGTATTAAATGTCTTCTTGTTATTTAGAGCACACTGCGCAAAGGAAATGAATTGTGCACAAGAATTTTTCTTTTTTTAACTTTAGGAGAATTTTCTGCTTTTATTAAGGAGAAGGCTAAATTAGGCAGAAAATGATTATTGGTATTGAATCTTCTGCGCATGCGCTTTTAAATTAAGCAGGCATCGTAAAGACTAGCTTTTGGAAGATAAGAGTTTAGCGATATATAAAGCAGAAAGATTACTTCCTTAAGTTTTATCTTGCAAAAATCTTCAGTTAATCCAAAAATACCAGGGAAATAGAGGTTAATATTTCAGAATTTGTTTGGACGAAAATAACTGACACATTAATTAAGTAATGCTATAAAAACAAATATATTTGTACTGAATATGTCAGTACAATAAACATATTTTTGAAAATTTTAAATATGTTGATAAACTTTAACTTGTATATGGCAATTTACAGCTATGTATAGGAATTTATACTTTATTATTGATCCCGATTATCATCACTAAATAATAAATTGTGGGCTTTTTAAAATACGAATCCAGCTTCAGTTTTTTATCCTAATAAAGCGCTGTTTTTTTAAGTTTATCATCGAGAATGTTTAAATATTTTTTTGAGGCAAGACTTTTATTTCGTGAATACTTTTTCACAAAGTATTTGCGATATCATAATTTGACAGCCAGTGTTTGAAAGTAAGATTGCTGTTTTACGGATTTTAATGCAGAAGCCTTTAAACCTCATATGTCACTTTGCAAATTTACAGACAAAGTTTATTTCTTCAAATTATTTTTAGTGTTCTCTTCTCCCCTATTAATGCCCCATTCAGTAATAATAAAGATACATTGTACTGTGTAGTTTTCAGTATTGAGTTAAAGGATATATAAGAGCAATGTTTTTTTTAAAATATTTAAAATATTTATCTGAATTTAATGACCATTTTTATAATTTAAACGAGCGTGCTGTAGTAAATTTTGTGACAAATTCTATATTTCTTGCTTTTATTTTCAGATGTAACACCGAAATTAAAATTTAATTCTTGCTACTGATTTATTTGTTTTTAGAAATTTCCTCTCGCTATTATTATAAAATATCTTGCATTGTATTAACGTAACTACTATGTGTAAAAGAAATACCACACGCATCTATTCAAGCAAATGCTTTGAGCTTAGAGTATGTCGGATGAACGTTTAAAAAAGCAAAATGTATATATTTTTTTCGTATTATTATATAAATTCCAATTAAAGACTGAAATATTTTGAAAATTCATTTCTTTTTATGAAGTACAGCTGTGTTGTAATATCTGGTTAAATGATACATGGTTAAAAACATACGGTTAAAAACCAAAATCACAGCCTCTTCAAGCATATTGACACTATTGATTTTAGACAAGATATTATAGTATTCATTTTTCTTATTTAGTTCATGAATTAGAAGTAGAAAATAATATTCTTCATACAATTATTTTAAACTTTAAGACTACGCACCTATTATTTATGTACAGTGAAATTTCCATTTAACGAAGTCTCGTCGTTACACTTAAATACCTCGTTATGAAGAAAATTCGCTAAATAGAAATCAACTAAAATTCATGAAATTTGTATAATAAAATACATATGCATTAAATGAAAAATACACATAAAATGGAAATATTGGGAAAATGCAGGCAGTATTGTATAATTCGAGCAATATAATACAAGCAGTATTTTTTTTTTTCTTTTTTAATGCAATGTAGACACATGAGAAAAATTTTATTAGATTAATGTCTAAAAAATCACATAATAAAGACAGATAAACAAAAACTGAAGCGTAGAGTAACTTTTCTCTTTTTCTCGGTATTTTAAATCCTTGACTTTTAAAATGTCTTTAATATTTCTTTGTTACAGGTTTGTTATAAAAAATACACTTTTCATAAAAAGTTTTCCCGCTTTTTTATGTATCCAAACAATTTATCTGTAACATTTTCGTGAAACTGGAATACCCTTCTTCTTGTATCGAAGGCTTTTTAAATTTCTTCTTTTGAATGGAAATGATTAAATAAATAATTTCATTTTCATACAACCCGCTGAAATAAATTCATACACACGTCGCAAAAAGAACCTCTCGGTTTGATTGCAGTACACGCACAAAAGTGGAATAAACTCCGTTATATAGACTATATTTTTCGTAATATGGAGATTAATTTACATGTTAATTGTATTCAAAGTCAAGGTTCAGCAGAAAATTTCGTTAGTAGAAAACTTTGTTAAGGTGGAGCTTAAAATCCTTAAAAATAATTTTTTTTTTTATTTTTGTAAATTTCAACTTAAATATTATTCAAGAGTACGTTATATACATTATAACATGCATTTATCACAAAAAAATATTAAAAAAAAATTATTTGTGAGAAAAAAAATGGAATTTTACGCGTCGTGTTAGAAATCTTCGAAATGCCCCATGCGTCTTCCATATCAATGAAAATCCCCAATATTTTTTATAAAAGTTTGGTTTATATATAGAAATAAAATAGAGCATCGAATTTTACATATTTGAATTTAAAGGTTTAAAAAAAAAAATGAAAAAATTTGAAATTTTTTCGAAAAATTTTCAAAATTTCAAAATTTCAAATTTTTTCAATTTTTTTTTTTTTTTTTTTTTTTTTTTTTGTAAATTTTACCTTAAATATTATTCAAGGGTACATTATATGCATTATGGAATGCATTTATCACAAAAAAAAATATTTTTGAGAAAAAAAATGGAATTTTACGCGTCGTCTTAGAAATCTTGGAAGTGCTCCCTGCGTGTTCCATATCAATGAAAATCCCCAGTATTTTTTATAAAAGTTTGATTTATATATAGAAATAAAATAGAGCATCGAATTTTATATATTTGAATTTAAAGGTTAAAAAAAATTTTTTTTGAAAAATTTTGAAATTTTTTCGAAAAAATTTTGAAATTTTGATTTTTTTTTTTTAACCTTTAAATTCAAATATATAAAATTCGATGCTCTATTTTATTTCTATATATAAATCAAACTTTTATAAAAAATATTGGGGATTTTCATTGATATGGAAGACGCATGGGGCATTTCGAAGATTTCTAAGACAACGCATAAAATTCCCTTTTTTTTTCTCAAAAATAAAATTATTTTTTATTTTTTTTTGTAATAAATGCATGCCATAATGTATACAATGTACCCTTGAATAATATTTAAGTTGAAATTTACAATAATAATAAAAAAAAAATATTTTTAAGGATTTTAAGCTCCACCGTCCCCTTAAATAGGTACTTCGTTAAAGGGAAGTTCGACAGTATTTATAAAAATTTTTATACAGATGAAAAAAAATCCATATTATTATTAAATTTTGGTGAAAGTTTCAGTTATTAAATTTTTTTAGAGCATTTTGGCTCTGCATCATGGCTCACGATATCATTTTTTATATAATCTTTACACCGACATGTAAATTACATAATGATCTTAAAATTTCCTCTTCTCAGCGCCATATTCTATATTTAATAAATCTAGGATCAAATTTAAGGAATTGGATTTCGTCCTAAAAACTATTAATTATACAGAATGGCCCAAAAGTAGGTATACAGTTACATATACATAACTGATTGCGCCCTTTCTTCGGGCGACAGGTTGCATGAATGCATCATTGCCGAAGGTGGACATTTTGAGCACCTTCTGGATTAAATATGTAACTATATATGTAATTAAACCTGTATTAAACTGTATTAAAAGTATTGCTGTATAAGTAACTGTATACCTACTTTTGCGCCACCCTGTATTAAAGCATAAGAAATTTACTTTTTAAAGCAGTTTTAGCATTAATAGGACAAAATAAACAAATAAATAATAAAAATAAAAATAAAATAAAGATACCTACATAATTAACATAAGAAAGAAAAAAAAATCCATCAAGCATAGATTATGAGTCTCTTTCCAACACATTCAAATAATGTATCAAAACTGCATCGTTTAATATTGTGAAGAATGGTGTCTTAAGTAAACATATTAGAAAATACATAACACAGTTGGAAACGTAATTTAAACAATTTTCATCTACTGCTGGAAAATTATCAGAAACCTTTTGTGCCATCATGTATATATACTACATAGTATGTAAAAATTTAATTCTGTTATGAAACACATAATCAATTTGAAAATCCTCATTTCAGAGCCTGAGTGACTCTATGTTGGGCTCGGGGCACACATGCCATGTCGGGCCCCATTTTCTGCTAAAAAATCATGCATAATAATCTTGGGAAACAGCTTTGCGTGCAGTTCACAATTTAAAACATAGCCTTACAAAAAAAAAAAAGCAACTTATCAAATTACAACGACCATTTGGAAAACGATTTTTTTGAAGACTAAAATTTAAGACATAAAAAATCGCACGGAGTTGATCATACATTACGTACGCCACGAATTAAGCATTAATAGTGCTATTACACGTAAAAATTGCAAGCGACAAAAATCGCCTGCGACTCGTCAGATTTTCTGACACTTACGTATTATCCACCTGAAACTTACGTTATCCAAGCATTTCATTGGCTGTTCGGGAAAAGGCTTTTCCATCCTCAGATGTCCAAGAAATCTGACGATTTCAGGATTACATTTTTCAGTACTGTAAAATATTAAACTTCTACGGAGCTGGTCATAAATTACGTACGCCATTGATTAAACATTAGTATCCCTGGACCAATTTTAAATGAGATTTCATTCTTAAACTTCTAAACATCCCACAATATTACTTTTTACACCGTCGTATAGAGGAAAAAAAATTTACTTTTAAATGCAATTTGTTTGAAAGCTGTATCTCAATTTGTTTTTGAGTTATTAATTTTTTTTTTGCAGTTTTTATTACTTTTTTGTCATAGTGGCAACAGAAGTATCCATCTCTGTTGAAAGTAAAGGGAAAATACATACTGTATAGCCCAATCAGAAAACGAATAAAATGCGGATTCAACCAATAAATTGCCTCAACTTTGTTTTTGATTTCCTACCCTGACAGAGAACAATAACCATTTTTCCAAATGGTTAAAAAAAAACAAAAAACAATATGTTACAGACATATGTAAAAATGCATAAAAAATATAGGAAGGTAAAACCTTAACACCTTAACCTTTAGAGTAAAACTCTAAACATATAAGATTGCGTCAAACATGTTAGAGGTAATATCCGTCCTTCTTTGAATTTTAAAGTTTACATTACAATTCGTTGTCGTTAGTGAAAAATACTGAGATAACTTAATTTACATGAATAGAAAAAAATACATTTTTATCTGCAAATAAAAATTCATATTGATTTGTATTTTCAGAGAGTGTACAAAATGCATTTTTGGTCCTCCTGAAAATGTGGGCCTGGGGTACATGCCCCGTGTACCCCTGTGATAATCAGCCTCTGCCAGTAATTTCCAGCAATAAGCTGAAATGTACTGGAATTCTTTTGTGCCGCCTCGTATGTGATCTATCGGACTTATATTTCGAGTTACATGCAAAATATTAGCTAAATTTGAAAACACATTCCAAAATTTTAAACTCATTTTCAGCAATTATTGCTCAAGTACAATACTGTAAAGGAGTTATTTTGTGTGTCCATGTAAATGTACGATAAAGGCTATGAAAACTATATTCTATAGTTACTATAGAAGTTACACCTTATAGTGAACCTTTATAATGTATATAAATTTCAATACATTTGGAATAATGTAACATCATTAAAATACACTATAAAAATTTTTTTCCTTTGACCATAATGTAACAGAATTATTTTACGTGTCCTTGTAAATAAAATATTAATCCTACACATTCCATATTCAATACCGAACATACCATGGTAATCCCCAATAGCATATATCAATTGCATGGTTATCCTAGATTATTCACGCGAGTTAGAGCGCGGACAGACAGACAGACAGATGGACGGCCAGACAAACCAAATTCACAAACACTTGTAAGTTTTCATAAAAACTCAAACAAATTTTACTTCACCTTTCTTATATAAATAAAATCATACATTTATTTTACTTAAATAGGTGTCACAAATAAAAATCAAAAAATGTTGACATGTTCAACAGTAAAAACCGTATTCATAACACACACATAATCAATAGAAATGAATGACACTGGGTACCAAAAAATAATCTAAAAACCAAAAAACAGAAAAATGCAAACACTGCGCCCTCTATGATCTCAAATAGCCTACGCTACCGCGGCTCCCCCTACCAGACTCACTTTTTAAGTATTTATTAAGGAATTCCAACCTTTTTCCTTTGATATTCCAAGTTTATGGTTGGAATTCCGTAATAAATACTTAAAAAGTGAGTCTGGTAGAGGAAGCCGCGGCAGCGTAGGCTATTTGAGATCATAGAGGGCGCAGTGTTTGCATTTTTATGTTTTTTGGTTTTTAGATTATTTTTTGGTACCCAGTGTCATTCATTTCTATTGATTATGTGTGTGTTATGAATACGGTTTTTACTATTGAACCGAAACATGTCAACATTTTTTGATTTTTATTTGTGACACCTATTTAAGTAAAATAAATGTATGATTTTATTTATATCATAAACACTTTTTAACTTTATTGGAAAGTGTTAAAAATAAATAATAATATGTTAAAACAATATAGAATATAATGACATGATATTTAAATAAGAACTAAATTTTGTTTGATGGAAATTTCAGATTAAAAAATGTGTATAGATTTACTTCAATCTTTTATAAACATCACATTGTATTAAGAAATTTGCAATACAAAAATATAATGACGTGTTTGCGATGCATCTAACGAGCTGTAATAGTCAATCGACCCTAAAGTTGGACAGAATGAAATAAAATGATGCATGAGTATAAATAGTTTTTTCCTTTGTTGTTGTTGAAACGAAATATTATAACTTCTCAACTAAATAAAAAAGAGAAAAAATTGGAACTTGACAGTAATAGCTGTATTATCTATTCCTTAAAAGAACGAGAATATTTCTTAATTACCTTTTTAGGCAAATATCTTTTGAAGAGAAAACTATAATTTTTATTAAAATTCATACAAAATATAAATAAATGAATAAATAAAAATATAGAAGTGTAACTAATCCCAAACGGTTAAAAAAGATTTTTTTTTTAAAATCTAATTCTAAACACAAAAAAATATTTTAAATTAGCAACTGTCCATTCAAATTTCTAAAGAACAAAATAAAAAATTTCAGCTTTAAAAAACGCATTTCGTAGATAATTAAAAATTAATAGTTCGTTCAAATGTACAATTTTTTCACATATATTTTTGAGATAATTATTTTTTTAGTTAATTATTTTTTAGTTAATCGCTGTTTAAGATAATATTTTTCTAGATTTAAACGAGAAAACAAATTTACTTATCATGAAATAAATATTCTGATCCAGTTAATTTTAATTTAATGATAGAAAAAAAAGAATGAGACAAAAATATCTTATGATGGTTTTTTATTTACTTTTTATTAAATGTTAGATTATAGATTACCCACATATGATCTAGATCAAGCAAAATGAGTAAAAAAAAAAAGTTAATTATTATTTTTCTCTTTAGCTGCTTTCAGCAAAAAATAAAGTAAATAATGCTATCATAAGAAATACTTTAACAATATGAACTAGTTATATTACTCGGAAAACTCAGAAATGAAATTACCCGGATTGTTTGGATTTGGATGTGCTTTTGTTTGGAAGACTATATAAATACTTGTGCAACAATTGTTTACACTAGAGAACAATCTAATATACAGGGTGGGCAAAATAAAAATGTACCGGAAAATATTTATAAGACTGACGAGGAATCGACCTTTGTTAATGAACAGGAGAACTGCACATAAGGCCGCGTTTAGGAGGGAAAATATCTCTCTCTCATTCTAAAGCAACAAAAATGTCAACTAGACTTTCTTTTCCAATCCTACTTGTAGTTTTTAACAAAAAGACGGGAGATTCAACAATGCAAAGGAGATAAGGAGATTAGATCGAACACGAAGGAAGCATTTCCCCCCTGCTGGATGTCTGTCAGTTTCTTTGTAAAGCTATTAAATATTAATAGCACCATATGACCAGAACAGGAAACCGAGAATTGAATGATACGTCGTTCTGGACCTTATAGAAAATGATTGAAATGGCCATCGATGAGGTCGATGCAGAGCTGTGCTCGACGTGTAGTAGCTCTGCCTTAAAGATAGCACCAAAAGCGTTTTTAAAGATTCTGCTGAGGCTTTTCCAGTTTTTGAGGGTTATTTGCGTAGACCTGACCCTTCATTTTTCATTTAAAAATAGCAGGGAGAGAGATCAGGTGATCGAGGTGACCAAGAGGTTGCACTGCCTCTGGTGTTCATCCTCTCCTCTGCAAACACCTCATGCACTCGAGACAAGGTTGTCAAGACATGTGATTACAACTGATTGTTGCATCGACGACACCGTTTCCAGCATTTTCTGTTATGGGCAGTTCTCCTGTTCATTAACAAGGGTCAATTACGTACTTATGTCTTATAAATATTTTCATCGTCAGTTTTATTTATCAGCCCCCTTCCCCTGTATTAAAAAAAAGTTTATTATCGCATGCAAATAATAAAACAAAATAAATAAAAAATGTATTTCCGCCATAAAAACAACATAAATAAAATGAGAAACTTATATTTGTATTATTTTCTTGGAAGAGCCCATAAATATTTATGTAAAAAAACGTTTACATTAAACAACTATCTAACTTATTACCAAAACATTGATTAAGGAATGAAAGTGATAAAAAATAACAAAAAATGCATATTTTCATCATAAAAATATCTTTAATAAAATGAGAAAAGTATGTTTGAAGATTTTCCTGTTTGAAAGATAATCTATTCTGTTAAAATTTGACTGTATATTTATATTTCCGAATTCCACCTTCTAGAGTATGAACGCAGAGCGATGAAATTAACGCCAGTTCACTGCATGGATCCGAGGATATCGTATAGAATCATAAGTTCTCATGTTTCCAATCTTAAGCTATAAACCAAAAGTTCCCAGAATTTAAAAAATATAATTAGTTTCCAAAATTTTACTTTTATTGCAACTTTTATCGAAATTTCTTTAATGGTTACAGCTAAATTACTCCATTTTATAAAAAAAAGAGTACAGACTCTTTATTTATAAAGAATATTCACTTCTATAGCCTGCAATGAAATCTTTTTAATATTTATAATCTAAACCTATGAAGAACACACAAACGTTAGCGCGACAGTTGATCATGGTGAATAATGTTCAGTACGATAAGTGAAATCCTTATTAATTAGAGGGTTTTAATAATAAAGCTTTTTCAGTGATTGAATTAGAAAGAAAAAAAACCTTACTGTACATTAAAAATTTCGCTATTTATCCTAATTTTCACAAAAAAATAAAATAAAAAATTATTTGCCAGTTAAACTCTTTGATAGCTCTAGTGCAACACATCCGTACCCGAATTGAATATTTTGTCTTATTATTCTGTCATGTAAAACAGGAGAAATAATATGGATCATTATATTTTCATTCACACCCTTTCATCATTAAAATTAAAAAAAATATATATTTTCAATTTAAACAGGTGGCGAAAAAATATTCTGATCAAATTACATTTTTCACTAATATGCGAAGAAATGAAAACATATTTTCACATATTGAAATTTCATGAATCTGTTTACTCTAAGAGCAAATCATTGTCGGCTGACAAATCTAGAAATAATTTCATTTTAACTATTTTTCTCAGTTTTCCATTCAACCAAGAAGGTAAAACCAGATTAAGCTCTTTGTATTGGACAATCCTTGACAGTATATAAGAGAACTGGCTTTGAAGAAAGAACATAGATTTTCGAGTAAAATCGCGATTGAACCTTTTCACAATGACGTTAAAAGTGTTGATTTATCGAGTATAAAAATTTTAATAGATTTATGTTAATTCATAACGCTGAAATATTTTTCTATAAAATTTTTCAAAATGACGCCATTTTTCTTTTACCAGATATGAAATTAAAAACAAGGTCTTGATTGAAAGATTATATTATATATTATATATATTATATAAGGAACGCTAAATAAGAGGGTGGTTCGATAATTGTTGTACCGAGTGCGTCTAAAATATTTTTACTGCGATGTCTGTAATATTGTAATATGAGGAATATTGAAACGTAATGTCTTAGATGCCTATATGCTCAAATTCAGAACCGTAGCTGCTATAGTAACATATTTTTTTTCGTTTTACGTGTGAGATTTGGCACCTAGCTCGAAAGGGGGGAGGAGGGGTTGGGGAGAAAGGCTGGTTTGGAGCTTATGGGGCCAGACATAAAGCAGTTCTGTGATAGATTTGTGACAGTGGATGAGACGTGGCTACATCAGTATGATCCCGAGTCCAAACGACATCAGCCACGTCTCATTCACTGTTACCTCCCTTTCAAGCTAGGTGCGACCTCTCATAACCAAAACCGACAAAAAATATGTTAATACAGCAGATACAGTTTTGAAATTGAGCATATATCAAGGCATAATGTCACATATCTATTACATTAGGCTTTAATATTCCACATCAACCATCGCAGTACAAATATATTAAACACACTCCGGACAATAATTATTGAACCACCCTCGTATATATATATAACGAAATTTAGTATTTAATAAAAAAAAGGCATTAAAAATCGTTTATTTATTGAAAGCAATTTTAAACTACAATGAAATATAATTTCTTTACTTGATATTTACGTTTTAATAAAATTAATATTATGAATATTTTCAATAAAACAATAAAACTAGATTTATTTTCACACTGTTACGTTATCCCACAGCTAATATCTATATAAATCTTAAAACAAATATATATATGTGAAAGAAATATGATAATTGATACAAAAACTTTGCTTAAAGCTTAGTATGACAAAAATAAATTTGTATGTAGTAATATTGAACGCATTAACGACTGCCACTCAGATGGATGAACTCTGAAAGACCATGGATCTATTGCAAATTACTTAGCCTTCAGTGCCAATACAACAGCGTTTGGAATAAAGACACCTACACTAGATGCGCATATCCTTATTATGAAAAGCTACCCAAAAAGTATTCCGAATACAAAGGACCCTACAATAAGAAAAATGTTTCAAATGGCGCACAAAGACGAACGTGACGTAAAGTGAATTTAAAACTACATTACGATTTTACAGTAAATACAGCTATCCTTATAATAATGTCAAAGTGTGTTCGAAAGTTTGAATGAATTCAAACGTCTAAACGCATGAATTAATGTTTTCGTATCTAGACGCTATTTCCTCATTAAAAAAAAAAAAAAAAAAAAAAAAAAAAAAAAAAAAAAAAAAATTATTTTCAATTAGTATAAATGGTACAAAAACATGATTAAAGTAAATTTTCCATAACTGAAAACATATTTATACACAATAGATGCAAATTTTCAACTGGGCGAAAAATGTCCGGACCAGGATTCGAACCCGGAAAATCCTGGCTGAAGCCGCCAGTGCTCTGCCATCTGAGCTATCCCGGACGATTCTGGTCAAACTTTTTCACCCAGCTAACCTTGAAGATTACAGCATCTGGTCTGAAACCTGGTTCAGCTCAACAGAATAAATCTAAGGTAATGGAACTCCAGAAATCGCTGGATACGAAATTACACTAGATTAATTTTTCTAATTGGTAAACAAACCATATTAGATGTAAATTTCCAACTGGGCGAAAAATGGCCTTTTTTGCCCAGTTGGAAATTTACATCTAATATGATTTGTTTACCAATTAGAGACATTTTTCGCCCAGTTGGAAATTTACATCTAATATGATTTGTTTACCAATTAGAGACATTTTTCGCCCAGTTGGAAATTTACATCTAATATGATTTGTTTACCAATTAGAATAATTGTGTGAAAATTAATCTAGTATATTTATACACATCCAAGCTTCATGAATGAATTTATACCACAGAAGCGAAAATCGTCTGTTGACATTTACAACCAAGGATGTAAATATAACTTCGGTACATTTATGTGGATAGATATTGCCCACTATTCATACGAATTAAATTAAAAAAAAAGCCATGTACTATTTTAATTAATTATTTTTAAAATGTGGCAGTTAAAGAATGTCACAAAGGTGGTTTTAATAAAAGCTTTTATCGGATAAAAAGGAAGTAATATTTTTTCAAGGAAAGCATTCATTTTTACACGAAAACATTAACATATATTTATTTTAATTTCGTCAAAGCGATGTCGTTTTCATTACACCAGTTTCGAAAGTTAAAACGAAATCTTAAAATAACAATATGTTTTTCACAACTAAGTCGCATTATTTCAAAATGAAAGTTTAGATTACATTTTAAATACAATTTCTTACTGGAAATTTAGTATATTTTAATAAAAATAATGTTTCAATGTTTTTCTAAATGCACAATAATATTGAATTGCATTAATCGATTTCATGTTTTAAATAAATTAAAATACATAGTTTTAAATGATTCATGAAGTGGAAGAATATACATATTTTTTTACTTCCACAAGTATCATTCCGTAGGAAAAACTAACCTAGTGAAAGCGTCGTCATATTTTAAATCCTTAGTTACTTTTCTTTCAGAAAATTTTAGCATTTTATAGCAGTTATACAAAATGGCGTGATTTGCAAAGAATTGAACAATCGAAAATACATAAGTTTAACACCCTTTAACCGTACAATCTCCAGGAACAGTGGTTTCAATAAAATTTAATAAATGGCACATGAAAGTCGACTTAAAAAAATTAGCAAGTAATTTTAATTTGAGATTAGGCTTTACATGTGACATCATTTACGTGTAAACAAGAGCCAAAACCACTATTTAATAAATAAATTGGCCTTTCACCTCAGATCCCTCTAATTTTTAAAGGCACCATGATTATCGAAAAGCGCAAAGGAAAGAAGGGAAATTTTCTTTCGAATTTAAAATTTCGAAATCTATAGTTAAGAATCTCTCTGAAACACAATCTCTGTCCCCCATTGGAGCATATTCCTGCAAATTTTAAAGCTTTCATAAGCCAAAATTACAGCACAAAAATAGATATGAAAATGTTTATTCATAATTGGGGTGCTTTTCCATAAATAGATTTATTCTGGGAAAGCAATAAGCAACTCTATTGCTTAAATAATAAGTTTTTAGGCTCAAGAGTCTTCAGAACGTGATTAACATTTTGATATTATTGGTAGATCTACAGCTGATAAAAGTGTGGTACTGTGAAATTAAAATGTAATAAATATTTGAAAGTTAAAGATATTTCTCGTACTCTTATTATTGATTTTTGAACTTTGATGCTCCACCACGTTTGATTATTATTTTTTTAATACCCTTTATCTTTTTTTCCTTCCAAGATGTGATCTTTTGGAATATAAACATAATGCTGCATGTTGATTGTTCGATTATTCTAATTTTTTCAAAGTCAGGTCTGAAGTGACCTGTTAATAACCACTTTTCTTTAAAAATATATACAAATATATTTCTTTAAATAATATTCTTTGTCTCGAAAACATAAATTAAATCAATAACCTTGAACGGAATAAATAATAGAATAAATATAAAATAGAATAACAGAGATGCAAATTTATTCCTCATTTATTCTTAGAAAAGGTGTATGAAGTTTCATGCTCATGAAAGAAATTTAAATGATCCTATATATATATAAACAAAAATAAGCAAATTGGGATCATCAGAAAAGTTTTTACTATAAAATGTGATAAAAAGTTAATTATATATGCTTTTAATTATCGAAATTTTTTGCTTAATTGATGAATTTCTTCTTCTGTAAATGTTTCGTGAACGCAGTCACGGTTAACAGCTAGTAATATCTACTGGAAAGACATGAAATATTTTTAAAGTAAAAAAAAAAACATTTTAAAAATTGGTATGGAAATGATTTTCTTAAGGGGCACAGGAGTTTTAAATTTTCAAAAAATTCAGTTTTCGATTTTTGTTGTTATTCGGATTTTTTTTTCTTTTTTTTTTTTTACATTTCTCAGCAATATGCAAAAAACCCCATTGAAAAATCTGCATTATTTCTTGACTTATAATCATTTATAGACGGTGAGTACGATTGAAGGTCCGTAGATATTGAAAACTTAAAACGCGTTTTCTCAGATTCGTAAATTTGGAGTTTGCGCGAACTGTTACTTTCAAACTATATAAGCTACAGCTTTAACACATTAACTAAATATGCGTTTCTTTGCAGTCTTCATGCTAAAACAACAACAACAAAAAAATCACATATTTTGGTTATTTATTCTTTCGGACTTGAAGAACTTGAGAACTTTGATGGTTTTTTTTTTGTGTGTGTTCTAAAATTAAATTTTAAGCAAAACTTTTTGTGTATATTTTGGTTTTAATTTACAGAAGTAAATGTGTTATGATTTTATTTTGTTCAAAAATGGTTTTCTATATGTATAATTACAGTTTATCGTGGTTATCATCACTTAATGATTTTAATTCACGCATTAGTGAGATGAATTTTTAAATTTAAAATTTAAATATTAATTTTGTATATGCAATATTCATTTTATAGATAATATAGTTAAGAACATATATTTTAGGCAAAAAGAGAAAAAAGGATCTTAATTGCATATTATTTGTGTTTTGGTACTTTAAAAAGGGCGATGTTTTGATCGTTTTGACCAACTAAAAGATCCAGTGTCCCCTTAAATCATGCAGAAAAAAAAAATACAAAATGTAGAAATACCCAGATTTTCAAAAAACACATTTTTATATATAATCACACATATTTGTATTTTAATATGTTTTTGGTTTTATATTTATATTCACACTAACCTTTTTAACACTTTCCAACAAAGTTGAAAAGTGGTTATGCATTCGGTTTGTCTGTCTGTCTGGACGAATGTCCACGCTCTAACCCCCGTAAATATACTCCGATTTTCATGCAGTTGATAAAGGTTATTTAGGGTCAAATAATCTTTTCTGGTATTGTATATGAAGTATGTAGGATTAATAGTTCATTTACAGGGGCGCTCAAAAGAATTCCTTTACATTATGGTATACGGGGAAAAATCGTTTGCACAGTATTTAATGAGATTATGCTATTTCAAATGTATTGAAACATATATAAATCATTGAATTTCACTACGATTACGTTAGAACGGAGCATTCATAGGATTTTTTATTCATTTACAGGGACACACAAAAGAAATCGGTTACAGTACTGTCTTTGAGTAATAATTGCTGTAGTGTACGTTTTAAAATTCGGTATGCGCTTTTCCATTTAACTAATTTTTTGCATGTTACTCGTTATATATAAATTCTATAAACTCATATACAGGGTTGCACAAAAGTATTCACGTACCATTTTCCTCATTAGAGGAAGTTACTGAAGGGATATTTTCAACTGAGGTATGTGTATTTATTAAGTGAACTAAATTCGGGCATGCATGTAGTTAATAGATACAAATCTACATATCATATACAGGACTGCTGAAAAATTTGGATAATTTTCAGATTGTAGATGGGAGCAGCTGAAATTTGGTTTTCAAATGTATTATGCGTTTCCATATTGTTGAAATAGATATAACGTTTTAACTTATTAAACGATGCAGTTTTTTTACATTATTCTGAATGTGTTGGAAAGTGTTTCATAATCTATGCTTGACGAATGAATTTTTCTTTTTTTTTTTTGTTTTTAATTCAACGCAAATCGCTGTCGTGACAGTAAAAAGAAAAAAAAATAGAAATTTTTAATCTCTGCAAAATAACTTCGGAAAATTATTAACCATTTAATATTTTGCGGTAGTTTAGAATTTTATTTTTCAATATAATATATTTTTATTACGAAGTTTTTGTTTCCCTATAGTAAAGCGAAAACTAATCAACATAAAAGAAATACTCTAATCCAATTAACCGTTATTTAATGTTTGAAAAAAAAAAACAATGAATGTGATAAGAAGCATTCTCATGAGGGCTTTTTGTGCTTATCTATTTTTAGTAAAAGCTAGATTATCTGAACTTACCCGCATATCAACATTTAGATTAGGTAAAAAAGAAAAGAAAAACGCTAACAACTTTTTATGTATTTACCGTTAATTATGTTTTCCTCTCTTTAATTCCTTTCGATAAAAAATAAAATATATAATATGGTCATAAAAAGTATTATTAATGAAAGGAAAAATATTTTGATGATTTTTCGCTTCAATGACCCAGTAAACGTATTTATTAAGGTATTCATATCAAAGAAATATTTAAAATATTAAAAAAAACTGTCGAATAATTTATAAAATTTATAAAAAATATGAGGTACTTTGAATTGTATCAAATTAAAAATTAATTATGTTTAAAGAAATTAATTTTTAATCAGTTACATGTAATCAACAATTTTTAGGTGCGTTCGTAATTATATAAATACGTAAGACCTATAGTCGTCTGGTTCGCATATAATACCACAAAAGCTACCAAACCAAACGGTTTGAAATTTAAGATATATAATCGTAGCAGGCTTTTGTAGATTCATTTCAAATTTTATTAAAATCGAATCAAAACTTAAAAAAATATTGATAAAAGTTTTCTTCATTCTATTAAATCCTTTCATAAGTAATTACTTCAATGAGATCTCGTGATAGGTAATGGTTTTAGGTTGCCATGGTGATTATGTCATATTTAAGATGAAGTCCTATTATTTCCGTATTACTAAATTTAATATATATAATCGTAATAAATTTCGTATTCATGCATTTTTGGAAAACAGTGCCGCAGCTATTGCACCAAAATTTGAATATATATAAAACTAGTTATAATACTCCTTTTCCACGTTTGATGTACAATTCCTGACTTCTTTATAAAAATTTTTAACTCAGTTTTTAAATTATGGATTCTTCTTCATAAGAATTACACTGCGTTGAGTAGCGAGAAAAAATTTGTATAAATTATTTTTATGTATAAAAAATAAATAAATTTATCAGTTATCACTTTACTTTTAATATTGAAACATACTACATATGAAAACATAATAACAGCGTTCAATTATTTTACATACGAAAAGGTAGGATTGTTGTTATGAAGATATCATTTCGCTTGAATATTTATGGAAAAAGAAATCTGAAACTAATTCTAATTTCAGGAAAAATGAGATATTAAGCTGTTCTTAGGACAGAAAAATTAGGCTAGTTTGAAATAAGTCTTAGAAAATGTAATGGAGTGATGATAAGTTGCAAATGGTATGAAGGCATTATGTCAAAACTAAATCACGACAACAACAACAAAAGGTTCTACCTTATAAGGATCGACGTAACCTCACGTAATTTGCGGCTTTCATTCAAAATACGGAGTGGAAGTGGCAAAAACTGCAAATTCAAACATACGCCTTTATTATTTTGATGAATTATCGGTAAAATTTCCAATGATTCTTGTTATTTTAAATAGGTTCCTAAAATGTACAAAAGCAGTAACATTTTTTAGGAAATCAAAATTTAATATTTTAATGGCCTCAAACTTTCTAGACTTCAGTCCAATTAAAAATTTACTAAATTATAATAAAACAAACTATTTCTAAAGATGATTCAACCAGTATTATGTTATCTTTATTTCCTTTTTAAATTTGTCCGGTTTCAATTTTTGATTTTTTTTTTTCATTCTGGCTTCCGCTAGAATGTCTTATACTCGGACGTGGCTGGGGACCTACGGATCTTGCTTCCGCAAAAGAGTCGGACTAAGTGGAAGAATAAAGGGCTGCGGACGAAAAGAGGCCGCTCGCCGCAGCGGTTGAGACTCCTTGTTGCTGATTTACGAAAAAAAATATACCATTACTTTTTGGATTATTTTTTTCAATATCATGAAAAGATGATTTCAAAAATAAATGTCCGGACCTAACGAAAACATAAATAATAACAACAGCAAAATGTACTGCAGTATAAGGATTGACGTAATCGCACATAATTGGAAGCTTTCATCCAAAAGACAGCGTAGAAGTTATTGCAAAAGCTGCAAATGAAAACATAAGCCTTTATTCTTTTGATGAATTATCTGTAAAATTTCCAATGATTCTTGTTATTTTAAATAGGTTCTTAAAATGTACAAAAACTGTAACTTTTTTTTTTAGGAAATTAGGATTTAATATTTTAATGGCCTCAAACTTCCTAGACTTCAATCCAGTTAAAAATTTACTAAATTATCATTAAAACAAACTCTTCAATATTATGTTATGGAAGCTTATTGTTGCGGATTTACGAAAAAAAATACCATTACTTTTTGGAATATTTTTTTCAATACCATGAAAAGATGATATCCAAAGTTAATGTCTCGGAAAAAAAATGCAGATTATAGCTTTTGTAAATTGGAGCTTCTTGAAGAACGCAAGCTTTGTTAAAGTAAATGTTTTTCTAACAAAGTTATGTTTATTTATACTAGGGGATCCAACGGGGGCTTTCGGGGCTACAGAGTATAAGTGAAAAACAATTTTTTATTTGAAAACTATAATCGATTTTTACATTAAAAAAAATCAGACTGTCCACTAACAACACCAAAAATTATGTTTATATGAAATATATCGATTATGAATCAAAGAAAAGTTTTGAAATTCAATAAAAGCAATACCTTCTTATTGGACACATGCTAGGAGTTAATAGTCGAAGAAATCCCCAACGATTTCGCCTCTTACAGCAGTTTTTTTTTATCATGATAACTTCAGTGATTTACTTCAGTGATAACTTCAGTAGTTCGGTTACATGTCAGTTAAATTCATGCTATATTTATATAATTTGATTATTTCATTTATTTATGAATGAAGTTTTAATTTTGTTATGGAATGTTTGCCTGAAATGAAAAACGTGCAATTTTTGAAAATTAAAATTTTTGCAGTAAAATAAAAGTTTTTTGGTGAAATGTTACCTCTGTCAATAGGACGTTAGAAAACACACGGACATACGGACATTTCTTTTTGCTTTATAATATCTTTTCCATTTTTTAAGACTTTTTGATTGCTTAAAGTTAAAGGGCCAAAAACTTTTTGAAGCTTCAGTTGTTCTGTTTTTTCTGCCAATTTATCATTTATTTTCAATCAATTTTTCCGAGCTTATAAATTTTAGAATATTTTTAGTGATGTCAGCACTAAATGTACCCCCTATATCTACTAAACTAGTCGGAAATTGTACGTCAAACGTGATAAATGAGATGCGTTCATACTATAACTGGTCTTATAAGTTTTCAGATCTTGGTGCCATAGCTGTTGCATTCTTATGCAAAAATGCATGAATACAAAATTTATTACGATTATATATATATTAAATACAGTAATACAGAAATAATGTGACTCTATCTTAAATAGGACGTAATCACCATGGAAATCTAGAATCGTTATCTATCATGGAATATCATTGAAATAATAACGTATGATATGATTTAATAAAATGAAGAAAACTTAACTTTTATTAATATCTTTTTAAGTTTTGATTCGATTTTCATAAAATTTGAAACACGACAAAATTTTGCAACGATTATATATATTAAACTTCAAAACATTCGGTTGGAAAATTTTTGCGCTGTTATATGCGGCAGATAGATATACAGACGGGCGGACCAGATAACGACTATAAGTGCTGCGTATTTATATGATTATGATCACATCTAAAAAGATGTAATAATTCTTGATGTACTACTTCTCTTTACACACAATCTCTTTAAAACCATTAAGGAAATGATTTCGTTCATTTTCAAGCAGAAAAAATGCACGCAGAAAAATTGAAAATTCCGAGCCTTCTAAAATATATTTTAAACTTTCATGTTTCAAGCACACAAGCACACAAAATTTCTTTTAGAATTAAGCGTCATCTGCTTATTTTAAAAACGAAAGAACAGGACAAAAATGTTTAAGCTTTGAAAAGAACCTTCTATTATTATATAAAAAATTATATTAAAAATAATTATATTAAAAATGTAATATATTGCTTTAATATGAATTTCCAAGCACAGTTTTAATAATATTTTTTTTTTCGTAAAATGAAAACTAATCAGCATCAGATAAAGAGGGCAATTTATGGCCCTCATTTTTCATTTTTGAAACTTTTTAAAAAGGAAAATTGTTAAAAATTTAAAATTTTCAAGGTTTGTCCTTCAGAAACAAACAAACAAACAAAAAAAAAACGGTTTGGAGAGTATTTTCGAAACTCCTAAAGTGTTTAAGAAAGGGAAAAAAAGGGTTTTTACAAACTTTTTATTGCGGAACTTCTCTTAAGCACAAAAATCATTACACTAACGATTCACATCATTCCCTATAGTCTCTCTTCGATAGGAAAATTATAATTTTGCATACCTCAAGATAAGGAACTGTTTCAGAAGGACAAAATTAATGTCTTGTAAACCTTAGCCAATTAATCAACAGACGGCGTGGACAAGATTTATTGATCTCTAGAGATATAAACTCAATATTGAAGATATCTGGCTCTTCTTTTCTTGAATATATTGATTATATATCATTCATTGCGACACTACACATACTATAATGAAATGAACTAACATTGTACAACGTGAAAAATGACAGGTGTAAAATTCGAAGACACGCTGCCAGATATCCATAACTCAAATTCAATTGCTTCTACTCTTTCACTTCCTTGTACCTCTAATAAGGAAATTAATTATATTGATAGCATAGAAAATTTCACTGCTTTTCTTAAAAGAATTCGTGTTTCTACGGATGATAAAATATCTCAGAAAATGATAATTTCTACATCATTTGCAATTGTATTTAATTCTTTCACCTCCATGCCCAAACAGCGTACACATGGATTTTAAAATATGGGAGACTGGGGAGGGTTGACCATAGGGGAGGCTTGACCCCCACCCCCTCTAGTTTTCATGTTTAAAATAATTTCAGAGTTTTGCTAATGGGTATTAACCAACGCTACTGAAATGCTCAAACAATAGTATTTGTTTCATTTAGATAATTGAAACAAGTGTCAAAAAATAAATTGTGGAGAATATTCAGCTTAAAAAGTGCAATTTTTAGAAACCTTTTGTAAGATTTTCTCAGAAAAAATTATATCATAGACAATTAAGTAAGTTGCTATTAAAAAATGCAGAAATATTGAGCTTCCATTGCAGGCATAAAGATTGAACAGTAAATTATGCTAAACATAAAAATGTGCTTACTTTAAAAACTGGCTATGTGGTGAGGCTTGACCCAGCAAATATGAGAGAGGGTTGAGCAGATGGTTAAAGATCTCTTAATTAAGTGTTTTCGGAAATCCTTTTATTATACACTGTACATAATGAAGGCTTAATGGTTATATGTCTAAAATAATGTAAATTTATTCTTTAAAGCTACAGTAAAATGGGGTGATATAAAAGAAAATGTTTAAATTTGATTAACGGAAGGTGTGAAAAATTGAGAAGCAAGAAAATACTTAAGGAAATGCAAATTGGAATCTTGATAGGAACTTTTATATTATTTAAATAGTACACATAGTAGGTAAATAGCAACAATGGAAAAGACTGAAAAAGACGAAAGCAGAAGCCTAAAGAAATGTTAAGTTTTCATGCCTCTGAAAAAGAACATAACATTGCTCAAAACACTTTAGGAAGGTATGTAGTCAAATTTCATAAAGATGAACACAATGAGATGAAGGCAAACTATGTGGAAACAAGTGTTGTAGTTCGAGTGTCACAAAAAGTGCGTCTTTAAAACGGAATTTGTCCCCTGTGCCTTGAATTCTGTCTAAGCAGATTTGTTTACGCATCACATTTTACCAAATAATTTTTAATAATAATTAAACCATGATGTATAATGTTATTCTACCTTTTTTTATACAGATTTTGTTTCCTTTAACAAATATTTCAATATAAAATAATGCCGGTTAAGCCTTGCATATATGGGGAACCTTCACCCAATATTTTCTCCTTAAATCCTTATAAATAATTTATCAAGTTTCTTATATTTAACACTTATGTAGAAATTTTATTTTGATAACTGAATTGATAACGAATAAAATGATATGCGAAACTTTATTCTAGGTTCAACGTTTAAAATTAAAAAAAAAAAAATCATTTTTGAAAAAATGGGTCAACACTTCCCAGTCTACCCTATATCAAAATTCTTAAAATCAAGAGGTTAATCAACCCACAGATATTTTAACTTACCCCCTTTTTTATTGATAATGACCTCAAACTTTTTTTCGGATTTCTAGTTTTTGGTATTTTAGAAATAAATTACGATCGTACCTTCCCTTAAACGAAAAAATCATTAAAGTAGAATTTGAAACCATTCCCTATACGATTTTGATAGAAAATTTACATCTTGCATACTTCAAGATAAGAAACCGTTTTAGAAAGACAAAATTAATGTCTTGTAAACATTAGCCAAATAAACAGACGGGGTACACAAGATTTATTGTCCTCCAACGGATATGAACTCAATATTGAAAATATCTGGCTCTTCTTTTCTTGAATATATTGATTTTATATCATTAATTTCTACACTACATATACTATATTGAAATTAACTAACATTATACAACGTGAAGGATGACAGGTATAAAATTCGAAGACACTCTGCCGAATCGAGTTGGAAGACACATCTTTGAAGTAGTATTTTTAATCATTTTCTATATTCTGATTCTGGTAGAAAAATTATAATGTTGCATACCTCAAGATAAGGAACTTTTTCCGAAGAACAAAATTAATGTCTTTTAAACCTTAGCTAATTAATCAGCAGGTAGCGTGGACAAGACTTATTGTCCTCCAGCGATATAAATGCAATATTGAAGATATCTGGCTCTTTTTTCTTGAATATATTGATTTTATATCATTCATTGCTACACTACACATACTATAATGAAATGTACTAATATTATACAGCGTGAAGAATGACAGGTATAAAATACAAAGACAACGATTATCCATAATTCAAATTTAATTGCACTTATTCTTTCACTTCCTTGTATAGCTCTAATAAAGACATTAATTATATTTATAACATAGGGAATTTTTACTGCTTTTATAGAAGTTCTTCGCGGTTCCCATATGGATGATAAAATATCTTAGAAAATAATAATTTCTACATCAATAGCAATATTGTATTTAAAGCTTTCATCTCCATGCTGAAACACGTTTACGTCTTTATTTTAAGTTAAACCAAAATTCTCAAAGTCAAGAAGTTAACCAATTATTAAATATTTTAATTTACATATTATTTATTGATATTAATCTCAAACTTTTTTTTATTTCTTGTTTTTGGTATTTTAGAAATAAATTAATATCGTATCTCTTGTTAAGTGAAATAACAGTTGAAGTAGCATTTTAAATCATTCCCTATATTCTTATTTTTTTAGAAAACTGTAATATTGTATACAAGATAAGGAACTATTTGAGAAGGACAAAATTAATGTCTTGTAAACCTTCCAATTAATCAACAGACGGCGTCGACAAGATTTATTGTCCTCCAGGGATATAAACTCAATATTGCAGATATCTGGCCCTTCTATTCTTGAATGAATTGATTTTCTGTCATTCATTGCTATACTGTACATACTACAATTAAATGTAGTAACATTATTCAACGTGAAGAATGACAATTATAAATTTTGAAGACTCTGCCAAATTGAATTCGAAGACACATCTTTGAAATATCGTTTTAAATCCTTCCCTATATTCTGATTCTGATAGAAAAATATAAACTTGCATACCTCAAGAAAAGGAACTGTTTCAGAAGTACAAAATCAATGTCTTGTAAACCTTAGCTAATTAATCAACAGACTGCGTTGGCAAGATTTATTGTCCTCCAGGGATATAAACTGAATATTGACTCTATCCAGGGATATCTGACTCTTCTTTTCTTGAATATATAATTTTATAGCCATTCATTGGTACACTACACATATTATAATGAAATGTAGTAACATTATTCAACGTGAAGTATTACAGGTATAAAACACGAAGACACCAGGTATTCATAATTCAAATTTAATTACATTTTATCAATCACTTCTTTGTATAGCTCTAATAAGGATATTAATTATACTTATGGCATAGGGAATTTTATTGCTCCTCTTAAAATACTTCGATTCTCATACGGATGATAAAATAACTCAGAAAATAATATTTTCACAACAATTGCAATTGTATTTAATGCTTTTACCTCCATGTTCAAAAAGTGCAAGTGTTTAAGTTCGACCAAAATTCTCAAACTCAAGAACTTAATGAACTAACAGATATTTTAATTTACACCTCATTTATTAATATTGACCTCAAACATTTTTTTGCAATTTCTAGTTTATGATATTTGAGAAATAAATTAAGTTTTTAAAAAACCTCCTCCTACTATTAAATTGAGCATTAGATAAAAAACAAACAAATATTTAACTTCAATGACAGTGAATTTTTTGTTTTTGTTGTAGCTTATATATTTATTCAAGTATGATGAAAAAATTAGGTATTAGTATCGAGAATTATACAGTTTGTTACAATTTCTTTATTAATACTACCTCCGAATAAAAAAATAAGCATAGCTCTAATTAGAAGATATATTACTAAGCGATTGTTGCAAATCACATTTTTTACGATGATTTAGGATAGAGTTAGTAAAGGTATGTAGTTTTTTTAAAAACTGGTTTCTAATTTGCGATTTCGAAATTTAAATTAAGGTATGATCCATGTAATTTTTTTCCTTGGACTATATAATTCTTATTTATATGCTGCAATATTCAGAAAGTTATGGAACCATTTATAAAGGATAAAGTAAAGGATATGTTAAATAATCAGCTGTTTGATTGTTCAATACGTATATTCAACTAAAATATGAACAAAATATTTCTATGTGTTTCAAAACCAAATATATTTCCAAACTCTCTCAAGAGAATGGCTTTTATAAACAATTTTTTGCTGAATTTATCAAATAAAGAAAATTAGAGCTTCATATAAGCTTTTATGCTCAAGTTTAATGAATTCTTAATTAAGTTTTATGCCTTACATGGAAAAAAGTAACCACCTAAGTGAGATATACATAGTTTCAATGAAATTATTCAGCAAGAAATTCAACAAAAAATGACAGTAAAATCAACAAAAATTTTAGAATTATACGATTCTCACAATGCCTGGTTTTTTGAGTAATTTATTTGCATGCATAAGTCAAACTTTTCCCTTTTATTCTTCTAATATAGGGGGAACGTTTTAGTTCCCTATTTAATAAACTTATTTATTCTGAAAATTCATTACATAAATTTAGAACATAAATTTCCAGTTAAAAATTTGGATGTAAAAAAAAGAAGTAGCCTGAGATATGAAAAAATGTTCTCAAGGGGCCTCTCAAATTATACCCTTTGACAGTGCAGTGAAGCAGCTTAAGGGGACAAGGGACTTTGAAACTTATTTTGTTATTATTTTTTTTAATTGCACTTTAAATGCTCTTCAAGGACACATTATGGATTATGGCATATATTTATCACACAAGAAATAAACAAAAAACAATAGATAGGGGATAAATAAGGAATTTATCTAAATATTTTAAGAGCTATTAAGAACTTTTCAAAATGCCCCATGCCCATTCCATAATATATTAAAATCCCCAAAAAAATTTTAAGCCAGTTTGATTTACATATACAAATAAAACTGTGCATCAAATTTCACATATTTAAATATAAAGGTAAGAAAAAAATATATTCTACACACTATAAAAAAAAAAAAAAAAAAAAAAAAAAAAAAAAATCTGTAATTCTACAGATGTAAAGTTTCAGGCATGATAAAAAATATAACGAGCTAATGGCCAATAAACATGCACCACCTGGTAAAGGCGTATTCGAATAAAAATTATACTGAAATAAGGAAATGAAACACATACAGTGGTCACAGCCTCAAAATGAGGACTGATAAAAATAAAGATCACTTCAAGAGAAAAAATCCAGCGAAATATTACAATATGAAAAACACCAACTTTGACAAAAAGCAAGCAAAAAATCGCAACATGACAACCATCTCTATGACAAAAAAAAACAAAAAAACAAAAAACAAAAAAAACAAAAACAAAAACAAAAACAAAAAAACAGTATCAAGATCATAATAGAGTAAAGTTACTATAAAAAGCATTCCACGATAGTGTCAAAATAAGAAAATTCGAAAGAGTAGGGAATTAAAGATTCTCTAAACGAGAAACCAAAAGATCAACTCCCACGACAGAGTGTACATAACTAATAGGACATAAACATCGAAAGAGACAAAACCCCAACATGAAGAGACAACACCTACGCAAAAGAATCGCCACTGGATGTTTAATCATCATGAGTTTAGAGTGCCGCGGAAGCTTAACCATGGATTCGGGAGTGCAGCTGGGGAAAAATGTTAAGAAACCCTGCTCTACATCCAATGGAGCGGAGGTCCACTTGGCAAAGCATCGGACTCGAGCTGAAACGTCGCAGGTTTCGCCGCCAACTGAAAATCTGACATGTACGCTAATGTGACCTTGTCCCTGTAAAATCCGTCGTGGGTGCAAAGTTCTCCAAGTTCACTGTGAATAATACCTCTGGAGGTGCCTAGTCAGGTGAAGGCCTCATCACCTGATCAATGTTCTAAGTTACGAGACCAACTCGAGTAGACAGAGCCGTCTTCGAGTGCTCGGCATGATACATAGGTATGCAATGCAGCGTGAAATTAAACAAGTAAGTCCACTTTAAGTAACCGGCCAACATATAACCAAAACGAAGTTAAATTGTGCTGTCATTAAGACGGTACAAGTGCTTCTCCAGCAGATCGCCATCACACGGCGATCAGGCGATTTTGCCCCTTTTCCAAGCTCTCAAACCCGTAAAACTGGGTTTGGTTTGGTAGGAAGGGGGCAGGTAAGCGGTTAGAAAGAAAGACAGTCAATATTGGACCAATATAAAGGTATAGTTGCATTTATGCATTGTTAATATTACCAACAAAATTTTGATGATGGAAATGCCAAAGAAATGCCAATTTTATAGAAATATTGGATTTCTTTAAAATACTTCCAACAAAATGTCAATATTGAAAGAATAATTGTTTTATGGTGGAAATATTAGTAATTGATGTCTAAAAGTGTTGAAGTATCCATTTTATTGGCAAAATATTATTTAATTTTATTAATTATTTTCTAAAATCGCTTTAAGACTGGAAAATATTTCTTGCGAATTTTTGCGTAGTATTGCCAAAATCTTAAATACCTTAATGTTCAGGTAATTATTCGTCTCAATATTTTGTCAATATATATTCAGCTTTGACTTAATATTGTCTCATTTTTAGGAACTGTTAGCAGTTAGGCAGTATATATGGCATGCAAAAATAAACATCTATTCTTTATTTACGTTGGGAATTTGTAAGAAAAAATAAAAAAAATATCGATTACATTTCAGTTATCCAATTTTATCTTTTTTTATTGTAAAATATACATATACAATTTAGAGAATACAGAGGTGTCATTCAGTAAAACCAAACGTTTATAAATAATGAAGAAATATGGCTGGTATTTTTGGGTGCAGATGTAAACAGTCAAATGTTGGCACAATATAGCAAGGGGAGATTCTGAAAAGGTGGGATCATTAAACGTTAACTATATGTAATTTTTAAAATTTTCAAATTTAAGGCCAATTTTTTTTAATAGTATAGTATTTTGTCTATAAATATAATATATTAATATTTTTAATAGTATGTCTACAAAATTATACACAAACATTAAAAGACAGCAACTACTCTGGAAAATTAATTATTAAAGCATTTAATTAGCAGTTGTGTACGTTAGAAATTTTGGACATTTTTTCGCACGTACGTTACAGATTTTAGACGTTGCTCTTAGTATTTAAAAAATTCTTAAGACTAAAAATGTAGTAAATGTGTCCTATAATTGTATGTGTTTACATATATATATATGTATAATTAACTTTTTGTTATCCAGTAATAATAATAATAAAATCAAATGCTTTGTTACGTACGTTACTTTCGGACATAACAAAATACAGAAAAATTCTTTATAGAAAAGTCCTCCTATCTTCAAAAAAGTAATAAATCAGCCTGCCATCTCTTAACGAAATTATCAAAAATCACCCGTTTCCTTTATGCATTCGTTGTTTACCATTAGAACCACCTGGAAAAATGTTAAAACTCGTTTTCTTAGTGCTACATTGGAGCAGTTAACGTTACGAATGTCCGAAATTGGCCTCTTTAGCATAAAATTATAAAATTTTAAGATATTTATACAAAGCTTTTACAATAAATTATGTCATTTTCTGTCTCTGAATAGAATAAAAAACTCAGTGTAAAAAAAAAAAAAAAAAAAAAATCAATGATAATTAAAGTTATGTTTGAAAGGCTTACACTTATGACGTGTGTCCAGTGCCCATCTTTTGAGAGTCTCCCCATGCCAATATTTTGTCAATATATAATCAATATTGGCTTCATATAATTTTGCTACTAGAAACTGTTAACAGTTAGTCAGCATTTATGCCATATGAAAATAAAAATCAATTTTACCTTGTGAATTTGTAAAAATAAAAATAAATAAAAAAATAACCAATTATTATTTTAGTTAATCAAATTTTACCTTTTTAGTAAAGAAAAATGAATATTTATTTTAGAGAATACAGAGGTGCTAGGGTCTATACAGTAAAAGCAAACAAGCTGAAATAATAAACAAAGCACCGTAATTATATTTTTTTAAACATTTCTTTATTTAATCAATGATGGATTTTCCAAACTTACCCATTATTTTATACCCCAAATTATCTCTTAAAAAACTCCCCTTTCTTTGTTCTAAACATTTTCATTCTTTCGTTAATCTTATCTTTTTTTCTTTATTCTAACCAAAGAAAATAACATGATTAAAAATATTTGCAAAACCCTTAACGTTTTTTATAAAATACACATAAATTAAGCTGTAATGTCAAAGCATGTGGAAGATTTAAAAAGCCTTGAAGGCTTTCATTAAAAAGAATTCTGAATTATTATGAATGAACAAAAAGCTGTGCAAAAAGGATAGAGATAAAAAGTGATTTAAGATGATTATAAAAGCTTAATTTCCGCTATAATATGAATTTAGTTAAAAATAATTTAGCATAAAATAAATAAATTCAAATATGCTAATGAAAAAACTATTTCAAATGCATAAATTAAGATAAGAAGCTTAAAAAAAAATTAATGGAGTTTATTTAATACTTGTGGTTTATATAAAAGAACAATAAATTATTTTTAAATAGCATAAGCGTATTTAAAAACAATATTCAGAAATAATTTTGCATTCATAAATATTTTGTTTAAAAATATGAATGATACTAGGAAAAGGAGAAAAATTTAAATGTAACAAAATAAAGTATTTATAATTGGAAGATTTTTTTTTCTTTTTCAATATTCCTTTTTCTTTTAATATAACTTGTGAAAAATAACAAGATGGATGAGATCAAGTAAGGATATTTGTTTTTGGATGCTTTCATAAGACAGGATTAAGCAAAACGTTTTGCAACTCAACATCTTCAGACCAACAAGAAAACAGTTTAAAAATATCTGACTCTTTCAATATTCAACTAGTCATTCATGAAACTGATTAAAAGATCCCATTGATATATATATATATATATATATATATATATATATATATTGCACGTTTTACTTTGTATTTTATTTTTTATATTTTAGTGTTTAAAATAATTCCTTTTTGCAGTTTCAGAGCCAAGTGTATATATTAGCGAGCGTGGTTTAACTTTGTTCTCGACATTGCTGGAACTCATAGTCAGTTGTAACCATAAAATATATTTGGCGATTTTTCATCTGCACCCTTCTAACGTAAAAATGCTTTAAAATTATTTTATTAATGTATAAATAAGTTCCAAAAATTGTAGAATGTTGTATTATAATTGGAAACAGACGTGTATATTATTTGTACATTTATAGTATAGCATTAAGCGATTGAAAAATCGATTTTAAAATTGCATCTTTACCATTATATCGTTTAATCTCTATTAATTATAATTTTTAAATTCCCTATACATGGACCACGTTAAAATACGACGTCATAAAATAATGTAAAATCTAAAGCATTTGATTTTTTCAGATTTTCCCTTCATTTTGATATACTTATTCTACATAGTTCGGATATTTTAGCTTTAAAAAGACGCTAACAAATATCAGCACATATGCTGATTTTCTAAAATAAATGCTGTGTTCATCTGACTTTGCGTAATGCCCTAAAACAGCGTGGTAAAAAATGCATGTAATTTTCTAAACTTATTAACTTCGATAAATTTACAATGAAAATATTTAAACAGTTTTAAGTTATTAAATTATTTAAAGCGTTAAACATGTTTTTACGCAAATCTATATTATTGTTAATTAATTTTAAAAAGACGAGTAATTTTTGGTCTCCATATGTTTGCTTAAAATTACTTGCTTCTAAAATATTATTTTCAGGAAACTATTTTGGCCTTTTTTTTGGCGTACTATAACGTCATTTCAGATCCTAAAAAACAATGAATGAGTATAAAGAGGGTATTTATTTTATTATGAGGGTAAACAATTCAGAGAGTATGTATTTTATAAATGGATGATAAATATCCCACATACATTATATTAAATATATTTACACTTCTCATAATCTGAAAGGTTCATATGGCAAGACTGATGATCTTCACACAGTAAAAAAATACAAATGTTTCTTTATTCAGATGTAATCGTCTTTAAGGTTTACGAAAATATAAGCTTTTCCAAGTTATCAACGTTTCTATAAACGGAAGCCTCTGAAACCACTAGATTTAGAGATTTAAAAAAGCATTTCTGAAACAAATGTTTATTTTGGCGTCCGTAATTTTTGGGAATATTTCCGAGTAGATTGTAAGGTACATTACACAGTTTTACCTATTCTGAAAATCGGTTTGGGATGTTATCAATTCGCAAGTAAACATATTCAGCTGTATAACATAATTTATACATAAGGCAATAACAAAATAATGTTAATTTTAATGTAAACCCTTAAATGCCTGAATTTTCAAAAATCATTGTAATAATGTTTTTCGGCTTTCATTTTTTAAATAAATCACGGGAAAAATACTTTAAAAAATCATATTTTGTTTAAGTGTAGTTTACGGCTAAAAAACACTTTGTTGCTAATCGGCAATACTGGTGTTTAATTGAAAAAATAATTTCCCTTGATAAAATTCTATAATATATTATAATATATAAGAATTTTAGGAACTACACTAAAAAAAAAAATTTTACTTACTCACTGCAGATCAAAATATGATATTTCGCAAGCTCCCAAACAAAACAAAAAGAACAAGTAGCAACAATTGAATAAATAAATTGATCTTTATTCTTAAACAGCACAAGTGTTGCCATCTACATGTTGAAAATCGATTTAATAACATTTTCAGAATCTATTGTATTGGCAACATTAGGCATTATAGCTTCAATATTATTCTAATATTATTTTAGAGCCTAATTAGGGTATGTTGCCGAAAAGCAACACCAGGCATTTAAGGGTTAAACCTATTTTTTTAATGTTAATGTTAGAGCTGTTAATTTATCTTGCCTGTTGAGCATGAAAATGTTTCCTGGAGAACCTATATTATCCAGGAAATTTTTGGTTGAGAAAAGTGATTAATAATCTGTAAAAAAGTACTCGGAAACGTTTTCGAAAATTACAGACAGGAAAATAAATATCCGTTTCAGAAATGCTTCTTTACTTCTCGGAAACATTTTGGTTTCTGAAAATACCAGAACACTTTTCTGAATCATTTGTAACTCGGAAGAGGTTATATTGTATTTTCGTGAACCCAAAGAAAGATGAAAACTTTATTATTATTATTATCATTATTATTATTATATTATATTATTATTATTATTATTTTGCAGTGTTTTTACATTTCATCGGATTGAAAACTACCAAGAAACAAAATGTAAATTATTTTTCCTTTCTCATTTTTACCATAGATTGGCTAAACTTATTTCGCAAATAAAATTCGACGCAAAACAAACTAAGTAACTTTGACATTTTTTCTTAAAACTATTATTTCTTAAAAAATCCCTTTACAGATATATGCTTTTTTATCTGTACTAGTTTGCCATAATCTATCAATTTCAGTTTCTAGCTTTGTATCATGATTTCCGTTTTTGAAACAAATTAGTTTATTATCAAAATTTTGTCTTGCAGATGCATTTTAACTATCAGTTAGTCTTCAACAGTACATCTCTTTCAAAATTTTAAAAATACAAGCGGAAAAAAAAGAAACTGCCTCATTTTTCAGATAGTATATTCCAAAGCTAAGCACAAAAAAGAGACAGTCAATATTTTGGTTCACCAATTTCCAGTAATGGTTACTATTCTCTTTGACTAATTTATTATTAAAATACCAGAAGAAAATAGATGAGGTAGCACTGAGATAAAGCACTTATTTTGAATACTACTACAGAAAATATGAGCACTTGTCTGTTTTTTCGTTTTGTCAGATACGGGTATACTATATTTTTGGTATCAAATTGTGTTCCTGAATCTTCATATGGAGAATTTAAGACATTCTTCGATAATCATGGTATAAAATATATGTTGAGCACTCCATACCATCCAGCTACAAATGGTCAGGCCGAGGGATACGTGCAAATTCTCAAACGTGAATTAAACGCTTTAACTTCTGAAACTGGTACTTTGCAAGTGAAATTAAATAACTTCCTTTTGTTGTATTGAAATATAGCCATTTTTGTCGATTCAATCACTTTTTACAAATATTTCTGGTGATTTCATAATTTTTCTAAAAATCATAGTCATTATTTATTCTTTTTTAATAATTATTTATTAAAATAACAGTAGGGAGTAGTTGAGGTAGCACTGAGATTAGCACATAATTAACATTTACTTGCATGTCATAACAAGTACAAAGGTAAACACGACATTCTGAGACTTTTTACAACAATATAAGTAGAGTGAGAAGAGCTCACATGGGTGGCGTAAGAATATTGTGATATTGCCATCTACAGATTTCTAACCTAAACAAAAGCACTGCAGTTACATCATTCACTGTAATGATTGGACTGAGGAATAGTAAGACTAAGTATGTAGAACACACCCACATGTAATAGTCACGGGTTTGTGATTATGCGTATTTTTTTTTATTTTTTATTTATTTATTTTTTTTAATTTGTAAAAAATTTTCTGTGGAAAATTTTATAAATACATTTATTAAATTATTAACTTAACAAAAAAATATTCGTAATCAAAATGAATACCTATTTTATATTTGGCATCAAGTTTTGTGAAAATAACCAATAAAATTGCCTATATTAATTTGACGTTTTTGAATAACTTATTTTATTTCTATTTATGATGAATAAAAATATGCAATTCACTTAAAATTTTATTTGTTACAAATTACTGAACAAGGAATCTCTTTTGTATGCAAGTACGCAGACAATAAAAAAGCATTGCTCGATAAGATATACTATCGCCCGTTCTAAAATTTACAGAATAAAACATTTTGCTATTTTTTTACTTTAGAATTTTATGCCTATCTGGAATAATTTTGGAATAATGTAATAAAATATACAGTTTTGTAATTTAATGTATACAATTGTATAATTCAGTCTTGTATCCGTTTCAAATTGCATCAGAAATCTCTATTGTATGCAAGTACTCAGACAATAAAGAAATATAGCCGGATCCCATGGTCTATCTCACGTTCTAAAATTTACAGAATAAAATATTTTACTATTTAATTATTTCTTTAGAACTTTATACTGATATATGTAATACTTTTTGCATGTAAAATATACAATCTAGAAATTTAATCCATGTAATTATATAATTTAGTCCAAAAATAATTTTCATTACATTCATATTCATCTGTACTTAGAGTTTATGGTCAGTATACACACTTGCTTAATAGATACAGAGTTTACAAATAGTATATGTCTGTACAGAAGCAAATACCAACATGCATTTTTCACCCTTCACATAAAAATATAGCTTGATAATTAAGCGATTTAATGACATCCAGAAAACGTACGAACACATTTCATGTACTGCAAATGTCTCTTCACAAAACAGGTTAATGTGTTCATTTTCTGAAATGATTTTTCATCGCCTACGTGACAAAATATATTTGAATCAAAAAACATAATTTAGCAAAAATTACTTTTTGAATACAAAGTTTTTAAATTAATCTGAGGTAACTCGAAAATCACATTAGATATTTTTTTATGTAATAAAAAATAGAAATAACTATTTATTTGCAACGAAAATCATTGGAATATAAATATTTTTAGTTTGACCATCTCTAATTTATTTTAATATTTGGTGTGAAAATACCTCTGAAGCAATTCAGATGTTTAGAAAATATGAGAGTTTTAGAAAAAATACAAAATTTCAATTTATCATATTAATTCTCATTTTTTTATTTGAATTAACTTGCTTATTTCGTTCATAATTAACATTTTATCATTAATATATGTGACGGGTGTGATTTTCATTTTCTGATTTTATTTTTATTGCATTACAAGTATTCATAAATATGCAGTATTGGCCAAATTATTAGCCACATTCAATAAAATTTCCAAAAGCCTCGTTTCTGAGATGAGTACATTAAATTAAATCACCCTAGTAGTGTTATAAGCTATTCAAAGGAATACACTGAGTATTGACTTCAATATAAATGAGATATTTCGTGATTGTTTTGTTTCTATTTCCCCTAGGTCAGTGGCAAAGTTAATAATTACAAAATACAGAAAATTTGTTCTTTTATATTGTTTACTTGCTTGTTACAAACCAAATAATATTACTTCTAATAATTAATTTTGGTGTTTTAAATGTTTCTGTAATACTTTTTATATTAAATGTAGGTTTCTTAACTGCAAAATATTATTGTTTAAGGAATTTTCTGCAGCAGTAATTCAAATGGATTCCAAGAAAGACATTTCTCCAAGAAAACGTGGACAGATTCAGGTTATCTCGCAAAATTCTAACTTGACCTAAGCTGAAATTGCCAATAGACTCTACCTCGACAAATTATAGTAAGGATAAAGTAAACATAAATTTGAATGGAAATGGAGCACTGAACACAACCGGACGACGTGGAAGAAAACAAACTTCTCCACAACTTGATTATAGATTTTTACTGAATTTGAGAAGAAATAGCAGAAATTTTTTTCAAGACAATTGAAAGCTGCACTGGGAAATCAGGGTATTACTTTTAGAACAAGAAACATCCACAGTAGACTTTTTGAGCTAGCTGCAAGGCATATCGTCCAAGAAAAAAAAAAAAAAAAAAAAAAAAAGCTGAACGAAGCTATGAGAAGGCAATGGCTGATGTGGGCCAAATCGTTTAAAAACTGGACAGGTGATGACTGGCAGAGGGTAAATATCTTTTTGCGAGAAAATAGAAAGTCATTTACCCTCTGCCAGTCATCTACGAGTGTTAAGGGGACAAGGGACCTTTAAAACCTTAAACAACAATTTTTTTATTTTTTGTAAATTTAGCTTTAAATATTATTCAAGGGTACATTACATGCATTATGGCAAGCATTTATCCCCCCCCCCCCCCCCCCCCAAAAAAAAAATGAAAAAAAAATTTTTTTGAGAAAAAAATGGAATTTTACGTGTTGTCTTAGAAATCTTCGAAATGCCCCCTTCGCGTTCCATATCAATGAAAATCCCCAATATTTTTTATAAAAGTTTGGTTTATATATATAAATAAAACTGTGCATCAAATTTTATATATTTGAATATAAAGGTTTAAATAAAAAATTCCAAAATTTTTCGAAATTTTAAGTTTTTTTTTTTTTTTTAATTTCAAAGTTTTTCAATTTTTCAATTTTTTTTGTAAATTTCCCTTTAAATATTACTCAAGGGTTCATTATATGCATTATGGCATCTATTTATAAAAAAAAAAAAATAAATTACTTTTGAGAAAAAAATGGAATTTTACGCGTCGTCTTAAAAATCTTCGAAATACGGCTTGCGCGTTCCATATCAATGAAAATCCCCAATATTTTTTATAAAAGTTTGGTTTATATATATAAATAAAACTGTGCATCGAATTTTATATATTTCAATATAAAAATTAAAAAAAAAATGAAAAATTTTGAAATTTTTTCGAAAAATTTTCAAAAAATTTTGATTTTTTTACCTTTATATTCAAATATATAAAATTCGATGCACAGTTTTATTTATATATATAAACCAAACTTTTATAAAAAATATTGGGAATTTTCATTGATATAGAACTAGCAAGGCGCATTTCGGAGATTTCTCAGATGACGCGTAAAATTCCACTTTTTTCCCCAAAATAATTTTTTTTTCATTTTTTTTGTGATAAATGCATATAATGCCATAATGCATATGATGTTCCCTTGAATAATATTTAAAGTGAAATTTACAAAAAATAAAAAATTGATTTTTAAGGTTTTAAAGGTCCCTTCTCCCCTTAAAGGGGTCCGGGGTATAAAAAAAAAACGAATTACACTAGGGAACAATTTTTAACACAATTTCTGTTGACTTCGATTTTTCAGCTGTTTTTAAATAAAAAAAGCGTGCTGATTTCAAAACTGCAATTACTTCTATCACGTCAAGATTTTTCTCTATAGCTTATATTATTGTGCCCACTTTACGCTGAATCAGACGTCAGTCATAGGAAGAAAATAGCTTCAGAACTCTTAGCATCAAGACTGCACAAGAAAATTTGCTTGAAAAGGGATCTAAGATATCCTACTTTCAATTAAGAGAAAGTGAAATTCTTCAATAATTTCAAAGTGACGATGGATTTGTTTATTGCCATAACGCAGATTGTTTAATGGAAGAATTGGAAATTCTATCCTATACCGTAACTGAATGGCGATTGTTTATCGACAGCTCCAAGAGGAGCTTGAAGTGCGTGCTCCTTCACAATGGAAATTTATTTGAAGCAGTCTCATTAGGACATTCAGTTTATTTGCGAGAAGAATATGAGGACATTAAGAGAGCCATTGATTTTTCACAATATCACATGCACGAATGGATCATCTGTGTTGAATCTTAAAATGGTCTGCTTGCTTCTTGGCCAGCAACATGGATATAACATGTTTTTTGTGCATGTGAGACAGCAGAGCTCGTGAGAAGCATTGGTTCCAGTCAAATTGGACTCCAAGATCTGATCTAAAGCTTGGGGATCCAAACATTTTGCATCAGGCACTTATCCACAGACAGAATATCATATTTCCAACTCTGCATGTAAAACTGGGTCTAATGAAGCAGTTCATGAAAGCTCTATCAACTGAAGGAGACTGTTTCAAGTTTTTCACTAGGAAATTTCCAAACCCGTCTTTTGAAAAAAATTAAAGGCAGGTGTATTTAACGGTCCACAGATTCAGCAGCTTATTAGAGATGAATATTTCATCGGAATAATGACAGAACTCCAAAAGAAGGCTTAGTTGGTATTCAAAAACCTTGTCGAAGACATTCTTGGAAATGCGCGATTAGGAAATTGCACCGAAATTGTCCAGCAACGTTTTAGAGAGCTTCCAAATGCTTGGTTGCAACATGAGCATCAAATTTCATTTTCTGCATAGCCATTTTGATGACTTTCCAGAAAATCTTGGTGCAATCAGTGATGAGTAGAGTAAGCGATTCCACAAAGATTTGAAGCTCATAAAAGAACGGTATCAAGGTAGATGTGATGAACATATGATGGCTGACCTATTGTTGGAGCATCAAGCAAGATTGTCCACAACTTGAACACTCCAGGAAAAGCTACAAGCGAAATGTTTTACCTTATTATGTACGTTTTTGTTTTTTAAAAGGATTTTTGCACTTGTATGAACACATCGTAGCTTATAGTAAGATTATACAGCCGTTGTATGAATAATATATTTGGTATTTTTTTCTTTATTTTCCTTTGTATCCACATTAAGTATGATTTTGGGGGTATCCTGTATCTTAAAAAGTTAACGTGATAGAAAAAAACGGGAGTCATTTTTGGATTTAGATGCCAAAAATTAGCCAAAAACAAGTGCCAGATCTAAGTCAACAAAATGTGTGTTCCCCAGTGTTATTTATTTTTCTTGCTAATGAAATACTACAAAGTTAGCTAAATTAAATAAAGCAAGCCGGGTATTTTTACCATGATTGCATCAGGAGATGTATAAGATTTTTTGTGGTGCACTAACAGTTCCTCCCTACCCGTAAATTAAACTGTAAGTTCTTTCAGCTCAGAATGGATATCGTCATAATTTGTCCTATTTAAAATGAGATATGCAAATTTTCTTGCAAGATATATGTATAAAATGTTGTACAGAGTTTTTATGTTATTTTTTAATAAATTGTATTCAGGATTTTAAATTTCATTTTAAACTTTTAAAAATACGATCTTCAAAGTAAAAATCGCTATCAAAAACATCTTTTTTAAACTTTTAAGTTTATTATAAATTTTGTAATTATTTTTTTATTATTACTAAAGACAAAACAACAAGAAATCTTTCTATGCACAATAGTGAAAAAACTATTCAAATCAGACAAGTGGTTCACGAGTTATATAAAAAATTAAATAACTTTAAAATTTATAATTTATTATTTTTTAAATAAAAGTTCAAAGTTTTCAAAAACTTTTTATCTGAAAAGCAATTCTTATAGAAAGATACGTTTCAAGGAAAAATAAAATCATTAAAATATGCCTGCAAATAAATATAATAAATTTTTGATCACCGGAGCCCCTTAAAGATACTCAACATCCTGTTCGGTGTACAAAATTTATGTAAAAATTCTAATACATTTTCTTTATATTTAGAATATTTTCCTAGGCTGCACACAAACTACTCCGAAAAGCATATTTGGTACTTTCGCATTTGGTATTTTTTCGCCGGCCAGTGGTTAAATGAGGAAAGATTGTATTAATAGCAACATTTTTATTTTAATTGACTCAGTGTTTAAGCATGTTGTTTGATTACATGCCTGTTAAATTGATATTTATTTATGTATTTATATGTGAAGTTTAAATTTCGTTTGCAATTTATTTACCGGATATTACACAGAAACAAATGTTGATTTTATTTTTTTCTAAAGGAAAAAGGTCAGTCTTCCGTAACTGTAACTTAATTTTTAAATAAACGTATTACATAAAGTTGCACTGATTTTTACAAAAAAAGTTCCTTTAACTACATTTACAAAACATTATAGGTTTGGGAATGTCTCCTTTTTTGTAAACTGGGCGAAAATTAGAAATTTTTATTGGATACCGGGGCATATAGTTGTGACAGAATAACATGACGAAAATCATTTGGTGAGAGAAGAATCTGATCTAAAATATACATATGCATTTTCAATTATTTTTAAATCTATAGTACCTACAAAGTAACAGTATAATTACTGTAGCACTTTCAGCTTAAATAAACCAAATTTTTATTTATTAATTTTACTGGTGTGGATTTTCAATAATTTATATTCACTTCACCGCCTTTTCAAAATTGAAGAAAATTAGCATTTCTACGTTTTTGCATGCAGTACTTCCTGTCAATGTAAAATAGTGCATTAAATTATGTAAAATAGTGCATTAAATTTTGCAAAAAAGTCTCTAAGATAATTTGTTTTCCCAAAAACATTTAAGATACACCAACGTTTTCTTGTTTGTACACGAAGCGAAAATTAGAAATTCTGAGAGCAGTCAAAGACATTTGGTTCTGATAGAATAACGTGACGAGAATCATTTTGTGTCTTGTTCTGAATGCGAGAAAATTCTTTTATCCCATCTAGGATGTAGCGGCATTCAAGCGGGAAAAATTTATTTTATCATGTAATTCGTAATATTTGGTCCGCGTGAAAGAAGGATATATATATATAGAAGGATATATATATATATATATATATATATATATGTGTAATCATTATATAATTACAAATCATCATCTTTTTCTGTTATTAAAAATAAAATTAATCATTTTGAATATGAAGTTTAATATAGACCATGCGAGATGATAAACGTGCAGCAAAAAATGGAATTTCATTGTAGATTCATAAAATTACGTCAGAAAATATTTACGGTTTGAAGTAAAAATAAAATAAAAAATCCTATGAATAACTGCATAATGAAAGAAGGTAAATAAATGAAATTTAACGAAAATATTGTTGTAAATATTAAAATAAGTCTAGAGACATTATTTTTATATCGAGGGTAAAGCTGATTAGCTCGAAATACAATATATTCTCATGGTTGCTATTGTTAAGAAAAAGGGTAATGATTGGACATAATGATATTCAATGTTGTTATTTATATTGCCAAATAATGTGACAATGAATAAGCATGGACTAGATTTGAAAACATTTTCCACCTAGCTCTTTCTGACGATTCAGATAATGTATGTTTCTATATATCAATTTTTAATTGCTATATATGTTAATCACTAATATTAAAAAACTCATTTTAATACAAAATATGAATTTTGAGAACAGATGTGTTAGTGGTCCGCAGAATGAACTTGATGAAAAAAGGGCAAAACTTCGGCGATGAATCGTTATTTTTGGAACTCAGATTTATGACAATCGTAGTTTGCTGTATTGTTTCGGGAGAGTAAATTTTCACTATCTCGTTTTGTTTTTCGTACTTGTTTTTCCAATCCTGTAATATACAGGATGAGATACATATTTTTATGTTTAATTTTTTAAAATCAGAATTGTTCCATGAAAAGAAAAAATCTGTTACTCATTATACTTTTTATGGTTTCTGTATTATTTCTAATCGACTGAATTTTAGGAATTTTATAATAAGATGCTAAATTTATTAAAATCAAAGCTTACTTTTTTAATCTTTAATATTTCTTTTAATTTTCAATTATTTTTGCATGTTAAGGTGCCTAAAATGTCCTTATTGAAAATAATCGTAATTACGATACTACGAGGAAATTTCTTTATTGAAATTGATCGTAATTGCGAAAGTTTGAGGAAATTTTGTTTTGAATTATGACAGTGACTTTCAAAAGTTTAAAACATGAACTTTTTTAATATACCAATAACATCACTTTAGTTTTGCAAGTGACAGCTATATTGTTGAATCTCGGAGTTTCAGATTGGCGATCATTTTCAAAAATGGCATTTTGGCGCGTTTTGGGAAAAAATCGCCACGTTCATTCAGGGGATCACTTACACATCTATTCCGTATTTTGTTTGGGCTTTTACGAAGATCCTATAGAAATACCACTAAAATACATAAATTGTTATAGTATTAAAGCTTAAATAAATAAAGTTTTTTTTAAAACAGTTTTTGGTATCAACATTCAGTTTTTGTATTTTCTTAACTACTAATTCAAAATTGAGCGAAATTATCACTTCCACTTTTTGAAATTCATTATTTTACGTGTGTAAAATAGTGCATTGATTTTTTTAATCAAAAACTTTGACGTTAACCCTCAATTAAAGATGCAGCAACACTTTAATGTTTGTGCACAATGCAAAAATTCTAATACCAGGCCGGGACATTTATTATTGATAGAATAACGTGAAGAGAATCATTTGATGTCTTGTGTTGAAAGCGTGGAAATTATTTCTTCCCATATACGAAGCCCCTGCATTCAAATTCTCTTTCGTCTTAAAATTCGCAATATTATATCCGCGTGAAACAAGAAAAGAAAATATGACACAGATTCATAAAACTATGTGAGATGGTATTTATAATTTAATGTAGCGAAAATACTATATTTTGAAGATTTGCATCAGAATAAAGAAATAATTAGAATGAAAGTTATGTGTAAATGTTGTTGTAAATATTAAAGTAAGGATATACTCAATGTTATTTTTTGTCAAATGTAAAAAAGATCGAATAGAAAATTTCTTTTGGGCAGATTTTCGGCCATGTTGATTCAAATGATTCATATCATGTGCGTTTGAATTTATGAACTTTTAATAATTATATCTATCGATATTACACAATACTTTAATTCAAAATATACATTTTGATTGGGATTCTACAGTGTATGTTATATAAACCCTAAATAACTAAATTGCTCTAGTATGCGTGCTAAGATAAACAATATTTCTAAAGAAAATATGGGTATCAATTTTCAATAATTGATATTTCTTAAATTCAAAATACGTACTAGCAAGATAAGCATTTTGTTAGGGTATCTACATTAAATTACACGTTTTTTAAACAAATATTTTTATTATTTTGAATAATTGATAATTTCTCCCCAAAATAAGTGAAGTTAATATTTCCAAATTTTTACACGAATTATTTTGCACCGGTCTAACATTTTTTTTATTAAAAAAACGAACAATGTCAAGATATCGAATTATTTTTTTTTCCGAAAACGCATTAAAGATTCGCCAGCATTTTCGTCTTTGTATACAATGAAAAAATTAGAAATTCTGAGAGCAAATTGCGACATTTAGTTCTGCTAGAATGACGTGACGAGAATCATTTGGTGTCTTGCACTGAATGCGTGGAAATTCTTTCATCCCATCTTCCAAACCTCTCTATTCAAGCGGAAAAATTTTCTTTCATCATAGAAATTGCTATATTGTGCCCAAATTAAACACCATAAAAATGTATGTTACAGCTTCATAAAACCATGTGAGTTAATATTTATGGTTTGAAGTTAAAAAAAAAAAAAAAAAAAAACCTCATGCATAATTACTAAAAGAAGGAGGAAAATACAAAAATATTCATGTTGGAATGGCATGTTTAAAACTTCAAGGAAATAAATTTAATTTTATGCAAATAAACATTTGCATAAAATTAAATAAGCAAATAGTATTAAAAGCGACTGGAACAAGAAACAAGAAAGTAGTAGCGAATTAATTGTTAAAATTCGGAATGTTGTGCTCCTATGTAACAGCATAAAATGTGGCTCTAGCTTATAAAATTGTGTGTCATATTATTTATGTTAATTAAAACGAATATCTGAATCACAATTACAACAGAAATAGAGGTGAATTAGTAAAGATATTCTGAATTGAATATTTTATTTTTTCTCAATAAATTTAATTTTATTGAACTTTTTTATTCACGGATAAGAGAAGACAACAAGGAACACGAGGCCTTATGTTTGAATTCAAAATTGATGACCACTTTATGTTAAGATTTTAGAGTTTAAATGCAAAAAATATCGAAGCACTTGGAAAGAACGCATTAATGAACATACAAATTAGTCAGATATTTTCTATGTTAAACTTGTCACATAGAAAAAATTAGGGTTTACGAATTTTTAAACACTTTGCTAAAACCAATAAGATTTTGTTATATATTTAAAATCAAAAACATGAATTTCAATAAATTTTATACAAAACCGTATTTTACAATAAGTATACTTTCACAAAAGGAAAAAAAAAATGTACATCTAACTAAATCAGCAATAATTAAGTTGAAAAATGCAATTAAAAAGACAATATTGTATTATAGGAAAAATCAGTAATAAGCTAATGAATTTTCACAGATGACGATTACACTGAAAACAAAAATTGACTTTTTATTTTTTTCTTAAATTTAAAGCTAATATTCCAATTATATAAACTCTTGAGTAAGAAAAAATGATATTAAAAATTTTTACTTGGTTCTTTTTCTTTTTTTTAAGCAAAGAATATGTATTTATAGGTTATTACGATATATAACAATTTGAGATCATACAATACTGCATAATAATGATACATAAATGTTAAATTTACCAGTATGTATACTTGTACACTGTTTATACACATTTTACCCAGCCGCACACAATTTGAGTGTATTAATTTGAATACATTAGTATCTATTTTTGCGTTTATATTTATGTTCAATATCTTCCCTCTTGATGAACCAACAGTAATCAGCAAGCATTGCTGCATTCCATTGCGATCGATAACGAGACTCCATAGCAGAAATTTTTTGGTGAAATCGTTCACCATGCTCGTCGCTAATTGCTACCATATTACCTGGAAAAAAATCATTATGAGAGTGTAAGAAATGAAGCTTTAATGACATATGGCAATTTAGCTTTTTAAAATTGCTTACTATATTTTGAGCTATACACTTGTAATTTGTAGCTTTGTAATTCCCCAAGATATTATGCATAACGTCCTTGAATGAAAGCCAGCGAACTTCAGATTCAGGCATATCTTGATAAATATAGGGGCTATGTTTTGGTGTAAATCGCCAAACAGGTGATGCTGCTATGCTGAATTTTTCATGATTTCCGCAATAGCTCTATATCAAGAACAAATGCACGAATTTTCACTAAACTTCAGATTCAGTTAGACGTTCACATAAGTTGTTCCTGATAAGGTTTTGATGTTAATCGCCTAATAGATGGTGATGCAGCGCGCATTTTCCCCGATTTTCGCAATAGCTCTATCTCAAAAACTAATACACGGATTTTTAATCAAACTTCAGATTGAATCAGACTTTAACACAAGTTGTTGCGCATTACGTTTTAGTGAAAATAACTCAACAGGTGGCGCTGCTATGTTGCATTTTCCAGGATTTACACTATTTTAGCAATAGTCATACCAAGAACTAATGCACGGAATTTCATCTTTAGAATCCTCATGATGGGCATAGATTGCCATTTAGTATTGACATTCCGATAGTGAATTTTGTACGAGTATGAGATAGATGAAAGTTTTGGGATTGGCCCATCCGACTAGTTTTTTCGTCTGCTATATTTATTATTTTAATATTTTCCAAATTTCTACTGCCACATGCTGAAATCCCCACCCCCTTCCCGGCCATTTGAATATTTAAAACTTGTATTTATAAAAAATGAAATCCTTTATAAAAAATGCACATTGTAATTTATTACTTTATTTAATTTGCAGGTCCTTACATTTTTTTGGACCTTAAAAGTCCTTGATATTTATTTAAAGAAATGTGTGCGAACCCTGTATTATTCTATCTATTGATATTCTATTTCTGCTTTCTCCTTCCCCTGTAAAAAATATACAAAGTTAAAATAGTTCTTCATATGAATTGGTGCTGATTATGTTTTGGTGCAAATCGCCCAACAGGTGGCACTGCTGTGCTGCATTTTTCATATGGACGAAACACATCTTATTGGCGCCTAGATTTGCTATAAGTAGCAGATATTTGTTCACTTTTAGTGTCTTTAGACTATATAAACAAAGTACTCTAAAAGGCAATAAAATAAAATAATGACATATATTTAAGCACAGATATCTCTGAAACAGAAATCAACTTCACCTTTTTGTGAATATTTCCTAAATTCCCAAAGGTATGGTTACTTAAATCTGTTAAAATTTTTTAAGAAAAAATTTCTTGTTTATCAGTGTTATTTTTATTTATATTTAATACAGTGAAGATAACTTTACAACTTCATATATCCAGCCCCTTAGAAAACTCTATACGAAACGTAGTTTATTGAGTTTTGTCGGAAACAAAAAAGGTTACAATAATGTAAAACAAACAAAGTTTTTTAATTCCAGAAAACATCAAAGGTATTCATATGGTAAAGTAGGTTTTACCAGACTTTGATAATATTTTGAAAATCCCTTTAAAGAAACAATAAATTTCATAAAATAGCTCGTGGGTATTACTTGAAGATCTTTTTGGTTATAAGAAATTTCTATCTAATCGTTAATATTTTCCGATAATGTAGGAGCAATATTTACGCGTTATTTATTTATTTAGTATGCATTCATTATGTAGTCTTTGATCGCATTGGGTAACAAAGTTCATTAGATAGCGAGCAAAGGAAAATTGATACATGATAACAAAATTTTCAAAGAAGATTTTTCTTTTTGACGCGCGATGGATACAAGAAATATTTCAAAAATATAAAATTGATTTGCACTAAAATAAATTCTTCTTCTTCTAATTAAAAAAAAAACCAAAAAACAGAATGAATAATAAATTTGCGTTGAAAGTAAATTTTGACATACCGCAATTAATAATTTATGCAAAATAAAATACACTTAGTTTTAATATTTTATTATTTTAAAAATATATAATGCCAACAGCTTAAAAAAAATAAACAAATATTGCGAAGCAAAATCCTTAAATAAAAAATGCTTGTCTTTGCAGCCGGAAAATATGACATAGGAAGTTATAAGATATAAACATAAAGCGTTTAACATTGACGATCACCTTCAAGATTTTTAGAACAATTATTGAATTGAAAACTAAAGAGTTGAATATAAATTTCGATAAGTTTAAAATAAAGTTTATAGTTTTTTTCACCCTAAATATTTTTAAACAGCAGTAGTTTGTAACTTAATAATAAATACTTGCTTATGCAATCGAGAATGCATTTTAGCGATAATAAAGATAAAAATAATTAAACATAATTTAAATTTTTCGCAGATGAAATTTTTTATATCTATTTCATATACATTTATAATTTTGCTTCTTAATCATAGCGTCTTAACTCTTTATGTACTGAATTACGAATTCATGAAAATTGTAATTTCTAAAGCATTTTTTCGTGAATTTTTGAAACTACATTAGAAAATTTACACAATTATTTAATAAATTTTAGAAGGATTTTAGAAGTACTGAACGATTTAGAAGGATTAATTAAATTTGAATTTATAGGAATTCTGTGCGATATTTATAATCCCACTCAAATCTTTTATTTTAAATATTTTTCTTAGTATTTCCAGAATTAGGAAATGTACAAATAAAATTTGCTTACAATAGAAATATAGAAATATTTCCGAATTGAAAAATCCCCCCCCCCCTCCAATGCCAAGAAAGCTGAAAAGATGCAAAGGCAAAAGAAATCATCCTTTTAAAAATATTTTTGTTCTGCGTAACCAGTAATGCTTTTGGAACAAGATGAAGTAACAATCTGTAACTCATTCTGAACTGTATTACTACTAATCGATGTATTAGGTGAATTTTATAACAAGTTATTTTAATGGTGCTTATAAGTACCGCCAGTAGCTAAAGGGTTAATCAAAATATAGAACACAGGTTTCTTTGCGAACGTAAAAGTTAAAAAAAAAACGTGAAATATACAGTTATTTTTATTCTCCCTAAATACCAATTTTCCCTCTTCTTCAAAAGAAGATTCCCTAGACTTTTCTAATATTTTGGAAATCTTAATAAATAAATAAATAAATAAGTAAAAGAATAAATAAAAATAAAATCATAAAGTTGCTTTTGGTTATCACGTAAAATTCTTAGTTCTAATAAATTTTTATCTTATAATTAATATTTTTGTACGTGAAATGTTAGCATATTATTGTTTTTGTATTCATCAGGAAGAGATTTGTTTGATGGCATTCCGTAACAAACTTCTTTATGTCCAGGGTATTAAAATTTCCAGAGTTGAACAATTTGATATTCTTAGTTACACCATAGATCTATAGAATATTTCAAAAGAAAATTTCATTTCAAAATAAAGTATATATTTTTTGAGATATTAAAAATATGTATATTAAATTTGCGTTAAAAGTGGATTTTGGCACACGTTAATTAATAATTTGTAAAGAAATTAAACTAATTTTATTTTAATAACTTATTTGTTTAAAAACACACACTAACAAGTAAAAATTAAATTAAAAAAAATCAAAAATCCGACTGCTTAAAAAGTGAACTAATTAATTATTTCTCAGCAATGTTAAGCTATTTTTTATATTACTTACCTATTTTTTTTTATTTACTTGTATTGATGACTTTTAAGTTGTGTTCAAATTTTAGTTCTTATCTATAAACACTGTTTTGATGAGACCTATACATGTCTATGAAGGTTAGAGTTGCAGTAAAGCTAGAGATCCTATATACACAACTTCCAGGTTGTGTAATATTTAAACGGAGCTTCTGACTGTGAAATAGTCAATGAAACATCGTCTTCATTTTGAAAGACCTGTCCAATGATATGCCACTCAATATGGTGCGTAATTTTCTTTTCGTGTCTACCGCCATTTTGAATTTATAAAAAGAAAACCTAGCGTATAACCATCGGACGGTTAAGACGAATCGATAGAGACCGCATTCATTAAAATCCATCCAGCCTTTGGGATGTTTCGAGGGTATAAAGATATCCACATACCCAGATACGCGTGAAACACATAACCCTTCTTGGCAGCCGGGCAAAAATAGATTTTTGCTTTCCAAATATAGTGACTGAAAACTCATGAATTAAAATTTCGAATAAGGATACTTGTACGGCTCTTCTATCGTAATACTAATAGGAACAAAAAATAATATCAGTATAATCAAGATTAATCCATTGATTTACAATGTGAAAGGAAACGTTAATAGTCTCTTGATACACAGTTAATATTTTATGTTTCGTGAATATTTACTTTTTGGAAAACTCGACAAAAAGCCACATAACAAAGTAATCACAAAAAATGAAACTAATAATTATTAAAGTTAATAAATATTATTTTTCAAAAATAACAAAATAAAATTATTAGAATGTTAAAATAATGCTGTATAATTAATATTACAATGTTAACATTTAGTAAATATGAAGCAAAATGCCATGTATTTCACATTAATTCCACTGTTTTAAAATAAAATCTTCATAATAATTAAAGACATTACGTTGTAAAATCTAATACTAATAACAATCGATGCAGCTTGTAGATTGTTCTGCCGATTTGTGTTTTATAAAAAAATTTCTCCTGAAGATGGTTTTGAAGATTATACCGAAATGTTGAGTTTTACTTTATTCATGTGTTTTTATTTTTACATCATCTTTAAATTTATTAGTAAAGTATACGTGGTATAGCAACCTCTAATTTGTTTATTATTAGTAAATCTTCCATTCTAAATAAATTACTAATAACTACGTTCAAAGATATAATTATCATGACAATTTAGTTTAACATAAGATTTTCATACATGAGAATTGTTAATTTAATGCATTGAAAATAATTTTGTAACATTGTACCTTAAGCATCTTAGTCAGAATATTTCTTTCGGTAGAATGAAAGTTAATTTTCTTAATTTTCCCTACGAAAGTAAAACAGGAAGTAAATAGCATGAAATAAGCTAAGTTTTTTAATTCCAAAAAATATTAAATTTTCTCTGTTCTTCAAAAGAAGATTTAGCAGTCTTTGTTAATATTCTGAAAATCTCCTTAAATATACGATAATTTTCATAAAATAACTCATGGATATTAGGGTATTACTCAAAAGTCTGCTGGGTTATAGTAATTTCCATCTAATAGTTAATATTTTCGATAATATAGGAGCAATGTTTGCATTTTATGATTTTTGTGTTCATTATAAAAATATGTTTTGAAAGCTTTCTGAAACAAGACTCATTAAATTACGAGGAAAGAAAAATTTCAGGAAAGAGATACTTTAAATTTCTTTTTGTTACGCTGTGGATGCAAGGAATATGTCCAAAAATAATTCAATTTTACAATTAATTGTTACTTTTACTTCAAATTTATTTAAATTAAATATATATATAATTTATGTTTGAAGTAACTTGCATTACTAAAATATGATCACAAATATAAAATTGAATTAGTTTTAAACTTTTCTCCTTTAAAATATACTATAAAAAATATAAGGTAAGTTAAACAAAGGTGGCCTGAGTTCCGAGGTAGCCCATCCCCCAAAAGTAGAATTAACTACATTTTTAATAACAAAATGATGATACTGCATTGTAAATAATGTATCTGCAAGGCACGTGACTGCATTTGAAGAGATCATCTTGATCAGCCTCCATTGTATACAGTTGTTTCACTTTTGAGGAGTTGTCGTTCTAATTTCCAGATAAGAAGATATTTTAATTTACGTGTGTTTAAATTCTTAGAACTTTTAGTTTTGATGCATTTTCTAAAATATTATTTCTTTCTCTTAAACCACATTTACTTCAATTCTAATAAATTTACCAGCTTAATAGTTTTACGTCGTACAATTGGCGCCATATGCATGTTTCCAAGGTGGCCAACACCCGGTTCAGCTTAGGAAACAAACATGGACATCAATGTAGTGAGGGTAATTTTCAAAATTTCTACTTAAATATCTGAAAATACTTATTACCATTTATTATCACTTATTATCATGCTTCTGCAACAATTTCCACACTATTAAGAAAACCAAAGATTCCCCAGGAAGTCAGAAACTCCCAGAAGAAAAGTCCTGAACTACCGTGCACAAAAAGGGGTTCAAAGTCTTTTCGTGTCAGGATATAAGAGGATTAAAAAGAACAATTCGAACGATATCAAACGAAAGAAACACCATAGCATAATAGTAAGCAAAATAATAAGAAAATAAAAAGAATAATCCTATACACTGCCACAAGAGACTTCCAAACAAACTGATACTACCATACATGCACTCTAAAAAATAAATGTGTAAATTAGGTAATTTTACACATATATATGTGTAATTTTCTAAGATTACACACTTGTCATAAAATTTACACATTTGTTTCAAAAATTTACCTGTTTTTATGTGTATTTTGCCTCTAAAACTAAGTGTGTAATGTGTTATCACTTGAAAAACAAAAATAAATGTGTAAATGTAAAAAAATGCCTAAATTTACACGAATTGATGTGTTATTGTAATTTTCACATAACTATATATACACAGATAAGTGTGTAAATTTCTAAAATCACCCACTGGTCATAAAAATTACACATTTTGTACAAAAAATTACCTATTTGAATGTGTATTAATTTATGACTTTAAGTCTGTCAGTTGTTATCGGTTGATAAACACACGTAAGTGTGTAAATATAGAAAAATCGTCTGATTTCACTCTGAAACGCAAAGTAAACTGGCGGACAATGAAAAACGAACATCTGTTCGTCAAATTATTACAAATGATTCTGTCAAATGATTTTGGGTGCCATTTTTAAGGAGATGCCGGAAGACAAGACTTCTTTATCAGTCGGAATTCTAATATATATATATATATATTAAGGTGATAATAATAAAAGTTAGATGGATTATCCAGCTGGATCATGAAATATTTTTATAACAGTGTGGTTAATGTGTTCAAATGTAATGTTCTTAATTGGATTTCTACATACTTTGCCGTTCATCGGCGGGGAAAAATGGATAACCATTACAAAGGTATATACATATTTGGATCTAATGATAAAAAATGGTGTTGTTAAAATTATTATTATTTAAAAATAATAAGATATGATTCATAGTTCTATAAAACTGGGTGCTTTTCCTATGTGAATATATAGGGTAGATGTGCCAGTATAATGGACGTCCTTCAAAGTTTTTTGTCTATAAAAAAATAAACAAAAATTTAGCAAGGGTCGTATTTGTCCTGAGATTTCAAGACCAGGAAATTCTTCGGTACCGATATTTTCTTATGAAAAATATCATTTTAAATAAGGCGAAATGTCGCGTGTTTAACTTAGATTTATTTTTCTATTGAGATCTTAATTGTTAAATTTATTTGGAAATAATCTTTGAAAATAACTGTTTTGTTTTCTTAATATGCTTTCATTAATTTCTTGTTCAAAATAACCTATATATCTATTCTTTTGCAAGGTGTCCATTTCTGGAACAGAGAGTGGCCATTACTGGAACAATGAATGTCCTCAGGGCCGAAACTAAGGGGGGGGGGACAGAGGGGGCACGTGCCCGGGGCGCCAGAACAAAGGAGCGCCAAATGAAGGATTATACCTTTGGAAAGGATCATTTTCTTCGGAAGGACTGATGGCTTCCATTATTATAAAACAGCCATTATAAATGAAGTGTTAGGTGAAGATGAAAGAAAAAAAAAATTACGGCCATTTTTTTCCCCCCATTCGGACCAGAAAATCAGAGTTCTAACTTTTTACGACTGCTCTTTCATCTTCACCTAACACTTCATTTATAATAGCTGTTTCATTATAATGGAAGCCATCAATCCTTCAGAAGAAAATAACTCGGTGAAAGCGGAAACTCGGTTAGGCGGAACTCGGATAATCGGAACTGTACTGAATATGTCATTTTAAAAATGATGTTTAGAATATTTTTGTCGATGTTCAGAGGAACCTCCCCCTTGGATCCGCCACTGTAGATTACGTAGTTCAGTATTACATATTTTATGATTACATATTTTAAATTTTAAAATAAGTCGTCTATTATAAAATTAGTAAAATTCTCTTTGTAAATATACTTTGTAGAAGAGGGGGGGGGGGGGGAGAGGCGCCAAAATCCATGTTTGGCCCGGGTGCAAAAAAGGCTAGTTTCGGCCCTGAATATCCTAGTTATTTCTATTATTTACAATTAAATTTAGGTTCACATTGGGAAATGCGACGATGAGCTGAATGATTAAATATTGCTGGTAGATTAATATAATATTGAAAAAGAACTAGAATATAATAATTATAACTATTAATAAAAAAATAATTCTTAAAGAAATTTCTTAAGAGTGTCCATTACTGGCACACCTACTCTGTAGGGTGTATCAATAATCTTGGTCTTTATTGCTTTCTGAATTCTTTTTTTATTATAGCAATTCTGCATTATTTTCGTTTTTGTATTATTTTTAAACGGTTATTGTCCGATGGTAAAAAGTAGTATGCTATAAGTGACAAAACTTCTCTAGTTGCGATTTCTCTTAGTTCGTAGTGTAGCATCCTGTTTATTGAAAAAATGAAAATGTAGCGAGTAGTGCGATACAAAAAATAGTAATAGGCTTTACTTTTGGGTCGATGCAGGTTTTTTTTTTTTTTTTTTTTTTTTTTTTTTTTTTTTTTTTTTTTCTAGGGACCTATTTTGTGTAAAGTAAAATTCGTTTTTGTGAAATTTTTTATATTTTTTGGAAAGATGAAATCCAGTTACTCAAACTCAAACCAAATATTAATTAATAATAACCTTTTCAAGCCCTTCTCCTATAGTTTTGCTTTCTGATAAACTTGTTTTATTAACACGTTTTAAAATCTAACAAAATGAAAAATAATTAATGAAGAGTATGTTTTTATGAAATTGAATTTTGTGATGGGGCCTATTTTATGAGGAGGAATTTTGTGAAGGGGCCGATTTTTATTAAGAGAAATTTTGTGAAGGGACCTGTTTTGTTAAAGTAATTTTGTGAGGGAGCCTATTTTATTAAAACTAATTTTTACTTTCTTTTATCTTTACATGAAGAAAGTATTGGATTCGTGAAAATTTTTGACTTTCGGTTTTCGACGGATTTACACGCTTTAGGGGTCAGAGATTCTGAAAAACGTTTTTACGAAATGTCTGTCTGTGACTCTGCCCGTCTGTCTGTTTTGACACAAATTTTGTGCGCGCTCTATCTCAAGAATTAATGCACGTAATTTAATAAAAATTTATATTCATTTAGTCTCTGATATAAATTGGAGCTGGTTAGTTTTTGGTGTAAATTGTTCCACAGGTGGCGCTGCTATGCAGCCTTTTTCACAATTTCCACAATATTTCAATCTCCAGAACTAATGCAAGGAATTTCATCAAACTTCAGATTCAGTTAGTCGTTGACATGAGTTGACGTTTTATACATCTTGGTGTAAATCGCTCAACAGGTGTCGCTGCTATGCTGCATTTTTTACGATTTCCGCAAGTGCTTTATCTCAAGAACTAATGCTTGAATTTTCAACAAACTTCAGATTCAGGTATACCTGGATATGAATTAAGGCTGTTTAGTTTTAGGTGTAAATCACCCAACAGTTGGCGCTGCTATGTAGCATTTTTCATGATATCCACGATAGATCCATCCACGATAGATCCATCCACATGATCTCCAGAACTAATGCACGGATTTTCATCAAACTTCAGATTCAGTTAGTCTTTGACATCATTTGACGTTTCATACATTTTGGTGTAAATCTCTCAACAAGTGGCGCTGCTATGCTGCATTTTTTGCGACTTCCGCAATAGCTTTATCTCACGAACTAGTGCACGGATTTTCAACAAACTTTTAATTCAGGTTCTGGATATGAATTAGTGCTGTTTATGTTTTGGTGTAAATCGCTCAATAGGTGGCGCTGCTATGCTACATTTTTCGAAACTTCCGCTATAGCTCTATCTCAAGAACTAATGTACGAATTTTCATCAAACTTCAAATTCAGATATATTTTAATATGAGTTGGTGCTAAATTGATATAATTTCTTGTACTATTTAAATGATTTAATTGACGTGATTAATATAGAAGAAAGTTTTGTGATGGCTACAACATACTAGTTTTAAGGGGCTTTAGAAATAATTTAATTTCAAGCTATAATATCTAAGCAGAGCCGCAGCAACACTATTTGGGTACTGGAGCGAAAACTTCGCTAACTTTTACGTTGATGATTGACGCATCATTAAAGATAATTGATGGCGCCGATGAAGCCTGCTATTTTAATTGGGGATGCCTGGTGCAGGGGCACCGTCCGCACCATCCTTGTTGCGGTTCTGTATCCAGATATAATAAATACCGTAAGATTTTTACCGTACTTTGTGACAGGTGGGGTAACTAAGTGACACCCGGTTTAGTTTGCGTATTTCGTGTTAAAGCTTCGTGAAACGGTCGTTAGGTGATGTGGCACACCGTACTAGGAGATTGCGACGCTGTTTGTTTTTCTACCATACCGGACGCTTTTTCAAGAAGGCTCACGTTTTCAGCACCAGCCTTGGCGAGTTGGCGAATGCGAGAGCGTTCAGCCAACTCTAACGCCAATCGTCGTCTTGTGTTTTGTTTTGAACCGAAATGGCGGAAGACGAACTAGCATATTTTAGAATAACAGTCCTACCTAAATTAAAGAAATATTTTCAGTTATGTGTTCTGGATGAAAAGAAATCTTCTTCGAAAGAAATTGTATAACGAATTCTTATACTCTGTTTTATCGAAGGCCTTTATTACTTTTGATGATATAGACTAAAATTTTGATTATTTGAACCCCTCAAAAATCTAAATTTTCATTCAATTGAGAATTATTAATTCCATACCTTTAAACAAAAACTCATTACCTTCATATACTTAGATGTTTGATTACATATAAAGATGGATTTATGGGGATCATGAATTAATGCAGTTTCAGTGCATTTTGATGTATATAAACACAGATTTTAAAAAATACCTGTGGCAGAAAATTACTATATTTTCTGCGATGAACTTATATAATTAATTTAATACCAAATCATTCTGCAGAAACAGCCCCCAAAGTCGAGTGAAAAAGGGCCAAACCAAGAAAGAAAGAAAGAAAAAAAACCTTTCACACCCCCAAACAGGATGTTTAGAAATTGCCTTTTTAACGTGAGATGAAATTCTTAAGGGGAGGTGGGGTAGAAGGAAGATTGAACGACTATCTTTTGTTACTTCAAAGTAACAAATAAAATCATTAGAGAAATTTTTTAACTGTATACGATAGTAAGGGGCTATAGATTTAAATAGTTAAATTTATCAATTAAAAAATAGAAAAAGCAAACCAAAAAATTAAAAACTTGGAATATTTAACTTTTTTTTTTTTGGGGGGGGGGGGGCAGAATTTGAATAATTGGTCTTTTACTTATAGTTACTTCAAAGTAATAAATAGGACAGAAAATTTTAAAAACTGTAAAGAATTAAAAAAAAATGAAAGCGTGTGCACAAAAGGTTAATCCTTATTATTATTTTTTAAATCTTTCATTCTATTTGTTTCCTTATTTTTTATGGTAAATTATTTATTTGTTATTTAAAAATCAACAGATAGAGCAAAACAGTAAACTTTATGCACTGTTATAGATAAGCGAAGGAATAGTTAACATTTCAGACACAATTTTAACTAATCTTTTCTGCAAGACAGCAATGAATTTTAAATGGGCAAAAAATAGTGTGATGGAGAGGGGGGGGGGGAGAAAATTCGAAATGGTAGGTTGCCTCAGACGATTGAGCATTATTTTATTGCCACTTCAACTTAATAAATAGAGCAATATGTGTGCAGAATGACGAAATATAAAGTGTGTGTGTGTGTGGGGGGGGGGGGGGGTTCATTCGAGAGAAGAATTTACATGATTTATTCAAATATGACGAATTATTTTTAAATAATAAACAAAACAACTAAGGCGAAATAATATTTATAAATATGGCAAAAATTTTAAAATAAAAAACAGAAGAATTTTAAAGATTTTTAATTTTGTGCACTAGGGACAGACCAATGTCTTTTTCATAAAAACTCAAATAATGATAAAATTTTAACAATATTATAATGTAATAGTAATTGATTTAATTGCATGCATCAACTTGCAATTATTTTAGCTGATAGATTTAATTAAAGATAAGGCTAAATAATTTATGCTTTATCGTTCAATCTAATTATAATCGAATTGATTTTAATTTCAACTTCCTATTAACTTCTAATCGCAATTAAATTAAAAACAATTAATTTTTAATGAATTATTTCAGTGAAAATGTGTTTTATTAATGCAATCAATACGTCACAGAATTATGCCGCTTAATAATAATAAAAAAAAAAAAAACTAAATTAATTCAGTAATAATACTAATAAAACTATGTTCAATTGTGTCATTAAAACATGATCAATACAATTATATTTATTAAAGAAAATTTTTACGTCTGTTTTTAAAATACGGTCTCAATTTCTTCGAACATATGGCAAATTAATGAAATAAATGAATATTACAGAACTGAAAAAAATAACTTATGTTTGAATTATATATATTTGTGAAATTAAAAGTTATTTTATTCCGAAAAATATCTTTGTTTTAAGCAAGGTTCTAATTGCAAACCACGGTGAAATAACATTTCGTCTAGCTTTTTACATTTGCGGAAAAAACAAATGAAAAAAAGCACATCTCTTCCTCTCAGCAAAGGAATGGGGTTGCTGTTCACTACGCGTACGACGTCACGAACAAAAAAGGGTGCGTAGCGTTGAATTCATCCCCGCGCTAACCCTTATTACTCTGGCGATAAGGTGCTCAAAACGTGAGCCTTCTTGAAAAAGCATACCGGACGGAGCAGGAGATTCGCACAGCCGACAGTAACAGTACCGTCAGCTATAGAGATTCGAAATACGAAAGCTAGACCAGGTGTCGCAAAGTTACCCCACCTGTCACAAAATTCTTCATATTACGATACTTCATATAAGCAGCTTGCATATTTCTTTCCGTTCTCTGAAAAAGCTTAAATTAGGTAGGCTGCAGACAAAATTTTTTTTAAATTCTCTTGCTAGATATATTTCAGATTAAGTAATATTTATTTTAGCATCAAACAAAAATAAATGAATTAAAATAATTTAGTCTGAGTTTCGAAGCATTTCTACGAAATGCAGGAAATTTTCTGAATACATTTGAAAAAATTTCTATTCCTAAATAACATTTTGTGCCAGTTATAAATGCAGTTAAAGCTAGGTAATTTTCAGGGGGGGGGGGGGGATGTATAAATATTTTTGAAAAAAAAATGTTTTTTAAAATAATAAAAACCACAAGAGAGGTTACAGTTGTAAGGCTGCATGAAGGAAATTGTCTTTTTAACTTTAATTTGACGACAGTCTACACACTGTAATTGGATATTTATTCAGATTATACAGGTTCTATGTATAAATTGTGACTTAGGACTAAACCAAATCAAACAGAAAGATGATTTGTAGTAATTGTGATTTTAAATGATTCTGTTTTAAGTAAAAATCAGGTATATCCACGATAGCAAAACCGTTTGTCTATATATGGTTGTAAGTTACCTAAATACATTGGAGTACACTGTTTGTGGTCTTAAAACATACTATAAAGGAAAAAAAAAACACACCAAGCGTATGACCTTGTTCTTCATATTTTTTCCCGATCATGTAAAACGTTTAGCTCACAATTCACACATACTAAAGTATAAAGATAGCGCTATGTAGCCAAAAACATGTCTATTTTGAATATTACACAAAATTTTATGTATTTTGAATATTACATAAATCTGTGTTTTGCGTATTATGCAGAAATATATGTAAGAACAAAATATTACACGAAAATCTCTATTTTGCATATTATTCAAAAATATGTGTCTTACATATTACACGAAAAGATGTGTATTTTACATATTAAACAAAAATGTGCGTATTTTGCAAAATACATAAAAATATGTGCATTTTGCATAATACACAAAACTATGTGTAATCACAGAATATTACACATATATATGTGTTACACTATTACACAAAAATATGTGTATACTTGTGCAATATACACATTAAAGTGTGTATTTCAAGTGTGAAAAGTTAACTTTTACACACTTAGTGTTATCATCAAATTACCCATTTAAATGTGTATTTTGAAATTTACACATTAGGCGTGTATTTTGGTAATTTACACACCACTTTACACATATAGACAAATCGTTTTTGTATCATCGATATACCTGTTTTTATGTGTAAATTTACACATTTTTTTTTTTTAGAGTGTGGCACAAGTGGTTCCCAGCTAAAAGTATGCTGGTTTTGCCATTTATGCTTGAAAGACAAAATAATGAAACGAGATTGTTTAATTATTGATTGAAATATGTGCATGAAGAATATCAGGGACTTACTAAACAAGACAAAATGAAAAATTTCCATTTTGAAAAATGTTTATTGAATTTCTTTTCTTATAATTTCGTCGTAATTATTTTTTTTTAAATTGAACATGTTAATATTCTTCTATAAGTAAAAATTCTTTGCCGAGTACTTTTAAATATTTTAAAGGTGTTTTCAGTATATGGGCCACCTTTGGAACACGACGCGCCCAAAGTTGGCCCATAAAACTATCATTTTGAAATTGTATTATAAATATAATTAAATTTCATTTTACAAAGAAAAGTATACTTGATGTGTGTTAAATATAAGTGTAAAGTTTTTCAAAAACAAATTCAGTCACATGCACCTACACTTAACTAAAAAATTATAAAAAATTCTCAAAGCTTAACTGTGAATACGTTTGGCTCACTTACCTTACATTTTTTTTAAACAAATTTATATTTTGAGATACATAAATAGATGAAGTGTTTAGTTTATAATGTCTATAAAAGGAGAAAAGGAGAAATAGATGTTAAAAGATGTAGGAAGTAGGTATAACAAGTATATCATTGAACTCAATCTTTTCTGAAATTTCAATAGAGTAAATTGTAAATTCTGATAAATAATGAAAACAAGTCGGAAATTGTACCTCAAACGTGGCAAATGAGGTGCGTTCGTACTATAACTAGTTTTATAAATATTCAGATCTTTTTTTTTATGAATATTCAGATTTTAGTGCAATAGATGTTGTTCTCTTATCTAAAAATGCATGAATACAAAATTTATTACGTTTATATACATTAAATGCAGTAATACGGAAATAATATAACTCCATCTTAAATAGCACGTAATCACCATAGAAAACCAGAATCACCCCTATTATTGAATTAATTACGCATGATAGGATTTAATAGAATTAAGAAAATTTTAAGTTAATATATATTTATAAGTTTTGATTCGATTTTCATAAAATTTGAAATGACTCGACAAAATTCTGCAACCATTATATATATATTAAATTTCAAACGATTAGGTTGGGTAGTTTTTTTTTGCTGTTGTATGCGGACAGGCGGACGTACCAGGCGACGACTATAGGTGTTACGTATTTATATAATTACGATTGCACCTAAACAACTACTCTTTATCACGCTGAAAAGACGCTTTTAGAAATTAAAAATCCTTTTCTAATTAATCCAAGAGTAAGGAGTTTGACAACTGCAATTAACAAGAAAATCCAGTTGCAAAATTGCGGATAAATTAATTAACTTCGCACATAAAAATCATTTCACCTTAATTTAAATCAATGTAGATAATTTTATAACATTGCATAATGTAAGAGTCTAGTTCCGAACATGAATTGCAAAAACATGAAAGGTAATTAATTAATTTTTACTGTGAAGGAAAAAAGTACATACATAATCTAAAACAAATAAAAGTTTTCCCTCAAAAATATTAAATTTTCCCTTTTCTTCTATAGAAGATTTACCAGACTTTCATAATATTTTGGAAAATGCTTAAATAAACAATAAATTTTATAAAATAGCTCGTGGATATTACTTGAAGGTTTTCTTAGTTGTAATAAATTTCCATCTAATAGTTAATATTTTCCGATAATGTAGGCGCAATGTTTGCGTTTTATTATTTTTCTGTTCATTATGAAGAGTGTGTTTTGATGGGATTGCGTAACAAAGTTCGTTAGAAGGCAGGCAAAGAAAAATGGATGCGTGGATAATAAAATTTCCAAAGAAGAACAATTTAATATATTCTTTGTTACCCTTCATAGATAGAAGGAAAATTTCAAAAAATAATTTGATTTTATAGTAAAATAAGTACGTCTAGTTCAACATTTTGAAAAAAAAAAAATGAATATTAAATTTGTTTTCAAAGCACATTTTGACATGTTCTGATTAATAATTTACACAAATATGAAAGATGGTTTGTTTTAATGTTTTACATCTTTAAAATTATTATTATCTTTAAATGAATATTTTATTTGTTTTTAAAGTGAATTTTGATATACATTGATCAATAATTTAAATAAGTACGAAATCATATTAGCTTTAGTAATTTATTCTTTAAAACAATATAATGAAGACGGAGTTTTCATAAACAAACATAATGTTGCAAAGTAGTTTTAAATTTATGAAATGCTTAGTTTAAAATATCTGCCATGTGAAAAACCAAAGTAAAATATGCAGAAAAATTAGGAATAATATACATTTAATGCACAGCTATTTCAAGACTTTTGAAAGACCATCTTCAGGTAAATTTAAGGGGTCTCAGGACTCTTAAAATTGGGAAAAATGAAAAAAAAAGACCATTTTCAACATTTAATATCTTAAAATGTATTTGATATTAAGACACAATTTTAAATGGGAATGAAAGATACAAGTATGTTCTTTCATTTCATGTATTTAAAAAATTATAAGATACAGAATTAGCAGTTACAGGGGACTTCAAACTGTCAGACATTTGACGAGCAGAAAATCGGCATAACAGCTTATGCGCACGATTACAAAATAAATTTTGCAACTAGAATGAAAATTTTGGTGCCTACTTATACCTAAGATTATAATAATGACACTGAATTTAAATAAATTTGTATTTTAAGCATTTTTATATTTTTAATACAAAGTTGTATTTAGCTAATGCGAAATTTAGAAAATTTCAACAATATCAACACCTAAAAAAATATTTTCTTTTTACAATAAAAAGGAAATTTTACGTTCAGTTTCTACAGACTAACATGAAACATATGTTTTGTAAATTTCATGAAAAAATATTCAGAAGTTTTTGAGATACCGTGCGCTTTATGCCCAAAAACGTCATTTGGAGAAAAATGACTTCAAAGTTTCGGAAACACCGCTTCAGCTATTGAGCGAGTATAATTCTAAATGCCATAACTTCTGTTCTAATGGAAATTTCAAGATAACAATTATATCAAAATGTTCAGAAAACATAGAAGTTTAACATCTAAAAAAATTAAAATTTCGAAGACTCCTGAGACGCCTTAAAAAGAGCGAAAACAAAATATGTACAAGGTGGCCATAATTAAACTGACAGTACTCAGAGTGTTCTGTAGCGCGAACTAATTGAGAGAATGACGCCAAATTTTGTAGGAAGATTAAACAAGACGGGGGACGAAGGAAAAAGAAATAATTCCAAAAGTCACCTCTAGGGGAACTTGTGGCGCTGTGTAACGGAAAAGAGAGTATTATTGCCGTATTGAACTTGAATTAAATCGTTAAATGTGCTAAATAAGAGGTAATTTTATTTCAGTATTGATTCTGCATTTTTTTAAACTCTCTTTTCTGATACACAGCGCCACATATTCCCCCAACGGTGACTTTTGGAACTTTTTTTCGCGGAATCTTTCGTCCCCCGTTTTGTTTAATCTTCTTACAAAATTTGGTGTGATTCTCTCAATTAGATCGCGCTACAGAATACTCTGAGTAAGTACTCAGTGTATTGTGAGTAAGTACTCAGAGTAATTAAACTGACAGTACTGTCAGTTTAATTATGGCTACCTTGTACTACATTTTCCTAGGAATTTTGTATTTTGTTTACATTGGGAAAAAAAAAAACGTTCATTTGGTGACGAGCAACGAAAAAAAAAAATGATAAAGATATTTTAGAGTGAATAATGATTTAAAATAGTCTGTGTTGCATTATAGAGCCAAGAAATAGCATTTAAGGAACCCTTTTTGAATAAAATAAATAATTTTAGATTTATATTTTACTAAATAGAATGGATATTATGCTTGGGTTTAAAGAAAATCTTTACGTACAGTCGTGGAAAAAAAAAAGTAAACACCCCCTACTAACTCCTCAACAAATCATCGTAGAAGAAAGTTACTGGTACCGAACGATTGGAAATAAAGTCTACTTTTAAATGATGTATATAAAATTTTCTTGGGGGTCATCTACATATTAAAACGAATCCAAACTTCATTTTTTTCAAAGGCAATACCCAATTTTAAGGAGATATTTCAAATCTTCGATTCAAACTATGCTTAGACACCAAATTTCAAGTCATTTGAATGATAAGTTTTTGAATTATAAACATTCAAAATTTAGTGCTTCAAATGTTAAATTACATTTTCATATTTTTATTTATATCTCCCGAAATTATGCTCCTAATGTGCTAATTTTTTTTGTAGTAATAATACTAATATACCCAAACATAAATAAGCTGAATTTGCAATTTTTATAATTTTATGAGATGAATTATGATTTATTAAATTAATATTCGAAAAAAAAATATGAATTGCAACCTACAATTTTTTTGATGGATTTAGATTTATTAAGTCCTGCTTTATGGAAATTCAAAAATTTCACATTTTTCTTCCAAGTAGTTTTCAAATTATGCTTAAAAAACGGCAAAATGATGGTTTAAGGGGCCGTCTATGATGGAAGTGAGTAGACATTTTGAAATGTATTCTGCTGTACTGCAATCTAACACGCTTCATTGACTCCTTGAGTGGCGCTTAAGGTGCCTTGATCAAGATAAGCGCTCTCTCGGTTAACAATCGAGTTCCGAACTTAAATTTGGATATCGCCTTTAAAATACGTTCGTTTTATAATAATTAATTTCTCAGAAACTTATGGTACGAATTGCATAAAAATTTGTTTTTAGGCTAATTGAAGGATGCAGAGTTCATTTTTGCTGTCAGAATTGTGTACTGCTATTGAAAAAAACAAAGTTACGGTTCGTTTTAATATGTAGATGCCCCCTAAGCAATTTTATCTATATCATTTAAAAGTAGATTTTATTTCCAATCGTTCGGTACCAGTAGCTTTCTTCTACGATAATTTGTTGAGGAGTCAGTAGGGGGTGTTTACTTTTTTTTTCCACGACTGTACATTGATTAAATGTTTAAATTCATATGAAATCTGATTTGTTTTAACCATTTGTGACTTAACAACTCTGATAAAAAAAAAAAAAAAAAAATGTTTACACACATGTACGATTACCATTACACATTTACCATTTTAAGAATGTAAAAAAAAATAAATAATAATAAATAAATAAATAAATAATTTAGAACAGAAAAAAGGTTATTCACTAAAATGTACTTTTTTTGTCTCTGCAATAAATAGAAAATTACGTACAGGGTCAGTCCAGAAAGTAATGAAACTGAATTTTTCGCGCCAAGCAGAAGGCCAAAGCGGCGAAGTTTGTCGTCGGTACGTGTGGTGAGGGTGTGTGTCATCTACAGAGTCTAACGGAAATCAATTGGTTTTGAGCCTTTGCAGCACACGGATCCCTTGTGAAGCAGACACGTGTTTGAAAGTGCGTAAGGTTTTCAGAATTCAGGATTGTCGAGCAGCAATACCTTATAAAGTTTTGTGTAAAAGTAAACAACTCGGATACTAAGACGTTTACCATGTTACACAACAAGCCTACGGGAAGGAGTGTTTGTTAAAGGCTCAAGTGTTTAGGTGGCTCAAAGCCTTCAAAGGCGGAAAAAAGGACGTCAATGACAAACAACGCGCTGGGCGTGCATCAAGTTATCGAACTTCAGACATTGTGGCGAAAATTAAAACACTTTTGGACTCTGATCGTTGGATGAGTGTCGAATTATTGCGGGGATGTTGGGACTTCCAAAATCGATTGTGAAACAAATCGTCACGGAAGAACTTTAAATGCGGAAACATTGTGCAAAACTGGTTCCAACACATCCTTCAAAGTGTCTCAGTTCCTGGCAAAACAAAGCGTCACAAAGCTGCGCCAACCAGCGTACAGCCCCCGATCTGTCTCTTACGGACACTTTTTTATTCGCTGAGTTAAAATCGATTTTAAAAGGTCATCGTTTTGACGATCTGGAGAATTTGCAGAAAAACGTAACGCGCGTTTTGAACAGGATTCCAGTTGAAAACTTCCATGCGAGCATAAATGGGTCGCAGAATCGTTTGCAACGGTGTATCAATGCAGGAGGAGACTAATTTGTCAATTACAATGCAAATAGAAATGCAAAAACTTTAAAAATTCCTTAACAAAGATTCACCTGAATCGGATAAAAATATGTTCCTTTTATTTGTATATACATATATATACTTTATATGTGCTTATGTACATATATATATGTACATAATATATAGACATATATATGCAAATATATATGTACATAATATATGTACATATATATGTACAATATATATGTACTTTATATGTACTTTATGTCTTTGAGAACTCAATAAGTTTTGAGGTGATATATTTTTAATAAAACTAATTTTAAAAGTGTTGTCCATTAAGTTTTTATTTTAAGATAGAAATAGTCTTACTATAATTTTAATGTTAGTATTTGATTAAAGTCTTTGTTAGAAATAACTGATAGATTATCACAGAATTTTTTTTTCATTTGTCTGATTACCATCATACTCGAACAATTAATCATGCATGTATTACTCGGGTATCTCAGAAATGTGTTAATACTTAAGAAATTCCTAAAAAGTTTAAAAGTTGGTTTATTTGAATGTGGTTTGCTGCAAAACTATTCTCATGCGGGAGGATTTATTGTAGGTAGATTAAAAAAAAAAAAAAAAAAAAAAAAAAAAAAAAAAAAAAAAAAAAAAAAAAAAGAGAATATTTTTGTCAATAGATTGACGCATTTCATTTATATGAAACATGCAAATTAGATTCATATAAAATACCAAGTGCACGTTTAACAGCTTATTTCAAATTTTCTCGACACTGACATACGTTTTTCCATATGTTGTTAATATTGGTGGATGAGGCATTGTTGGTCAAGCAGTTTTATCTTAAGGTCCAAAAAAGACGTATAGATTTTCTCAAATAGCATATCGGCGTCTTTTTTGTGGCCGCGACTTGTTTTCCCTTTTAATGGCATTAAAAGGAATCTGACGGACGTCTTGCAAGTAGGAAATCTATCCTTCAGGTAGATCTAAACTTTTTATCTACTGAGATATTGCTGAATGTCTCCGTCCTTTTCTGAAAATGACACAGAATGGAGGAAAATAATTCTTTTCCTTGAAAATCTTTGAATTATGACAAAACAAGCGTTTGAACGCAATCTTAGACTGAATCACCGATCGAAGCTATACGACGGTTTCGGACATAGAAAGGAATAAAGAAGGGAAATGTCCAATTACGCCTTCTGGACTGCTCTTCCTCGTGCAACATTTCTAAGAAACGGGCAGTTTGTGTGATCGATCTCGCAGCGGCGCACCACTTTTATCAGAAGCCCGTACCTCTGCTGTAGCTTCGCAAATGGTCACTTTAAGGGGACTCTTCACTCATTTGAAAACACCCGGTCCGTAATGTTACATCTATGGGCAGTTTCTTTTCGAATTTCTTGTTTAAATTTGAATATTTTTAAAGGATTTCTTTTGCAAAGGAGAGGTGAGCTCGATTTCTAACATACCTATTTTTAACTGTTTCGATATTGATTGCAGATTTTTTTAAAATAAAGGTACTTTCACTTACGGAAACCGGTTTGGAAAGGGAAAGTACCTTTATAAAAAAATCTGCAAACGAAATTGAAAAAGTAAAAAATAGCCATATTAGAGATCGACCTCAGCTATCCTATGCAAAAAAAAGTTTTAAAATATTCAAATTTAAACGAGAAATTCGAAAACAACTTGACCATAGATTTCGTATTACTGAGCGGTTGTTTACAAGTGAGTGAAGAGTCTCCTTAAGTAAATAGTCCACGAGTGGGGTAAGCAGCGAAAGAGAAGTACACACAATAACTGGCATACAAAAGATATCAATATTCTGTATCCTTCCACAATAAACGTAATTCTTCATTTTGGGATTTGGATGTTAAAGCGCCTTATATTGCGAAATTCTAAATTATTTCTTTTTACCCAAATAAAAGCCCCCTGCATGGGAATAAATTTGCCGCAAACCCCATTCAAATAAACCAATTCTTCCTTTTTTCTATGAATTTTTAAAGTAATAACGAATTTATGTGACACGCAGCTTATTTATTCAACTGCACAAGGTTTTAGATTCGTTTTTCAGTTACAAAAGTGATTTTAATAATTAAGGAAAAATTTTTGCTTTGCATAAAAAGTAATTATTTTTAAAACTTTTCAAAAAATAGTTTTATTTTTACAAATAGTTTTATTAATTTAGTGACTCAGTATTTATTACACTCACATTGTACTCTGTAATCCATTATTTTTCACAAATTCCATTTAAAAAAAAAAGATCAACATTCTAAAGTTTATATTTCTTTCGCAATGTTGCATTTTTATTTTTGTAAAACGCATTTATAAAAATTCCGTAAATCTCCTTTATTTTTAGTTATCTGAAGTGTTTTACATTTAAAAAGAATCTCGAGATATATTCATTCCTTGAACTGTCGACACATATCCTCCTAAAGGAGAAACAATATAAAGTATTTTCTCTGAAAAGAATTGGAAAATACTTGAGAGTAAAAGAGAAAAATGATAAATGGTAAAAGTACTTTTTATTGAAAAATTTAAACATCTCTTGATATTTATTCAGTTTAAATATAAGTGGAAAGAAACTGGGTGAACAAGTGTTCATCTCAAAAGTTTGAAAAGTTTGAATGCTTGAATAAATCAATGATTTTAAATTTAGCTTTAATCTCAAGCTTTAAGTGCCTTAGTAGGACAGAATTCTGTACAATGCAGCCCGCTTTAAATCTTAAAAGCTGGTGAATGATAAAAAATCTGCGATTAAAAATTGCATGCAATTAAGTTTACTTTTATTGAAAAAAAGGTTTAAAAAAATATATTTATTGAAAAAATATTTTTATGAGGAATGCATTAATTTGCCTTAAAACTTCATGAGTGCGATTCGCACACGGTTCTGTTGGAATGATACAAAATTTTTCAATAAAAATTCTATATAATTAAATTTACTTTGGTTGAAAAAAATGTTTAAAATTGGAATATTAAAAAAATATTTATTGAAAATATATTTTTATGAGAATCGCATGAAATTTGTCTTAAATTTTATAAGTGCGAATCGCACACGGTTTTGTTGAAATGATTGTCGTTTTACAATTTATGAGGCACGAAGTACATATTGTTGCAGCGCTTAACTTTTTAATAATTTGTAAGCGTGAATAGTACAGTGCCTTTTTATTATATTAATTGTTGTTTTAACAATTTATAGCGCACGAAGCAGACATGGCACCGTTATAGCTATGTCTGTAGTGACGTTTTATTGGGACGAGGTGCAAAGGGGCTCAATATTCTGATCAAGGTTTGAGTGTATTTCCCAGCAGGTGGTGCTGCTGTGCTGCTATTTTTCAGGATTTCTGTGATAGCTATATTATAAGAACTAATGCATGGAATCTAACAAAATGGAACAAAACTGCATATTCTATTAGACATTCAGATGACTAGATGTTGATTAGGTTTGTATGCATAATCTCCCAGTTGGTGGCACTGTTATGCTGATATTTTGAGGATTTTCGCGACTGCTTTATCTAAATTAATAATGCATGGAATTGTGCTAAATTTATATTAATCCATTATTGATCAGGAAACACACATAATTCAGTTTCAGCGTCAGCTGTATATTTAAAGCTATTACATATATATCTATTTTATCTGGGAGATGAGGAAGATTAGTGCAGGGAACGCAGGACAGATATTCTAATTTATCATATAAAAGAGTGACTTCAACTTAAACTATTTTTTGTAGTTCCAAATCGCTCTCGCGTGCAAATCAGAAAATTCCAATACGAGATTTCAATAATTTCTTTTAAGATATTAGAATAAGCAATATACTTTGCGGTCGCTATATAGAATAAAAATATCTAAGTATAATTTTGATTTTTACAACAATATAATAAATTGCAATGATAAAGATAGAGAAACTCATATTCAAACTAAAATGCTTGAAAAATAATGCTGTGTATAACATTTAGATGAATCAACTTGGTTCACATTAATAGAATATATCAAAATACATGACAAAGAATAACCAGCAAACAGAACTAAGAAATTTTTTAATATTCCCTTGACTGAATCATGAAATATACAATCTTAATCAGCATTTCAAATATCTTGATTAAACGTGTTAAAATTGTTTAAGATACAAGAAATGTTCTAGATTTTTACTTCTTTAGTATGCATAGGAAGAACATTTTGGAATGGTGAAAATTTTTGACTGTTGTATCTTTTATGGCTTTACACTATGGCTATCTTTGGAAAACGTCTTTCTGTTAGTTTATGTGTGTCATAATTTTTCTGGCCTTTCTGTCTCAAGAACAAAATACACGAAATTTCATAAAACAATAGTTTTTACGAGACTGTGACATGAACTGATGCTAATAAGGTTTGGGTGTTTGTCGCCCAGCAAGTGGTGCTGCCGGGACGGAATTTTCACGATTTCTGTAATACATTGGAAAGTTGTAAGAACTAATGCATGGAATCTTATGAAACTGCCTCTTCTCTTAAACATGCAAAAGAATAAATGCTGATTAGGTTTGTTTGTCTACCGACCAACTGGTGACACTGTTATGCTGATATTTTTGCGATTTTCGTGATAGCGCTATCTAAAGAAATAATGCAAGTAACTTCGTTTATATTTATATTCTGTTTGACCTTAATTTAACTCTTAAATGCCTGATTTTTCAAAAATCATTGTAATAATGTTTTCGGCTTTCATTTTTTAAGTAAATCATGGGAAAAATAGTTTAAAAAATTACATTTAGTTTTAAATATGGTTTACGGCTAAAAAAACAGTTTGTTACTAATCGGCAATACTGGTCTTTAATTGAAAAAATAATTTTCCTTGATAAAATTTTATAATATTAAACACACAATAATTTTAGGAACCATAATAAGAAATAAATTTTACTTGCTAAATGCAGAACAAAATAGGGTATTTCGCAAGCTTCCAAACAAAACAAAAAGAACATGTAGCAACAATTGAAAAAATAAATCTATCTTTATTCTTAAACAGCACAAATGTTGCCATCTACATATTGAAAATTGATTTAATAAAAATTTCAGGATGTATTTTATTGACAACATTAGGCATCATATCTTCAATATTATTCTAATAGTATTTCAGAAGCCTAAATTGGGTATGTTGCCGAAAAGCAACACCCGGCATTTAAGGGTTAAATGAATGACTTTTGGTGTCTATCGCTAAATTGGTTCCCGATAGACTGCCTTTTTTTTACGATTTGAGCGATAGTTATATGTCAGTTAATAGCAGAATTTTATCAAACTTCTTTATCTTTATTCTTTTAGACTTTGACTGAGACTTTTTTGAGCACTTTTTTGAGAGTGCTGATTCCGATTGGTGCAGATTGCAGAGCAAGTGGTACTTTTTTGAGGGTTTTTCAGGATTTTTAATGATTTCTACGATTCTCGTATGGTAGATATATATCAGCATCTATTGTATGAAACTTTACCAAACTTTATCTCTAAGATATTTTTTTTCAAAAAAATCCATGCTGATTCAAATTTGTCTTTGATCAGTCAACAGGGAACGCTGCTATCCTATCCTTAGAGAAAAGGGGATCAACAATCAATTGATGCAAATTAGTGAACATGATTTGCCGTATTATTACTATCTCCAATCTTCTTACTTTCATATACCTTAAATCAAATTGTTGTCAGAATCACCATTTTTTATTCTAACATTAGATATGAACTTGATTACGGAATATTAGTCCTATGCTTATGACACAAGTACAGGGTGGGGCATATAAAAGTGGCCCGGACGAGTAGATCAGTGTTGCCAGAAGGCTACTTTTTTAAGGTATCTGACTACGTTGAAAATGCATTTTTCGAACAAAATTGTCAAATTTATTTTATTTTATTTTATTAAAGACCAACATTTTACCTTTCCAAAACTGTATTTGTTTTTACTGTACGATAAATAGATCCGGAGTTGTAGCGGTTTTAAAACTACTCAACAGCTGTCACTCAAACCGGAGGTGCTGTTTAAAGGGCTTTAAAATTTAAAATTTTTAAATTGCTTTTAAAGAGTCGTATGTTTGGAGAAATTTCGCGATTTTGGATGCATTTGTTTAATAATAAGAAATGTAAATAATATGCTCCATGAAATTTAGATGTATGTTACTGTAAATTCTTGTAGTAAAACATAAATCTAAACTTTAAATGCATTTTTTGGAAAATGTAATTTTCGGTGAAAATTCCATACGCAAAACATGATTTCTCAAAACGCTATTGGAATATCACTATGAATTTTAAAATATATGTTATTTACACTATTGTGAAGGCAATGAACTAAAGTTTTAAATTTAGAATAATAATTTTTTGCTTTATGGATGTTTTTGTGGAATGACATCCATGAATTTTATGAAAATTAACATATAAACAGGTGCGATATGCTATAAGTTTTGAAATACTTAAAGAATTTCTTAGATTTTAGTTCATTGCCTTCACCAATGTCATAAGTATGAAGTGTAAAAAGAAAATTAAGATACATACAGTAGAATTTCCTTTAGAGCGTTTTGCGTTTCGGGCCAAATTTCACTAAATTTTAATATAAATTCTTTCATTTACTAAAATTTTATCAATGAATGAAATATTTTTTACTTTTTCTCACATTTTCTAGTCCTAATCTTAGTAAAAATAAATTTTAAATATAATTAAATAGCTTTTTTGGAAAAATTGCTCCGTACGTAGGCAGGCACCTTAAATTCAGTTTTCTTGATTATCACCACTTTTTTAAAATAGTAAAATTCACCCTATTTAATGATATATTAATTACGGTGAAAACAGGGGGGATTTTACCATTTCAGAAAAGTGGTGCCAATCAAAAAATCTGAAATTTAAAAAAGTAGCCCACTGGCAACACTGGAGTAGATACATGGATTCTCCGGGCCACTTTCATTTGCCCCACCCTGTATAATTATGTCTTATTTTCTGTTTTATAAAAATGCACCAAATTATATAGTCAGGGTGTTGCCAAATTTGACCGACAAATTCAGAGGTGTGATAGTAGGCTTCAAGTGTATAAAATTGCCATAGAAAGTGGCGTCTTAAACCAATTATTTAGTCACAAATACAGGGTGTTTCATCCTAACTGAACTTGGGCTGACGGCAACAATTTAGAGCAAAATAAAAACATTGCAATGAAACTGCAACGATATAGTACTTGTTTTGCGTGAAATGTTATAACATCACAAAAAGTTCTTAAAAAAAAAAAAAGGTGTTCAAGCAATCAATGATAACTTTTGCGATAACCCTCTGAATTTGTCGGTCAAAGTGCCATAGAAAATGGCGTCTCAAACCAATTATTTAGTCACAAATACAGGGTGTTTCATCCTAACTGAAATTGGGCTGACGGTAACAATTTAGGGCAAAATAAAAACATTGCAATGAAACTGCAACGAATTAGTACTTGTTTTGCGTGAAATGTTATAACATCCCAAAAAGTTCTTAAAAAAAAAAGGTGTTCAAGCAATCAATGATAACGTTTGCGATAACCCTCTGAATTTGTCGGTCAAAGTGCCATAGAAAATGGCGTTTCAAACCAACTATTTAGTCACAAATACAGGGTGTTTAATCCTAACTGAACTTGGACTGACGGTAACAATTTAGAGCAAAATAAAAACATTGCAATGAAACTGCAACGATATAGTACTTGTTTTGTGTGAAATGTTATAACATACCAAATAGTTCTTAAAAAAAGGTGTTCAAGCAATCAGTGATGACGTTTGCGATAACCCTCTGAATTTGTCGGTCAAATTGCCATAGAAAATGGCGTCTCAAACCAATTATTTAGTCACAAATACAGGGTGTTTCATCCTAACTGAAATTGGGCTGACGGTAACAATTTAGGGCAAAATAAAAACATTGCAATGAAACTGCAACGATATAGTACTTGTTTTGCGTGAAATGTTATAACATCACAAAAAGTTATTAAAACAAAAAGGTGTTCAAGCAATCAATGATAACGTTTGCTATAACCCTCTGAATTTGTCGGTCAAATTGCCATAGAAAATGGCGTCTCAAATCAATTATTTAGTCACAAATAGAGGGTGTTTCATCCTAACTGAAATTGGGCTGACGGTAACAATTTAGGGCAAAATAAAAACATTGCAATGAAACTGCAACGAATTAGTACTTGTTTTGCGTGAAATGTTATAACATCCCAAAAAGTTCTTAAAAAAAAGTTGTTCAAGCAATCAATGATAACGTTTGCGATAACCCTCTGAATTTGTCGGTCAAAGTGCCATAGAAAATGGCGTTTCAAACCAACTATTTAGTCACAAATACAGGGTGTTTAATCCTAACTGAACTTGGACTGACGGTAACAATTTAGAGCAAAATAAAAACATTGCAATGAAACTGCAACGATATAGTACTTGTTTTGTGTGAAATGTTATAACATACCAAAAAGTTCTTAAAAAAAGGTGTTCAAGCAATCAATGATGACGTTTGCGATAACCCTCTGAATGTGTCGGTCAAATTGCCATAGAAAATGGCGTCTCAAACCAATTATTTAGTCACAAATACAGGGTGTTTCATCCTAACTGAAATTGGGCTGACGGTAACAATTTAGGGCAAAATAAAAACATTGCAATGAAACTGCAACGATATAGTACTTGTTTTGCGTGAAATCTTATAACATCACAAAAAGTTCTTAAAAAAAAAAGGTGTTCAAGCAATCAATGATAACGTTTGCGATAACCCCATGAATTTCTCGGTCAAATTGCCATAGAAAATGGCGTTTCAAACCAACTATTTAGTCACAAATACAGGGTGTTTCATCCTAACTGAACTTGGACTGACGGTAACAATTTAGAGCAAAATAAAAACATTGCAATGAAACTGCAACGATATAGCACTTGTTTTGCGTGAAATGTTATAACATCACAAAAAGTTCTTAAAAAAAAAAGGTGTTCAAGCAATCAATGATAACGTTTGCGATAACCCTCTGAATTTGTCGGTCAAAGTGCCATAGAAAATGGCGTTTCAAACCAACTATTTAGTCACAAATACAGGGTGTTTAATTCTAACTGAACTTGGACTGACGGTAACAATTTAGAGCAAAATAAAAACATTGCAATGAAACTGCAACGATATAGTACTTGTTTTGCGTGAAATGTTATAACATCCCAAAAAGTTCTTAAAAAAAGGTGTTCAAGCAATCAATGATAACGTTTGCGATAACCCTCTGAATTTGTCATTCAAATTGCCATAGAAAATGGCGTCTCAAACCAACAATTTAGTCACAAATACAGGGTGTTTCATCCTAACTGATCTTGGGCTGAGGGCAGCAATTTAGAGCAAAATAAAAACATTGCAATGAAACTGCAACGATATAGTACTTGTTTTGCGTGAAATGTTATAACATCCCAAAAAGTTCTTAAAAAAAGGGTGTTCAAGCAATCAATGATAACGTTTGCGATAACCCTCTGAATTTGTCGGTCAAAGTGCCATAGAAAATGGCGTTTCAAACCAACTATTTAGTCACAAATACAGGGTGTTTCATCCTAACTGAACTTGGTCTGAGGGCAACAATTTAGAGCAAAATAAAAACATTGCAATGAAACTGCTACGATATAGTACTTCTTTTGCGTGAAATGTTATAACATCCCAAAAAGTTCTTAAAAAAAAGGTGTTCAAGCAATCAATGATAACGTTTGCGATAACCCTCTGAATTTGTCGGTCAAATTGCCATAGAAAATGGCGTTTCAAACCAACTATTTAGTCACAAATACAGGGTGTTTCATCCTAACTGAACTTGGTCTGAGGGCAACAATTTAGAGCAAAATAAAAACATTGCAATGAAACTGCAACGATATAGTACTTGTTTTGCGTGAAATGTTATAACATCCCAAAAAGTTCTTAAAAAAAAGGTGTTCAAGCAATCAATGATAACGTTTGCGATAACCCTCTGAATTTGTCGGTCAAAGTGCCATAGAAAATGGCGTTTCAAACCAACTATTTAGTCACAAATACAGGGTGTTTAATCCTAACTGAACTTTTACTGACGGTAACAATTTAGAGCAAAATAAAAACATTGGAATGAAACTGCAACGATATAGTACTTGTTTTGTGTGAAATGTTATAACATCCCAAAAAGTTCTTAAAAAAAGGTGTTCAAGCAATCAATGATAACGTTTGCGATAACCCTCTGAATTTGTCGGTCAAACTGCCATAGAAAATGGCGTCTCAAACCAATTATTTAGTCACAAATACAGGGTGTTTCATCCTAACTGAAATTGGGCTGACGGTAACAATTTAGGGCAAAATAAAAACATTGCAATGAAACTGAAACGATATAGTACTTGTTTTGCGTGAAATGTTATAACATCACAAAAAGTTATTAAAACAAAAAAGTGTTCAAGCAATCAATGATAACGTTTGCGATAACCCCCTGAATTTGTCATTCAAATTGCCATAGAAAATGGCGTCTCAAACCAACTATTTAGTCACAAATACAGGGTGTTTCATCCTAACTGATCTTGGGCTGAGGGCAACAATTTAGAGCAAAATAAAAACATTGCAATGAAACTGCAACGATATAGTACTTGTTTTGCGTGAAATGTTATAACATCCCAAAAAGTTCTTAAAAAAAGGGTGTTCAAGCAATCAATGATAACGTTTGCGATAACCCTCTGAATTTGTCGGTCAAAGTGCCATAGAAAATGGCGTTTCAAACCAACTATTTAGTCACAAATACAGGGTGTTTCATCCTAACTGAACTTGGTCTGAGGGCAACAATTTAGAGCAAAATAAAAACATTGCAATGAAACTGCAACGATATAGTACTTCTTTTGCGTGAAATGTTATAACATCCCAAAAAGTTCTTAAAAAAAAGGTGTTCAAGCAATCAATGATAACGTTTGCGATAACCCTCTGAATTTGTCGGTCAAATTGCCATAGAAAATGGCGTTTCAAACCAACTATTTAGTCACAAATACAGGGTGTTTCATCCTAACTGAACTTGGTCTGAGGGCAACAATTTAGAGCAAAATAAAAACATTGCAATGAAACTGCAACGATATAGTACTTGTTTTGCGTGAAATGTTATAACATCCCAAAAAGTTCTTAAAAAAAGGTGTTCAAGCAATCAATGATAACGTTTGCGATAACCCTCTGAATTTGTCGGTCAAAGTGCCATAGAAAATGGCGTTTCAAACCAACTATTTAGTCACAAATACAGGGTGTTTAATCCTAACTGAACTTTTACTGACGGTAACAATTTAGAGCAAAATAAAAACATTGCAATGAAACTGCAACGATATAGTACTTGTTTTGTGTGAAATGTTATAACATCCCAAAAAGTTCTTAAAAAAAGGTGTTCAAGCAATCAATGATAACGTTTGCGATAACCCTCTGAATTTGTCGGTCAAATTGCCATAGAAAATGGCGTCTCAAACCAATTATTTAGTCACAAATACAGGGTGTTTCATCCTAACTGAAATTGGGCTGACGGTAACAATTTAGGGCAAAATAAAAACATTGCAATGAAACTGAAACGATATAGTACTTGTTTTGCGTGAAATGTTATAACATCACAAAAAGTTATTAAAACAAAAAGGTGTTCAAGCAATCAATGATAACGTTTGCGATAACCCCCTGAATTTGTCGGTCAAATTGCCATAGAAAATGGCGTCTCAAACCAATTATTTAGTCACAAATACAGGGTGTTTCATCCTAACTGAAATTGGGCTGACGGTAACAATTAAGGGCAAAATAAAAACATTGCAATGAAACTGCAACGATATAGTACTTGTTTTGCGTGAAATGTTATAACATCACAAAAAGTTCTTAAAAAAAAAAAGGTGTTCAAGCAATCAATGATAACGTTTGCGATAACCCTCTGAATTTGTCGGTCAAAGTGCCATAGAAAATGGCGTTTCAAACCAACTATTTAGTCACAAATACAGGGTGTTTAATCCTAACTGAACTTGGACTGACGGTAACAATTTAGAGCAAAATAAAAACATTGCAATGAAACTGCAACGATATAGTACTTGTTTTGTGTGAAATGTTATAACATCCCAAAAAGTTCTTAAAAAACAGGTGTTCAAGCAATCAATGATAACGTTTGCGACCCCACGTTCTATGATAATTATTACTCGTCTGGATGTGTACTATAGCCCCTCTTATTTTGTAAAAACAATTTAGAATAACCCTGTATTTAGTTAAATTGATTGTTTGCATGAAATGTTGCTAAAAATTTGGTAAAAAAGAACCTCATTTAAAAAAAAAAATTATGAAGATATTACTAGGATTTTATGTTTTATCATCATTCTGTATTACCATTGAACTAAACATATGTATATTTATTTTATATTGCTCGTATTAAAAAAAAAAAACACTCCAAACGCAGGCAGTTACCTTAAGGAGCCGCTGCAATGAAACTCCCCGATCACGAAATTCCATGTTAACCTATGCGGAAACTTCGAAGCGCGATGACTCATTACCTAATATAATTATTAAAATACCGTTTTCACCATCAGAAAGTAGACGTCAGATGCCGATGATGTGCGTTTTTACAAATTGTTTCCGTAAATTTTAAGTATCTTTAAGAAAGTGAGAAATTTTAACCAAATGGAAATTTCAACGTTTATAGGGATTTTTCATGTACTTAAATTTTACGGAGATAATTTTAAAAAACGCACATCATCAGCATCCAACGTCTACTTTTTGATGGTGAAAATGGTATTTTAATAATTATATTAGGTAATGAGTCATCACTCTTCGAAGTTTTCCCATAGGCTAACATGGGATTTCGCGATCGGGGAGTTTCAATGCAGCGGAGCCTTAAGTAAAAAGCTAAACTTTTTATGCAGAAAATGAATTAAAAATAGTTTAAAGAAAATTGTTGGCGAAAAAAAATAATACAAAATTATATAAGGTAATTTCCATGTAAATAGTTTCTTTGCTTTCTATCCTGCTTTAATGAGTAGAACTTCAGTTGTTTTTTAGTGTTTATTTTTATAAAACTGAGGCTCAAATGGCTTAATTAAACTTTTTCAAATGTATTGATATACACCAAGTGTTCAGCTCTATTCAATATTCAACGAGTTTTATTTTTGTTTGGCATAGTAGTTAGAATTCTAAAGATGACTTTAAATTATCTAAAATTCTACACGCAGGAAAATAAAAAAATTAAAATTAATCCATTGTTTGAACTATCGACAGATGTTAATTTAACTAAAACGTTAAAGGTCATCCAGAAAAAGATCTGAAAATAGATTGAAGAAAATTGTTGGAGAAATAAGTAGTAAAAATTATCTAATTTCCAAGTAAATAATTTGTTTGTTCTCTTCCCTTGTCTAATAATTATGATTTTAATAATTTTTAATTGTATCGTAGTGTTTAGTTTTCTAAATCACAGGCTCATTTGTGTTAATTAAACTTATTAAAGTATTCTGTGTTACACAAAGTGTTCATCTATCTTCAGAATTCAGTGCATTTACCTACTTTTTTCGCGTAGTAGTTAAAATTCTAAAAATAATTTTAAATCAACTAAAATGTTATATACGGGAAAAGAAGAAAATTCAAATCCATGTCTTGAAATATCGGCAGATGCTAATTTAACTAAAACGTTAAACATATTATCTAGAAAAGACTGGTAAATAATTTAAATAAAATTGTTGGAGAAATAACTAACAAAGAATTATTTAAAATAATTTCCAAATAAATATTTTTCGTATTACCTGACCTGTTCTGATGAATAGAATTCTAATTGTAATTCTAGTTCTAATCTTAGTGTTTAGTTTTCTAAAGCACAGGCTCAAATGTCTTAATCAAACTTATTCAAATAATCTGAGATACATGAATTGTTCAGCTCTGTTCAGTATTCAATGCGTTCCCTTTCTTTTTTCGCATAGTAGTTAGGATTCTAAAGAGAGCTTTAAATTATCTAAAATGTTATCGATAGGAAAAGAAGAAAATTCAGATCCACTCATTTCTAAAACTATCGATAGATGCTTGAGATTAAACTTGTTATCCCTGAAAAGATTTGAAAATAGTTTAAAAAAAATTGCTGAACAAAATTCTAATAAAAATTATTTAAAATTATTTCCGAGTAAACATTTTCTTTGTTCTCTGCGCAATTTCAGTGAATGCAATTTTAATTGTATCGCAGTGTTATTTTTCTGAACAACACACACACACACACACACACACACACAAAAAAAAAAAAAAAAAATGTTATTTATTTATTTTTTATAAGATAAAAGCCCATTTGATCTTAATTACTTCATTACACTTTTTAAGCTTTAAATCTCTAATCTTCCTTTTATAAAGAAGATAGGATTTCCAAATAAAAAATATATAAATTTAATATTCAATTCAAATTACTTGTAAAATAATATTATGTATCATATTTCTATATATCATCTGTCTCCGCATTAACATAATAAATTTTCAATCTCATATACATATAAAACGTTCAGATAGCTTAACTGAAAAATATCGTATCTTTATTTTTTATATTTATTGATCTTGAAGTTATTGTCAAATCTTAAGTAACTTTAATTAAACTTGTTAAACTTTTCTTATATCCATCAAATATTCGGTTTGAAACACTTCTAAATTTATATTATGTACAAGGTTTGCATAATCAGCTTGATACGTAAAAACAGAAAAAAATATTCTTTTTCATATGCATAACAAACAACCAGAATTCAGATCTGAAAACAAAATTTTCCGTATTCTTATTCGTTAAATTTTAGATTACTATATAAGATTAATAAATTAGTCAAATGGTTTAATTAAACTTGTTTTAAAAAATAAATGAAATGGTTGTATTTATGTCGGCCAATTATCTGCACGTGGGATATAGGCCCTAAAGGGGGGAGTGCCTTCCGTAGAGGTCTTTCTAAGGGAACCTAACCCGTATTAACGCTTGGAGAACCAAGGTTCGAAGAAAACCACGAAAACTCCGAACGATTAGGCCGACGGGCGCGATTGGGATCGAACCCAGCACCTCCCGTCTACCAGCTTCGAGAGCAGAACCTCTCAAATAATTGAAATGATTCAGCTCTATTCAGAGTTTCCTGTAGCTCTCTACTTTTTTCCACGTTGTAATAAGAATTCTATAAAGAATTTCGAAAAATCTAAAACGCTCATACATAAAAAGAAGAATATTTACATCCATGTATTTCTTGAACAATCGACAGACGCTAATTTAACTAAAACTTTAAACTTGTTATTCAGAAAGGAATTATAAAACAGTTTCATAAGAATTGAGAAAGAATAAAACAAATAATTAAAAATTCTAGCGATTTCAACGCAAACATTTTAATGATTTCATTCTTCTCAGTTCAGTCCCAATGAATAGCATTCTATTTCCATCTCAGTTTTTAGTATTTATACCAGAATTATTTTAAGAAGATTGATTATATTTGTCAAATAAGTGTACACGAAAGCATGTAACTGTTTTGTTCTGAATTTAAATTAGAAATATTATAAAGCACTAAGTAAAGTTAATCAAGACAAATCAAACTCAGTATGTACCTCCGTTTTCAATTAAGTATAATGAAGTTACTTTTTAAATTTAATACGGGAAAAGAAGAAAATTCAGATCCATTTCTTGAAATATCGGCAGATTAAAACGTTAAACATATTACCCAGAAAAAAATTGGTAAATAATTTAAAGAAAATTGTTGGAGAAATAACTACTAACGAATTATTTAAAGTAATTTCCAAATAAATATTTTTCGCATTACCTGACTTGTTCTAATGAATAGAATTCTAATTGTAATTCTAGTTCTAATCTTAGTGTTTAGTTTTCTAAAGCACAGGCTCAAATGGCTTAATAAAACTTATTCAAATAATCTGAGATACATGAAGTGTGTAGCTCTGTTCAGTATTCAATGCGTTCCCTTTCTTTTTACCCGACTGCCAAGAAGACTTATGTGTTTCACGCGTATCTCGGTATGTGATTTCTTTATACTCTTGAAACACACCAACGGCTGGATGCATTTTAATGAATCAGGTCTCTATCGATTTGTCTTAAACGTCCGATGGTTATAGGCTAGATTTTGTTTTTATAAATTCAAAATGGTGGTAGAGACGGAAACAATTTTTTGCGCACCATATTGAGTAGTATATCATTGGATAGGTCTTTAAAAATGAAGACGATGTTTCTTTGACTATTTTACAGTCAGAAGCTCCGTTTAGCTATTACACAACCTGGAAGTTGGGTAGGTAGGATCACTAGCTTTACTGCAACTCTAACCTTCATAGACATCTATAGGCCTCATCAAAAGAGTGTTTATAGATAGGAACTAACAATTAAACACAACTTAAAAGTCATAAACACAAGTAAATAATAATAAAAAAAATAGGTAAGTAATATAAAAAATAGTTTCACATTGATGAGAGATAATTAATTAGTTCGGTTTTTACGCAGTCGGGTTTTTTGATTTTTTAAATTAAATTAATTATTTCGCATAGAAGTTAGGATTATAAAGAGAACTCTAAATTATCTAAAATGTTATCTATAGAAAAAGAAGAAAAATCAGATCCAAACATTTCTAAACATATCGACAGATGCTGGAGATTAAACTTGTTATCCCGGAAAATATTTGAAAATAGTTTCAAGAAAATTGCTGAAAGAAAATCTAATAAAAAAAATATTTAAAATAATTTCCGAGTAAACATTTTCTTTGTTCTCTGTGCAATTTCAGTGGATGTAATTTTAATTGTATCGTAGTGTTAATTTTCTGAAAGACACTAAAAAAAAAGGCAACATTTTTGCGATTCATTTTTTTTTTTTTTTTGTAACATAAAAGCCCATTTGATCTTAATTACTTCATTACACTTTTTAATCTTTAAATCTCTAACCTTCATTTTATAAAGAAAATAGGATTTCCAAATAAAAAAAATATATATAAATTTAATATTCAATTCAAATTACTTGTAAAATAATATTATGCATCATATTTCAATATATCATCTGTCTCCGCATTAACATAATAAATTTTCAATCTCAAATATATATAAAACGTTCAGATAACTTAACTGAAAAATATCATATCTTTATTTTTTATATTTAATCTCGAAGTTATTGTCAAATCTTAAATAACTTTAATTAAGCTTATTAAACTTTTCTTATATCCATCAAATATTCTGTTTGAAACACTTCTACATTTATATTATCCTCAAGGTTTGCATAATCAGCTTGACACGTAAAAGCAGAAAAAAATATTCTTTTTCACATGCATAACAAATAATCAGAATTCAGATCTGAAAATAAAATTTTCCTTATTCTTATTCGTTAAATTGTAGATTACTATATAAGCTTAATACATTACTCAAATGGTTTAATTAAATTTGTTTTCAAAAATAAATGAAATGATTCAGCTCTATCCAGTGTTTCATGTAACTCTCTACTTTATTCCACATTGTAGTAAGAATTCTATAAAGAATTTCGAATTATCTAAAACGCTAATACATAAAAAAGAATAAAATTCACATCCATCTATTTCTTGAACAATCGACAGATGCTAATTTAACTAAAACGTTAAACTTGTTATTCAGAAAGGAATTAGAAAACAGTTTCATGAAAATTGAGAAAGAAAAAAAAACTAATTAAAAATTCTAGCAATTTCAACGCAAATATTTTAGGGATTTCATTCTTTTCAGTTCAGTGCCAATGAATAGAATATTTCCATCTCAATTTTTAGTAATTACACCAGAATTATTTTAAGGAGATTGATTATATTAGTCAAATAAATATACAAGAACTATTTTAATCGGAATTTAAATTAAAATATATTATAAAGTATTAAGTAAAGTTAATCAAGACGAATAAAACTCAGTATGTACCTATGTTTGCCATTACATACAATGAAATTACTTTTTAAATTTATTATCGATTTAATGGAGGATAAAATATTTGGAAACGAGGAAGATAAAACAAGTGTGATATTCAGTTTAAAACACTTCCATAATAATATTATGTTCTAGATATGGATAAATAATCTTAATTCGCAACAGCAGAATACATTTTTAATGTGAGATACATATCAGTTATTCAGAAAAATGAACTTAGAAATGATTATTTATTCTTCAAAATCAGGAAATTCTTGTTTACGATCCACTTTTTAAGAATTTTCAAATGGCCTAATTTAACTTATTCTTCTGAGATACATAACGTGCTTCATTTATAATTAATATTAATGAAAATTTGCCGGACTTTGCAAATTCGATAAGATTTCTTAAAGAAATTTAAATTACACTAACCTGCAAAATTTGTATTGTGTCATGTTTTTTTACTTTTGATAATTGATGTCTTATTATGTCTTATTGAATATATATTTTCATAAGCTGAAACCGAAAATGGCCATCATTTGTTTGCCATAACGCAAAGATTTTTTGCAAATCGTAAATTTCAAAATTCAAAAGTAAAAAAACAAAAAAAAAAAAAAAAAAGCTTAAATCTGATACTATAAAATAGATATGCTTATAGCATTTTTGATAATTGATTTTCATATATTATTTTTTAGTGCTAAGTCCGAAAATGACATTGATTTTTAACCAACACGTCAGGGGTTTTTGCAAATCGTAAATTTCAAAGTTCAAAAGTTAAAAGTTAAAAGTGAACCTCTCACACGCCCCTCATTGGACCGCAACTGAAAGAATCCCCAGTATAAGCTAAAAAATTGAATAAATTATATAATTTTTAGCTTATGATAATTTATGCCTTATTGTGCCTTATTAAAAATCCTATGTATTTTGATGAACTGAAACCGAAAACGACCATCATTTGTTGCCATAACGCAAGGGTTTTTTGAAAATCGTAAATTTCAAAGTTCAAAAGTTCAAAGTTCAAAGTGGACCCCTCACACCCCTCTCATCGGACCGCTGAGCTGTTTAACTGAAAGAATCCCCAGTATAAACCGAAAAATTGAATAAATCATCTCTCTATTCTAAAAAAAAGTAACTACCGCTGTCACCGCCGCCGCCGCCGGTTTTGATTTTTTTGTGACCGGAGGCCTTTCTTCGTTAATATTAACAAAAATAATGCATACAAAAATATGAAAATCGGTGGTTTTATACAGAAATGTTTGATAAACACGCTGATGCAGACAGTTTTCAAATCGAAGAATTATTTTAAGAGTTATTTAATGCTAAAGTTGGACAAAATCGTTCAACTAAAAAAGTTTTATAGCAGCAAAAACTATACATGGAAGTGTAATCATTTTTAGATCATTTTATGCGTTAGAATTTGCCGGAGTGCAGATTGCATTAATTTTTTTATTTTTACTCATTTTTTCAGGTTTTATTTCTATTTTAAATTCAAATTTTCAGCATTTCTAGAGATATTTTTTGCAGATTTCAGAAAATTGTACTAATTTAAACTGTTGCCAACTGTATAAAAAGCGCAAGCAATAATGTTTGCTTCAAATTAAATTTTATTTACACGTGACTATTATAAACAGGAAAAAATCTTTCAAATTAGAAATAAATAATTACGTATAAAAAGCAGGAACTTATTAAAAATTACGTCATAAAAAGTATACACGTGAATTTTAAAAGAGAAAGGATATTGTAAAATAATAAATTCATTAACATGCGTTAGAAGTCTTAGGAGAAATGGCGTCATATTTACGTCACAGTATAGTTATTACACAAAATGAACACAAAATAATATTGCAAAAAAGTTTAAATTTAGAAATTGCGCTAGACATTTATTTGATATTTTGAGAATTAATTTAAAATATCTCATTTTAAAGAACTTTCTTTTCGCTTTGTTAAAAAATACCAGAAGTCAAACTCTCTTTACTTAATTCCTTTTATATTAGCTTATTTTGAAATGTTGTTACACGTGTATACGTCATCAAGTTATTTTTATTTCGACGTTTTATTTGTGTTTTTATTAATGTTGTACGAATTTATTTGTTCTTTCGTTATTTAAAATAAAAATTATATCAATTTGTATAATTTGGCGAGTGGTTTGGTGATTTATATAATTTGGCGAAATTGGTCGACAGGATAATCAAGTAGTACCGCAGCGGATTTGGCGTTAAAATTCCCCAATCAAAGAGAAATGAATAGAAATTCGTTTATAGGGAGATCGCCACTGTTTTTTAAATTATAATTCAATCTTTCGAAATCTTTTTAAAGCCGATCAAATTAGCGTGCATTTAGAGTCTGCGGTGTCTGGACGGGGGTTGACGAGCGTAGCTCGTAGGGGGCCGAGCCCCCTAGTATAATAAAATAAAATAAAATAGAACAAAAAATAAACTTTACGTTTATTTTATAGTATCTGATTTTCACTATATATATATATATATATATATTTACTTTTTAACATTGAAATTTACGATTTACGAAAAAGTCTTACGTTGTAGTTAAAAATGAAGGTCATTTGTAGATTCAGTGATAAAAAGTACATAAAAATCAATAATCAAAATTTGAAAAATACAACCGTCACAGTTATTTTATAGTGTCAGATTTTCGCTATTTTTTGACATTATAACTTTGAAATTTACGATTTGCGAAAAATTCTGACATGATGGTTGAAAATTAAGGTCCTTTTCGGATTCAGCGCTATAAAATACATAATTACATAAATACATAAATACATAAAGACCAATTATTAAAAGTTTAAAAACACAACCATCGCAGGCTTTTGTTATCTAATAAAATATCTGGCTTTTCTCTAATGGCTTAATTAAACTTATCCAAATTTCCAAAAATAAATATTGTGTTACAGCTCACTTCTGTGTTTAATATAACTAGCTTCTTTTTTCCTTATTGTAGTTACAACTCTACGAAGAAAATAAATTATCTAAATCTCTAATACATAAAAAGAAAAAAATTCATATCGATCTGATTCTTGAGATAGATGCTAATTTAACTCAAACGTTAAACTTGTTACACAGAAAGGAATTACAAAATAGCTTCATGAAAATAGAAAAAAAATAATTAAAAATTATATTTAATCTATAAAAGAATTTCTATGTAAGCATTTTAGTGATTTAACTGTTCCCTGTTCAGTCCCAATTAATAAAATTCTATTTCCATCTGAGCGTTTAGTATTTATATAAGAATTATTTAGAAAAAATTGGTTATATTAGTTAGACACACATACAAGAAGGCATGTAACTCTTTTTTTTTTTTTTTTTGAATTTAAAAGAAAAATATAATTAAGCATTAATTCTTCAAGACAAATCGTACTCAGTCTGTTGCTACTTTTTGCCATTACCTCTGCTCACAATGAAATTTACCTGTTAAAATTTAATATTGATTTAACGGAGAATAAAATATTTTGAAATGATAAATGTAAAAAATTGTGATATTCAGTTTTAAAGCATTTGCATAATAATGTTATGATTTAAATATGTGCAAATAATCTTGATTCGCAGTAACAAAATAAACTTTTAATTCCAGATAAGCATTATTTATTCAGAAAGCGTTACTGAGAAACAATTATTTATTCGTCAAAATAATCAAATTCTAGATTATGATCCACTTTACAGGAACTTTTCAAAAAGCTTAATTAAACTGATTCTTCTGAGCTACGTGACGTGTTTCATCTCTCTTTAATATTCAATATGTTTTGCCTTTTTTTTGAAAACTAGTTATGATTTGATAAATAATTTTAAATTAGATAAAATGTTTGATATAAGAAATACTAAAACTTCAGCCATTTCTTGAACAATCAACTGATATTAATTTAAAGGGTCCCAGGAATCTTAAAATTGGAAAAAATGGAAAAAAAAGAGACCATTTTCAACATTTAATACCTTAAAATGTAGGTTATTTTAAAACCCCATTTTTATTTGGATGAAAGATATAAGTATGTTCTTTCTTTTCGTGTATTTGAAAAATTGTAAGATGCAGAATTAGCATTCATAAGGAGCTCCAAACTCTCAGACATTTGAAGAGCTGAGTGGAAGAACATGTTAAGTAACAAAAATTACATTTGAAGAAATTTGATGTGAAAGTTCTTGTTGTCAATTTTAATGATTTATTTTCTGTTCGATACCATATGTTCAAAATATTAACAGGTGTGATACTAAACTCTATCAAAAAAACTTATTCATGTTTAAATTTGAAATATTAAAAATATTAATATTATTTGCATTATTAAATATTAAAATATTAAATATTAATGAATAATATCTTAAATCTTCAAGGCTAAAAAGAACTTTGGTATTTTAACTTTACCATGTTATAGAATACCTGATAACACCTTCGTCCAAAAGATAAAATCATTTTTAAGAAAATGTAACATAACATGTTCTTGCACTCAGTTCTTCATTTGATGAGCAGAAAATTGGTATAACAGCTTACGCGCAGGATTACAAAATAAATATTGGAACTAGAATGAAAATTTTGGTGCCTACTTAGACTTCAGATTATAATAATTACTCTGAACCTAAATAAATTTGTATTTAAAGTATTTTTTGATTTTTAATACAAAGTTGTATTTGGCTAATAGAAAATTTTGAAAATTTCAACAGTATAATCACATAAAAAAAATATATTTTTTATTAACATTAAAAAGGAAATTTTAGGTTCAGTTTATACAGACTAACATGAAACATATATTTCTAAAGTTTTATGAAAAATATCCGGAAGTCAATAAAAAAGTTAAAATTTCAGTGCATAATTCACCTTGATTAATAATAAACATACATAAGATACAAATAAATGTAAATATATTACTTAAAGTTGCGTCAAATTTAATAAAATCATTTAAAAACACATTAAAGTCATTTTAAAAAACAAAACGTTTTCAACCGACACTTACTCGGCCTTCATCAGTGAAAAACTAATAGCTATTGTCTCTCTGCGTCTCTGCTAGAAATAATATCTAATAAAGAAATGGTCTGTAACGATATATTATCATATGATATCCACGCAGTCTGGAAATAATTAATATATGATTGATAAACCTGTACTTTTTGGAGATAAAAAAATTGAATAACATTTCCGTTCCACCTTATATTCCATACCACCCTTGAAGTAAAATGGTCTGTTCCGGATGAGGCAAAATACGCAGAGAGACAACAGCTATTAGTTTTTCACTGATGAAGGCCGAGTAAGTGTCGGTTGAAAACGTTTCGTTTTTTAAAATGACTTTAATGTGTTTTTAAAGGATTTTATTAAATTTGACGCACCTTTAAGCAATATATTTACATTTATTTGTATATTATGTATGTTTATTTTTAATATCCGGAAGGTTTTTGAGATATCCTGCGCGTTATGCCCAAAAATGTCATTTGGAGAAAAATGACTTCAAAGAAACGGACATGCTTCAGCTATTGAGAGGGTATAATTCTGAAAGCCATAACTTTTATTCTAATGGGAATTTAAAGGAAACAATTATATCAAAATGTTCAGAAAAATAGGAGTTTAACATCTAAAAAAATTAAACTTTCGAAAATTTTGAAGCTTTAAGAGTCTTGAGACCCCTTAAGTTGTTATTCAGACAAATATAGAATAGTAGAAAAATATTGGAGAACAGTTTACCGAAAATTGATGAATTAAAAACTGATCGAAACTATTTCTGTGTTAACGTATAAGGTTCGATTAAAAAAGTGTCTGCTTGAGGTCGCTGCTGCAGAGTATATGCAAATTAGTGTCGAAGCGTCTATATAAGCACCTATATCGAGGCAAAGGATTATTGCGGCATTCGTTTATTTCCGAAATGTGTATGGAAATGCTGAAGCGTGAACAATGGCGATGTTAGTACCAAATGCGTACAAACAGGACCAACGTGGTGTTATTCTTTTCCTGGCTTGCCAAAATGCAAAAAACTGTAGAGATTCCTTTTTTTTTTAAATTTAGCTCATTGCAAAATTTACAAATAAATATTATTTTAAATACCATGTATTTACAGTTCATCTAGAATATATTCGACAAAACAATTAATAAACTTGAACAGCTTTTTAACGTTTTGTTTAAAGTTTAATACTTTAAAAAAGGAGCAATAAAAATAATTTAAAATATCGTGTATTTTTAATGAAACAATTAAACTACAAAAATAATGTAAGTGTGTATACAGCAAATATTCAGTTATAAAACTAGAAAAATATTCAATAAAACTTAGACGAATTTTAAAATTTCAATTTAAAAAAGTTCTTCTGAAATTGTTAATTATAATAAACGGTCAAGTGCGAGTATTATTTGCGCACAGAGGGTTACTTAGAATAAATATATGAATTTGTAATTGTATTATAAAAAAAAAAAAAAAAAAATGTTGCTAAAAGAATACTAAGATTTTGTAAAAAACTATACAACATAGGGTTTGGTATAACTATATATTAGAAAAGTGTAAATGGGTATACAATGAAAGTTCAAAGAGATATGGAACCTAAATAAATTCAAATATAGCTATTCGTATAATTCCTTTTTTAATATTATCCTAATCTGTTTATAATGAACTTAATTCGGTACTGACAATGAAAGCAGTGCATAGTTAAACTTCATTTGGCATTTCATGAAACTAAATTCAGCTTAGTAATAACCATTATTTCTACAGTGTAGCTAAAACAAAACCTTTGTTCAAAGTTTAAATCAGCATTGTGCTAAGCGCGCTTCGAATTGAGGTCTCAAAGTTGCAACGCCAGTGCAGTCATTGCCTCGTTTTTCCAGATAGGAGTTTAATTAACTTTTAAAGTCACCCGAGGCGTATTGAGAGATACAATCAATGGATACTATCGCGAATCCTACAGCATTTATACGATTCAGTCTAATTAAATCTTTCGAGGGCTATGCCCTTAAAAAACGGACACCTAATTTTAATTCCAAAACAGACAAACGACACCAAGAATATTTAATTAAAATTTTTCTTCTATCATGTACGTGAAAATAAGCAAGTTCGCATTTTCTAATAAATTCGTTTATAAATTCTGATGTCAGTTCATTATTTCACAAGTTTATAAATAGAAATACTCCGTGCCGGAAAGCATTAAGTGGTAGCAGGACTCTTAAAGCTTCAAAATTTAAGAAATTTTAATTTTTTTAGATGTTAAATTCCTATCTTTTCTGAATATTTTGATATAATTGTTTCCTTGAAATTCCCATTAGAACAGAAGTTTTGGCTTTTATAATTATACCCACTCAATAGCTGAAGCGGCGTTTCCGAAACTTTAAAGTCATTATTTTCCAAATAGCGTTTTATGGGCATAACGCGCAGGATACCTCAAAAACTTCTGAATATTTTTTCATGAAATTTTCAAAACATATATTTCATGTTAGTCTGTATAAACTGAACCTAAAATTTCCTTTTTATTGTTAAAAAAAATATATTTTTAGGTGATTTTACTGTGGAAATTTTCAAAATTTTGTATTAGCGAAATGCGACATTCCATTAGAAATATAAAAATGCATTAAATTCAAATTTATTTAAGTTCGGGGAAATTATTACAATCTGAATTATAAGTAAGCACCAAAATTTTCATTCTAGTTGCAATATTTATTTTGTAATCGTGCGCGTAATCTGTTATGCCAATTTTTCGTTCGACAAATGTCTAACAGTTTCGAGCCCCCTATAAATACTAATTCTGAATCTTGCAATTTTTTAAGTACATGAAACGAAAGAGCATACTTATATCTTCCATCCCAATTAAAATTGTGTTTTAAAATCATATACATTTTAAGACATTAAATGTTGAAAATGGTCTTTTTTTCATTTTTTCCAATTTTTAGAGTCCCGAGACCCCTTAAATTAGTATGTTTTTAACAATTTGACGTTTATTGCTTTTATACAGTTACTGGACATTACATTACACATATATATCATTAAAAGTTTTTAACTAGGCATAGAGTACGCCGCCCCTGTCCTTGTGTATGTCCAAACTGACCGTACCTTTAAGGGTTAATACCTTGGCAAATAAACGATGATTTTTTTTTTTCGAAAATCATTATCAACAATGCTTTTATTCTTCTGCAACGATAGGTATATTCTGCGATGCTCAACAATTTTTCTGAATGCCCGTAAATCGAAATTTGTGTATAGCAGAAAAATGCTAATTACTCAAAAACTATGTGACCTAGGGTAATCGCTATAATTTTCCGGCAAGGTTTATATTAACGTCTACTACCTCTATTTTTTTCATAATTTTAGTTTCAGTAGATTCGGAATTAGATGGTAGGGGGACATATTTTTTCGCTACATTTTCAGCAATATCTTTGAAAACATAATACCTAAAATTAAAAGGAATGTATTTTTGAGTTCAGCATTACAAAAGCTTTCACAGGATACCCCACATGATATACAAAGAAAATATATTTTTTTAAAGTAGCATAATTAGCCCCTCTACATTTTTACTAAATATATATATGAATGTTTATTAATCTGAAAATATGTGGGCCAATGGTCTTTATTATTTCCCCGAATTTGAACTTTCCACGTTCCATAGTTTACGAGTAAAATGTCTGTGACAGTCAGTCAGACAGACGGACAGACACAGGAGTGATCTTATAATGGTTCCCTTTTTACTTTTTAAGTACAGAACCCTAAAAAAGATAAAAACCTTAACAGCTGGACCCTAACAGCTAAACCTAAACGGCTAAATTTATGTAAAACTTAAACAGCACTTTAACGTTTAGTCAACGTGTTTTAATTTTTGGAAATTGACAAGAAGAAAAAAGAGATTAAACATTAACTGTTTCTAATATGTAGCAAATTAACACTTTATAATAATAAACTAATTTCAAATTCAAAAGGTGTAAATTCAAACTTTAAACACCCATCATTTGAAAGAATTAAAGAACATAAAAGGGATTTAAATTTCAATAGACAGTCTACAGTTCTATCTAGGTTACCGTTTATAGGAAATATAAAGACAGTTCATTTCGATGATGTAAAAATTATTTCTAGATATTCCAACCCTCGTAAGGCCCTTATAAGATATTCTATAGAAATTAGTCTGAGGAAAGGCGAAGTTTGTAATGACAATATCTCATTTCAGGTTTCTAATATTTGGTTAAATGTGTTGAAAGAAATACATTTCTAAAGTTAAATTAAGTTTTTCCAAGCTTTGATAATAATATTTTAGTCTATCAACAGATGGCGCGATATCCGCGCAGACGTTACTTATGTGTGTATGTGATTTTTAATATATATTGTAGTATGTGTGTTTGATTATTGATTTTGATGATTATTGATCTTTTACAGAAATGTTTCCAATTTGATGTTTTTGACAGTGACTGTGTTGTGCGTAAATTAGCTCCGTAGAGGTCAAGAACCCCCCTGATGATAGGTCACTAGAAAGAGTCTGAAACGTTTGGTGCATTTTTAATGTATATTTAATATAATTTTTATATATGTTGTACGCTGATGAGAGTCTTGAGTGTTTTTAATCATTAAATTAGACAGCTTAAGACCAAGTTTTTATTCTACTTTTTCTTATTATCAAAAATGACTAAAAAAATATTAGTTAATTGAAAAAGCATATAATATGCTTAAACATTGTGCTTAACAGCAAAAAACTGTGTCAAACATCCAGTATGGTCAACCCTGTCGAGTTTTTCCTATTTTTTAACATTTAATCAGCAGTTAAATTTTAAAACTTTAGTTCTTTTTAAATATTTAAAAACAAAAACTGTTAAAATATCTTATGTCATTAAAGAAATAATTAAATTGAAAAAAATATATATATACATTTGTAGACACACTATATACCGGATGAGCCAAAAGTTCGTTAAAACTTTAAAAACTCATAAAAAAAGAATAAATTATGATAAAGGAGTGCGGTTTGCAAGAAATGGTTCACAAGGTAGTTGGATCTTTTTTAGCAGTAAAAAAAAATTAGTTAAAAAATTACATGCAGAGGGCGCTGACAACCCAAGACACAATGATCAGGACAACAATACGCTCCATTCATTTGTTCTTCCAATAACAAATGTTCAACATGACCTCCAGAATATTCTTCGACACAACCAGGTTGTGTCGTAGTACCTGTTTAATGTGTTTCGGGTCATCAGTGCCCTCTACATGTGATTTTTTAACTTTTTTTTTTTTTTTTTTTTTTTTTTTTTTTTGCTAAAAAGCCTTGTGAGCCTTTTCTTGCACAAATCGCACTCTTTTATCATATTTTCTTCCTTTTTTTATGAGTTTTTAAAGTTTTAACGAACTTTTGTCTCACCCGGTAGATTATACAATATACATTAAACAGATCGAAATTTTAGGTAAAATTCAAAACGTTATTTAAAATACAGTGTAACAATAAAGAAATGTTATAAAAAAATAAAAAATCTGAATAAAATGACAAAAAGTATGTAAAACATTGCAGTATAAAGAAACGTTAAAAGTAAATTTTACACTGAGCTAAGCATCGATCTGATAGATAAAACGTCAAAATGTCTTTTCCTTAATATATAGTTATCATGTAATGAATAAGCATTAGATTTAAATAGAAATTTTTACATTAATTCGTCTTTAAACTGATTCATCAGTAATTTTACACGAACCGACTCCCCCCCCCCCCCATTCAGCGATTATAGAATGTATAATAAGTATACCTTCCCTCTTTGAAAAAATATTTGAATATTTATATATTACAAAAGATATAAAGAAATCAAAAAAAAAAAAAAAAATGCGCTTAAATGACATCATACCATTATTACCTTAAAATCTTACGGATTAAAAGGATAAAAACGTACAAATTGTAAAATAAAAATAAAAATACAAGTTGTACAATTTTAAGAAACACATCAAGAAATTGCATCAACTCTAAAGAATATATCTTTTCTAAAGCCACAGTTAAAATTTATTAAAGTTTTCTGGGATACGCGGAGTTTTATAGTTCTATACAATTCTTAGAAATGCTTTTTCTTTTCTTTTATAGCAGTATGGGTTCTACAAATCTATTTTTAAAGTCATTTCGAGCATGATATACGTGGGGAAGAAATTCAAGATACATCCATTTCCAGAACTGTCGAAAGACACTGAATTAACGGTGAAGTGAGAATAATAGTTGTTATTCAGGAAAGAACCAAAAAAGCATCTCGCTTTGAAATGAGAATTAAAAAAAGAAATGTTCAAGACAGAATTTTGTAAGCTTCGGTGTAATTGAAAAACACTTTTTTTACTTTTCTTCCAATGCTTTTTATTCTGCGCAATGAAAATACACATACAAACATATACACGCATTCTTAGGTTAATCCATTTTCATCCGAAGTGATTACGCGGCAATTTTAGGAATTTATTTTTTGTTCAGAAATTTCAAAATTAGAAGTTTTACTTCATGTATTCACAAAATGACTGCCTTAAAATGAAGCAAAAATTATTTTTTTTAATTTAGTTATATGCGTGCCATGAAAATATTTTCAAAAAACATGTACAGAGACAAAATTGCTGTTATATTTTATTTAATTGAGATAATATAAAATGAATATCGAAATAAATAAGTATGGTACTTAAGTCAATGTAAAAAGTCTTTCATAAAAAAAAAAAAAGAAAAAATTATTATTCTAAATTTCTAAATTTCTAAGATAATTTCTTGAAATGCACGATTCGGATGGAAATGTGTTAAATATTTTTAATATTGATCAACAAATCAATTTTTAAAGTTATTTTGAACATGATATACGTGGGGAAGAAATTCAAGATACATCCATTTCCACAACTGTCGAAAGACACTGAATTAACGGTGAAGTGAGAATAATAGTTGTTATTCAGGAAAGAACAGAAAAAGCATCTCGCTTTGGAATGAGAATTAAAAAAAGAAATCTTCAGGACAGAATGTTGCAAGCTTCGGTGTAATTGAAAAATATTTTTATTACTTTTCTTCAAATGCTTTTTATTCTTCAGAATGAAAATACACATACAGACAGACACACGCATTCTTAGCTTAATTTATTTTCATCCGAAGTGCTTATATGCGGCAATTTTAGGAATATATTTTTTATTCATAAATTCCGAAATTAGATTTTTTTCTGTATGTATTCACGAAACGACTGCCATAACATAAAAACAAAAATTACTATTCGGAATTTCTGTCATGAATTCAGAATTTCTACGAGCATTTCCTGAATCCACACTTTAGATGCAAATGGATTAAATATTTTTAATATTGGCAACAAAAAAACTGAAGTGGTGTGTGGGTCAAGCTAACTATATCTAAAAATCACTCAAAACATTTTGACAAAATTTTGTATTATATCATTTCTGAGCATGAGAAGGCAATTGGATTAAGTCACATGTTCGAGAAAATTCGAATAGTGGGTCATTTTTGGGTCACTGTGGGTATAATTATTGTATCTAATTCTATCTAAAAAAATGGCTCAAACGATTTTGGCAAAAAATTTTATTGCTTCGTTTCCCAGCACGAGAAGACCATCGGGACAGGTCACATGTTCGATAAATTTATATTAGTGGGTCCCTTTTGGGTTACCGTGAGTCAAGCTAATTTTATTTATAAAACGACTTTAAAGACTTTGAATAAATTTTGTATTCCATCATTTTCGGGTTCGAGAAGAGCATTGGTTAAGTCGCGTGTTGGAAAAAAATCTGTTAGTGTGTCATTTTGAGTCACTATGTCTCAGAATCTTGCCAATTGCATCTAAACAGCAAGAATGATACAGTGAGAATAGAATATCGAATTGAACTCAATGCTAATTTTGACCGAGCTTAGCTCGGTCATCCCTGCTAGTTGCATTTAATAGAGATAAAATACTGAGAACTCCTTTCATATATGAAAACTCCTAATATATGAAAACTTAAAATATGAAAACTCCTAAAATATGAAAACTCCTTTCATAAAATACGGAAAAAATACCATTTTAAATTTCTGGTATGAATTCGTAATTTCTAAGATAATTTCTTGAAATGCACTTTTCGGATGGATATGTGTTAAATATTTTTAACATTGGAAACAAAAAGCTAAATTTTGAATTTTTGATGTTTATTTATGTACATATAATAGAAATATTTACAGAAATATGTATAGAGGAAATCACTGTTATATTGTATTTAATGGAGATGATTTACAGAGGATATCAAATGAAAAATTACGCTCTCTAAGTCGATGCACATTATTTTTTGTGTAAATGAACTTTATGTTAAATAATTAAAACGCATGCACAGTGCTTTTATTCCTTTTTATGTGCGTTCGTAATTATATAAATACGTAGCACCTATAGTCGTCGTTCTGTCCGCATATAACAGATCAATAACTACCCAACCGAATGGTCTGAAATTTTAAATATATAATTGCTGTAAAATTTTGTCGAGTCATTTCAAATTTTATGAAAATCGGATGGATAGTTTAATTACAGGGAAAGTCAAAAGTTTTCCGTTACCTTACGGCCAATGGGAATAAATTATTGCAAGAGCAATTTAATGATGTTACAGCCTTCCAAATGGTCTGAAATTTTAAATATATAATTGTTGTAAAATTTTGTCGAGTCATTTTCAATTTTATGAAAATTGGATGTATAGTTTGATTACAGGGACAGTCAAAAATTTTCCATTACATGACGGCCAATGGAAAAAAAATATATATAAAGTGCATTTTAATGATGTTACAGCCTTTCGAACAGGAGGAAATTGATATGCACTTATGAAGTGACGTAAAATATACAAACAGTACAATATGCGGTGCAAAAAATATTTATAAAACTAGTTATAGTACGAACGCACCACATTTGCCACGTTTGACGAGCAATTTCCAAGTTGTTTTAGAGCGATATGGATGCTATAGATCTATTTTTAAAGTTATTGGGGAAGAAGTTCAAGTTTCATTCATTTCCAGAACTGTCGAAAGACACAGAATTAACGAAGAAGACGCAAATTACACAGAAGATTACACAGATCTGTTTGTAATAGAGTTTTACGTGATTAAAATGAAAAATCGAGGAAATATCTAAAACATTAAAACGCAAGGAGTATTTAAAAATTTTGTTTTAAAATTTAAAATTTTTAAGGGGTCTCAGGACTTTTAAAATTGGAAAAAAACGAAAATTAAAAAACAATTTTCAACAGTTAATATCTTAAAATGTATATGATTTAAAAAAACAGTTTTTAACGGGATTAAAAGATATAAGTATGTCTCTTTCATTTCATGTATTTAAAAAATTGTAAGATACAGAATTAGAATTTATAAGCCGCTCCAAACTCTCAGACAATTGTCCAGCAGAAAATTGGTATAACAGCTTTCGCGCAGGATTACAAAATAAATTTTGCCACTAGAATAAAAAAATTTCTGCTTAATTATACTTCAGCTTATAATAATTACCCTGAACCTAAATAAATTTAAATTTAAAGCATTTTTATATTTTTAATACAAAGTTGTATTTATCTAATGCAAAATTTTGAAAATCTGAACAGTATAATCACCTAAAAAAATATTTTTTTGAGCTATAAAAATGAAATTTTAGGTTTAGTTTATACAAACTAACATGAAACATATGTTTTGAAAATTTCATAAAAAAAATATTCATAAGTTTTTGAGATATCCTGCGCGATATACCCAAAAACATGATTTGGAGAAAAATGACCTCAATATTTCGGAAACACCGATTTAGCTATTGAGCGGGTATAATTCTAATAGCCATAACTTCTGTTCTAATGGGAATTTCAAGAAAACAGTCATACCAAAATGTTTAGAAAAGAAAGAAGTTTAACATCTCAAATAATTAAAATTTCGAAACTTTTGAAACTTTAAGAGTCCTGAGACCCCTCAAAAGATCTTAAAATGATAATAATATTGAAATTTATTTTAAGGAGTTCTATATACTTATGGTGAAATGTGTATTTGTACAAAATTTCAAATCTCTGTTATGAAAATTAAAAGAAATCTTTTAAACGTCCACTGCTCCCTTAAACAATTTAATAACGTAACTGTTGGAAGGTTATTTGGAAGATAAAATAAATTTATTATGAATTCGACATTCAGACCGACATTCAGGTATATAAAATTCAGGTACATAAATGCTCACTGCTTTTGCTGTTCTTCTAGATCAGGGTTCTTCAAATCAATTTTTTTAACCATTTGGAAAAATGGTTATTGTCCTCGGTCAGGGTAGGAAATCAAAAACATATCTGAAGCGTTTAATTAGTTGAATCTCGCATTTTATTCGTTTTCTGATTGGTCTATACAGTAATCTGTATTTTCCCTTTACTTTCAAGTGAGATGGATACTTTTGTTGCCACTATGACAAAAATTATTAAAAACTACAAAACAATTAATAACTCAGAAACAAATTGAGATACAGCTTTCAAAAAAATTGCAATTAAAAATGCATTTTTTTCTCTATACGGCGACACAAAAAGTAATATTGTGGGATGTTTAGAAGTCTAAAAATGAATGTCATTTAAAATTGGTCCAGGAATATTAATGTTTAATCCATGGCGTACGTAATCTATGACAAGCTCCGTAGAAGTTTAAAAATTTACAGTACCGAAAATTGTAAAACTGAAATTTCTTTTAAAATTTGTTCATTATGGGTCAAGAAATGTTAATGTTTAATCCATGGCGTACGTAATGTATGATCAACTTCGTGCGATTTTTTATGTCTTACATTTTAGTCTTTGAAAAAATAATTTTCCAAATAGTTGTAATTTGTTAAATTGCTTTTTTTTTTAAAATTATTTCGAGCATGATATACGTGGGGCATAAATGCGAGATTCATCCATTTTCTGAACCGTTGAAATACACTGAATTAACGGAGATGTGAGAACAATTGTTGTTATTCAAGTAGGAACCAGAAAGGCATCTCGCTTTAAAATGAAAATAAAAAAATAAATTTTCGAATAGTTTGTTGCAAGCTTCGAAGTAATTGAAAAATGCTTTTCATTTTGCCTTTTAATGCGTTTATTATTCTCCAGAATTAAAACACACATACAGACACACGCATAAGTATGCTAAACAATTTAATATCGCAATTGTTGGAAGGTTCTGTGAATGAAAAAATTAATTATGAATTTAGAAATTTTTCCAATACATCCAGACCGACATCTTTGCCATCGTAGTATAGAGATAGAATAAATAATAAATAAAGCACATATTAGTATTACGTGATCACGAGTTCTGGCATGGGTTGATGGAAATTGCTAAAATACGCAAAATTCGCATATGAAAGAATGAAATAGTACTAAAATAGCTTGCCTTGTGGATTATATTTTTCCAAAATTAGAAAAAAATATTTATATTTACTTTTTTAATGAAATAATCTAGTATGTTTAGTCTGTTTGTGTTTTATCTCAGTTTCAGGTAATGTTCCATATTTATATTTGCTTAGTTCCCTTTTTTTACCCGACTGCCAAGAAGGGTTATGTGTTTCACGCGTATCTGGGTATGTGGATTTCTTTATACGCTCGAAGCAACCCAACGGTTGGATTGATTTTAATGAATGAAGTCTCTATAGATTTGTCTTAACCGTCCGATGGTTATAGGCTATGTTTTGTTTTTATAAATTCAAAATGGCGATAGAGACGAAAAAAATTCTTACGCACCATATTGGGTGGCATATCTTTGGATAGGTCTTTCAAAATGACGACGATGTCTCATCGACTATTTTACAGTCAAAAGTGCCGTTAATATATTACACAACCTGGAAGTTGTGTTGGTAGGATCTCTAGCTTTGCTTCAACTCTAACCTTCATAGACATCTATAGGCCCAATGAAAACAGTGTTTATGGATAGGAACTAACAATTAAACATAACTTGAAAGTCATCAATACTAGTAAATAATAATAAAAAAAATATATGTAAGTAATATAAAAAATAGTTTCACATTGGTGAGAAATAATTAATTAGTTCACTTTTTACGAGGTCGGGTTTTTTGATTTTTTAAATTTAATTTTTACTTGTCAGAATAATAGATATAAAAAAAAGGAAATAATGAACAAATTCAAGCCTTTTTTCTTTCTAGAAATAATTAAATTCATCATACTCTCTGTTATGCCGTTTCCATTTTGATCACAACCGAGTTTTCATTCGTATCGGTCAGTATATTTGTTACAAATATTACAGTAACATTTGCAAATTCTTGAATCACAGCATTTTCACAGTATTACCGTGGAATTTCGGAATACCGTAATTTTCCCGACATTATGCTTGTATGATTTTCCAGATTTACAAAACTGCTTAATTTTTAGTAGAATAGCTTCCCAATGTAACTTGAGAATTATTTAATATCGTGATTATAAACACAATCCTAATCGTAAATATTATAATGTAATACCTTTTTGGATTATTGTGATATGATATTAATAGCAATTAATAATTCTTATTAATTATTGTTACTAATTATTAATAGTAATTAGGTTTTTATTATAATTATTACCATTAATTTAATGCATTTTTTAAATTAAACCACCAGTTAAAATTATTCAAAGGAAAAGAAAAATTACATTACATGTTTTGGAGAGTGATATATAATTTTAAAAGATTCAAAATACTGGCGACATGCACAAAATGAAAATTTTGTTATGCTATTTTATATGTGTTACATTATTAATCACACCCAATTTACGTTTGAAGATTTTTATACTCCGAAATAGAATCCACTACATCTTAAATAACTTTCATCTTTTATAAATTCTTTTGACTTTAATGTTCCGTAATAACCCCTCCTCTATTTTTTTAAACGCTTTATATTTTCAAAGGCTAAACTAGTACTAATGAAAGAATTTGAGACTTTCCCTATCTTTAGAAAGAAACAAAACAGAAAACTGAACTAGACATTTTATTTACCAAGCTTTGTTACGAACGGTTCCATTAGGCAGAACTGTCCTAGTTTGAAAAACGATAGTTTTTGAAACCGTTTTACTTCTTTATTTTATATTTTAGCCTTTCAAAACTTTTTTTCTCTCCGCTCTTTTGTTACTTTCAACTCCTTGTCTTTATTCATTTCCAGTGAAAAATGGATGTGCCCCAGATTTGGTAGTTGGCAATTACGGGAGCCTTACGCGCCAGTCCCCAGGGACTCAGAATGTCGCTTGTGATGTGTCAATCTGTACAGCTATAGTTGAAAAACAATTTATAGTGTATTTTATTTATTTATTCGTTTGTTTATTTTTCCGTTGATATGTATTGATGCAAGATTTCCGTCAAACTGACTTAAAATGATTTTGATATGATTTTTAGTTTTAAATTAGTTTCCGCTTCGATTCAGAGCTTGCCCCTGCTGAAGAAGGGTAAACAAGTTTTTAGAATGATGGATTGGAAGAGGGGGGGAGACATACGAGTCTCACTGCATTATAAATGATTCAAAGATTAATGAATCGTGTTCGAGTTGAATTTTCTAAAGAAAACACATTTTTAAACGCCGAGGAATAAATCATTCTACTGCATTTGTTAGAGGAGTAAAGTTCTAACAAAAAAGTAATGCTTGAAGCAGTGAAAAATAACGTGAAATTAATCTTAATTTCAATACCTGAAATTTTAAGCATTTTCTGGAAATATATGCTTTTAACATGATTAATTTTGGGTCAGCTGCAAATGTGTATAAAAACCTTCAAGGAAAGTAAATTGTAAATTGTTTAGCACTTGTAAAGTGAACAGTTTTCGATCAATTTTATGAAAGTAATTTCAGGTTATCCTTATCATTAATTTTAACACATTTCAAGCCGGTTTTATATTTTTATTGAATAAATATGAAAGAATATATTTCCTTTTGATTGCATTTAAGGAATGAAAATTGAAAATTGAAGTAAATCACTTGGGTTATTTAGGGTTAGTTATTTTCATCAGGGCAAACATGCTAGAAAAAGGTACACTATACTTATAGAATTCATTTTATAATTCAATTTTATTTAAGCTTTTCTGGTATTTCAAATCTTATTCATTTACCTTATAAAAATATAGACTTGGTGAACATATAGTAATTGTCAGTTATGGCATTATTTACGTTTTTACTAATTACTTACATATGCACCATTGTAACTTGCCTCTTCTTATATAATATTATAGATATAATATTATAGATCAAGATTTTCTTCCAACTATTGCAATATTTATATAAAATACCATAAAGTGACTTATATGTAAAGGAAAACATTTATTTTAACAACTGTATCAATTCCCAGGACTACGTTAAAAAAACTGCTAAATAATCTTTTGGAACAAAAGGTTACTAGCAAATTCAGTTATTTATTCTTTTCATTTTAAATGTTCTGAGCTTAACAATTCGTGATTGAATTTTGTTTTTAAATAAAACGCTAAGTAATTATTTTGTATATATTTAAACTAGTTAGATATGCCAATCCCAAAACTTTCTTCTATCTCATACATCTTAATATTTCAAAAGGTAGTTACAATTGTCAATACTTCAATATTATTAGTTTAATACTATATCAACTTTTTTTTCATCTTAAATTTCCGCTTCATTCAAATTAATCTGACTAAAAACTAGTTAATCTCAATCATGATATTTAATAAAATCAATACTTTTCGTTATTCTGTTGTACGTCGGTTGTTTGCGAATAGCCGGCTTAGCAGGATGCAAATTTCTCGTTACTTTACGGGCCGCCAATGTGCAACAGAACTACGAAAAATCAAGAAAATTACAGAAAAATCGCTATTACAGCTCCCGCATTAGGCGGAATATTTCCAAATTCAACTGGGGTCTGCTTTCCATAGCGAAAATCATATATGTGGAATTTGGATAAATTCTATTAAAAACTTTACATACTTTTCAATAATACAATAATGAAAACGGCACAAAAATCCATATTACACTGCAAAAAATAATTGTTGATTTTACAGTATAATACTGGCATCTGAGGTGCCAGTATTATACTGTAAAATTAACAGTAATAAACCGTAAACTAAACAGTAATAAACTGCTAAGTAGTAATATAATGGTATATTTCTGCATTTTTATTTATAAAACGGTATACTACTGTTTATTTACGGTTTATTACTGTTAATTTTACAGTATAATACTGGCGCCTCAGCTGCCAGTATAATACTGTAAAATCAACAATTTATTTTTTGCAGTGTACAGCACCCACTTCCGGTGGAATATTTCCAAATTCACGGAGGATCTACTAGACATAGCTATAAACGTATCTGTGAAATTTGGCTCAATTCTATGCAAAAAGTCTTACAAGTTTTGGTGGTACAATGGCGACAAACGGACACACGGACATAGACATTTTGCATGAACATATTTTTAGGGGTCTCTGTCCCCTAAAACGTATAAATACTTCGAAAAAATGTCGATTAGAATACTTTCTTCTATTATAGATAGAGGAAAGTAAAAAGAACATATTCGATGGAGAAATCTAAAGTTAATGCATAAAATACATTTTATTCGATTTTATTTCATATATGTGATTTAAATATAATTTTTTTTTCGTAAAAATTTTAAGTGATGTATATTACATGCACCCATAGAAGTTCGACGGAGAGAATACATCGGAAAATAAGTTACTGTGAAAAAATTTTAAGAAAGTAAAAGCGTATTTAGAAGAAAATGTTGATTTTATTAAATTTATGTAATAAGTATGAAATCACTTTCATAGTTAAAAATAAATATTAGGTTTTTTTCTTTCAAAGCGTTTCTTTCCACACTGCATTAATTGTAGCGCCACTTTCTGTTACAGTTCGAAATTTTTACATGAACGTACCAGAGATATCGTGACATATAACTGTTCATGGCAGTATACTGCTTGAGATCAATGGATACAAATCCGACGCAATATGCTTTCTTGCGCTCTATTTGTTATCCGAATGTAATCCAAAACTGCAACCAAAATGCAATCCGAATAAAAAATTGAATCATTTTAAATGAAACAGTTGTGGAAGAGTCTAATGTCCAATGCCATTATTAGGAGAACAACATATGTGGATGACTGAAGCGATATCTCTATATATTTAAACTATCTTCTAACTTTACAAGAAGAAAGTATTGGATTCGTAAAAAATTTCGAATTCCCGTTTTCGACGGATTTACACATTTTAGGGGTCAGAGATCCCGAAAAACATATTTTTAAAAAATGCCTGTCTGTGAGTATGGCTGTGAGTCTGTCTGTCTGTTTGTGACACAAACTTCGTGGGTGCTCTATCTCAAGAGCTAATGAACGGAATTTCATAAAACTTTAGATTCAGTTATTCCCTATATAAATTAGTGCTGATAGTCTTGGTGTAAATCGCCCAGCAGATGACGCTGTTATGGTGTATTATTGATGATTTCTACATTAGTTATATTTCAAGAACTAAGGCACGGATTTTTAGAAAACTTCAGATTCAGTTAGTTCTTGATATAATTCAGTTATGATAACTTTTTGGCGTAAATCACCAAATACGTGGCGCTGCTATCTGCATTATTCATAATTATCGCAATAGCTCTATCTCATGAACTAATGCACGAATTTACATCAAACTTCAGATTCAGTTAGTCCCTTATATAAATTAGTGTTATTTAGTTTTTGTTGTGAATCAACAGGTGGCGCTACTATGACGATTTCTGTAATAGCTCTACCTCAAAAACTAATGCACGGATTTTCATCAAACTTCAAACTCAATTAGAAGTTGACATACGTTGTTGCTGATTAGGTTTCGATGTAAATCAACTAGTCGGTGGCTCTGCTACAATGCATTTTTCAGGGAATAGATAGAAGAAAGTTTTGGGATTGCCACATCCGACTAGTTTCGTATTATAATTAGATACATTTAGATGGTTTTGCTTTCTTCCGGAAAATTAATTCTTTTTTAATAACTTTAAATTAAATAAAAGACCTTCGAAATTTTTTTTACGAAATCACGAAACACTTGAATGTTTTACTTTTATTTCTTCCTGAACTGTCAATTTGTATTTTAACTAATTCCAAAAAGCTTACTGACATTATTGAAGTCGCTTCAGTAATTTCTGCAAAAAAGTGGTTTCAGTATCAATTGTTTTTCATAGGATTTCGGAATCGTAATTGTCTTCTTAAATTCTTTTTAGAGATCAAATTTTCTTTGAGTACCTCATCTCTATCGCCAGTAATAGTTTTCAAGTCTAAACAATTATTTTATATGTTTCGTACAATAAATATACTTTATTAAGAAATCTTATGAAAAATATGAATATTTAAACAAATTTATAAAAGTGTTAGATGTAAAACTGAAAATATGTGGAGGCAAACCACTGAACTCTAAGTAATTAAAAAAAATCATTTGGAAATTCAAATCAAAATTTCTTTGAGTACCTCATTTCTATCGCCAGTAATAATTTTCAAGTCTAAACAATTATTTTACATGTTTCTTACAATCAATATACTTTATTAAGAAATCTTATGAAGAATATGAATATTTAAACAAATTTATATAAGCTTTAGATGTAAAACTGAAAATATGTGGAAGCAAACCACTGAATTCTAAGTAATTAAAAAAATCATTTGGAAATTGAAGGATTTCATTTTCTTTTCAGTTAATAAATATTTTACATTAGTAATGTTTCTGACATTGTGGCGTAAAGCTAATAACTTTAGAGAAAATTTCCTCGCTATATTCAATTTGTGTTGCCAGAATAGAAAGGTTAGAAAATTTCATAGCCTTAAGTAAAGATGATAATTCTTTTGCAAGAATAGATATGAATTTTTTTTTTCTGCTAGTATAGTGTGTGGTAAATCTACTTTATTTGACACTTCCGGCAAATCATCGTCTATGAACAAAATAGAACTATCATTTAATTTAAGCAGAAATTTATGAAATTCTGATAAAAGTTTGGTCTTTATCGTATATTTGTTTTATTAACTTCACATGTTCTTTTTCACATTACATTATTTTCCCAGATTTAAGTATTTCATCTTTCTGAGATTAGGTCCGAACCTTCATAGCTGCGGAAGGAAAAAATATCAAAAAATAATTTAGAAATAAATGTATTGAAATTTAGCATTTTTGTAAATGAAATGCATGCTTTTTCCTATTTAATTTTTGTTTTGTTTCTTTCAATATGGACTTTTATGATATCTCTAATAAACGTTGTTGATTTTAGCCAAAAACCAGTAGCTATTTTTAGATATGTATAACGATGGTGACAATGACCGGCACAATGGTTTTCGATTTTATTGCTCTTATATAACTTCTAAACTTTGTATAATTTCAATATTTAGATCATCGAATAGGGGAATAACATTTTTTTAAACTGTTAGCTCAACTGGATGGCTTTGTATGGATTTTTAAATAATTTTTGAACATGATTTTTTGATGGAACAACCAATAATGCATAAATTTATCTTTTTTAAACATCGATATAAATATGATACAATACCTGTCGGAAATAATATATTTATTTCATGATATAACTAAAGATTTGTTTACTGTAAATAATTGTTATTCGTATTAGGGAATTAAAAATTTTCCATTATATTTTTCAAAAAGAAAACCAACCTATGATATCCGAGTTGTTTTCAATAAATAAATAAAAAACATGGAATGGAATAAATATCTTTGTTATTTGACATTACTGGATACATAATTCATGGCATTCACACGCTTCAATCAAGTCTGAAAAATCAAGGTTTGTTCAATAGACATCGTTACTTTTAGAAGAATTCCGCATAAAAAAACCCATTCTAAGTACACTAGTCAACAAATTTTAACTTTTGTTCTAGCTTGTAAATGGGTGCATTTAAATAATTTTAGAGTGCTGAATTCAGTGGATTAATCAGATTCTCCCAATCACGTCGCATTTATTAGATACAAGGTAGTTACATAAAGACAAATATGCAATATTTCACAAATATTGACTGTTTGAAATACAAGCACAACATAATATTCATCAGTAAAAATCTTATCTTCATTACTTAACACAAATTATGAACTAATACTAGCGCAAAACTGTTGCACAAAAACCAATAATGCTAATATTAGCAATGTTCAAATGAAATTCAAATTTCAAAGTAATTGCTTAAGAGGCGCAAAGGCCAACATAGTGAAAAAGATTCCATGCCGGGACTCGAACCCGGGCCATCTGTATAGCGCACTGACGTTCTACTGACTAAAACACAAGGAACGATATCCAGCCTGGAAAATTTCTCACTATTATATGTTGGCAAGGCTACAAACACAGCTCAAGATAGAATATTTATCGTGAGCCACCGACCTGAGGCGAACACGAAACTTAATTAATTAAATCCAGCATCGGTTGAAACTATATTAATACTTGAAAATTTTTCAAAAGAGAAACATTCGCCTTGTTTGTTTGTGTTTTTGACGGTCAATTATCAACACTAGGGATATGGGCCCTAAGGGGGAGCAGTGCCCTTCGTGGGGGTCTTTCTAAGGGAACCTAACCCGTATTAACGATTGGAGAACCAAGGTTCAAAGAAAACCACGAAACCTCCGAACGATTAGGCTGACGGGCGCGACTGGGATCGAACCCAGCACCTCCCGTATACCAGTTTCGAGAGCAGAATCTCTAGGCCACTGGTGGGGCCATTCGCTTTGCATACAATATGCATAAGCTTGCATTGTATGCAATGCGAATGGTTCTCTCTGGAATAATTTCCATGTATTAGTTAGCGATGTTGTTCTTCAAAACACTATGATGTCTCTTTTGATGACAGTGCTGAATGTTTTCATAGTTCTTTTTTCAGCAGTATGCTTCAAATGAAGATTCTAACCTACATAGTCATCCATTTCTTTATTATTTGATAACAAATTGTATATTATAATTAACATTTCAAATCTATTTTACGAGGTATGTAAAAATTAAATTTTAAAATTTTGTTAAACCCTTATGTGATAGAAAATTTCTGATAGTAGATTCGGAATTTACATGCATAAATACATACAAAAATGTTTATTAAAAATCAGATAGAAAATGAGTATTGAGAAATGTTATTTTATTTTTTATTAAAAATCTTCAGACAATCTTATTACTTTAAATTCTCAGTTGTATTTAATTCCTTAAAACACGAAAATATTACCAATTTTAATTGTTATAAATGTCGAAAATTTCGCTGAGTTTTTCTAGTATTTCATAATGCATGTAAAAATTATTGTAACTGAAAAATAAAATAATAACTATTATATAATTGATAGAAACTTGAATAAATTTAGTGTTATACCAAGAATAATTCTAAATATATAGTTTTTAGCCTATCACTTTGAATGTTTAAACAGCTGAAGATTTTATTATTTTTGTTGCAAATATTGATTTGTAATAGTTGTGACGTTGAGCTAAAACAGCATTAAGATGAACTTTGTATCAAATTCAATTTATTTTTAACTTAGAATTTTTTTTTCAAATGCTCTTATAATCAATCATTTTTAACAGAAAATAAATTTTAGAAATGATCGATTGTAAGGGCTTTGCACCAGTATCAAAAATACTCAAGTGAATATTTAAATTATTGTTGTTTAAAACAATATATGTTTTCAACAACACTCAGTGTTTTAAACAACAAAATATATTGCCTTTACTTTATCGTTTATTTTCTCTACTTTCACAATATTTATTACATGTGTATAGTGATTTAGCGCATTTAAAAAATATTTTCTATTTATCTTTAAGCATTTATCAAATAATTTGTAAAGTAGAAACAAATACATAACATAACCTTAAATATTATGTAGTTTAAGGTAGGTAAGGTTTATTATAAGATTATAAGGTTTTATTTAAAGTAAAACATAAAAAAATTAAATAATATAAAATGTTTGGAATATAACACTAATACCAAGTGTTAGAGCACTGTTTATTTTCTACACGTAAGTATTGATGTGTAACGTTTGTGAAGATGATTCTAAAAACGATTTCAAAATAAATTTTGTATTAAATTTGTATTGATTGAAAATATATTTTTTAATGAAAACTAAGCGCATATTTTGAATAACTGATTCAACAAACCTGTGATGGTTGTGTTTTTTAACTTTTGATAATTGATTTTTATGTGTTGTTTAGCGCATAATCCGGAAAAGACTTTCATTTTTTACAATCACGCATGGAATTTTTGCAAATCGTAAATTTCAAACTCAAAATATAAAAAATAGCGATAATCTGATGCGATTAAATAGATGTGATGAATGTGTTTTTTAAATTTCGATAATTGGTTTTAAGTATATTTTGCGTTAGATTTGAAAATGACGCTCATTTTTAACTATCATGGCAGGATTCTATGCAAATCATAAATTTCAAAATTATAAAGTAAAAAAAAAAAAATATCGGAAAATCAAATACCATAAAATAGATGTAAAACCCTTCTTTTTCATAATATTTTATTAAATTGTTTGGCTTATACAGGTGATTCTTATAGATGAAAAGTTAAGAGGTCTGATTATTTTACGGGCAGGGGGGGGGGAGTCATTGATCCTGTAGAGATATGTAGTATTCCATTTTAGAAACTACCAGATTGTAGAGGTGATTCCCTTAAATTTCTAACGATAAAGGCGCACTATTGCTGGATGTTACTCCGAGATGAATCGCATAGAGAATGTAAAAAGAAACGCGCGAGACAGAACATGAGAGGCTCAAAGAAAGGATTTTAAATGCACAATATTTTACATGTTTAACAGTAAAATTACACAGTATAAGCTAAAAATGACTGAATCACTATGAAAAAATGTTTTACATCTGTTTCATAATAACAGATTTTCACAATATTTCGACTTTTTAAAAATAAAAAAAAATTGTGATTTCTAAAAAATCCTGACATGATGGTAGTGCTGCAAAACAAACAAAAATCAGCCATCAAAAGCTAAAAAAACAGCTATCACATCTACACTGATGTCCAAAATTAAGGACCAGTCACAAAATGCTAATTTTTAAGTAAGCGAATACTCAAAAGGAAATAGTATAATTCAAATAATTACTATCCCTACAGCACAGCTAGTCCATATAGTATCTCATTCATGTCACACATGGTCACAAGTGTCACAGTCACTACGGCGAAACAAAAAATAAGAAATTCCACACGTCTCATTATGAGTGTCAAATGATCACTATATGTGACTCCACTGAGACGTCAATGTAACTACTGCTTTGTCGCGAGTCACCAGGTGACTTTACAATGTAGTTACATTGTGACTCTCATATAACTGTCATTTTTTTACTCAATTTCAAAATTATCACGAACGTTGCATTAGGATACGTCACAAAATAATATCACATTATAGTCACATGGTGACTTTTTACAAAAGGGCACAATGATAACTTCACAGTAGTCTCTCTGTCACCTGAAAGTCATCATGTGACTTTAATGTGACATTATTTGAAAACTTATCACAATGCAGCGTTCACGATGACTTTGAAATTGAGTCTACAGATGACAGTCACATGAGAGTCACAATGTAACTACATTGTAAAGTCACATGGTGACTCGTCACAAAGCAGTAGTCACAGTGACGACTCAGTGAAGTCACATATAGTGATCATTTGAGACGCATAATGAAATGTATGGAACTTCTTATTTTTTTGCTTCACCATAGTGACTGTGACGCTTGTAACCATGTGTGACATGAATGAGATGTTAATTGAACTAGCTGTGCTGTAGAGATAGTAATTATTCGAATTATATTATTTCCTTTTGAGTATTCGCGTACTTGAAAATTAGCATTTTGTGAATGGGCCTTAATTTTGGACACCAGTGTATTTCATAGCATCAGATTTTTTTTACTTTTTAACTTTGAAATTCACGATTTGCGGAGAATACTGACGTGATGGTAAAAAATGGGTGTTATTATCTGATTTAGCGCTAAAAAATACATAACAATCAATTATCAAAAGTTAAAAAACACAACCATCGCATCTATTTTCATAGTATCATATTTTAGCTATTTTTTATGTTTTAGCTTTGAAATGTACCGATATGATTACCGATATTACCGAAAAATCCCGATGTGATGGTTAAAAATAAAAATCACTTTCGGATTCGGCGCAACAGAATACATAAGAATCAATTATCAAAAGTTAAAAAACACGACCCAACCCAAATTTTGCAGCCTTATGTTATTATCGACATGTTGTTCACTTTGTATTGTTATAACTTTAGTGAAAATTAACTATGTATGTTTTATTACATTTCTCTGAAATATTAATAATTACAAAAAGAACCTTCTTTTATTATATTGGCTTTTTTACTGCAAACATTAAACTTTAGTACATATAAATTTTATTTAAAATGATATTAAGATGAATTTTGGATTAAATTTAATACAGATTTAACTGAGAATGCTGCTTATATTGAAAAGTAAACAAGAACGTGTTTGATATGATTGATTAGCACAGATGTGATATATGTGTTTGCGTCGTAGGAATAGTACGGAAGATTAATGTGTTATATTTACGCAAAATATTTTCTGGTAAAAATAATTAATTGAGAATAGTATATCATCCAACGCTATTCATATAGTTACTTAAAGTTATGTTTCAGTCAAAATACTCAGGAAAAGAGCTTCATTAATAAATTTATATTACATTATATAATGTATGTAAGTATATAATTATATTACATTTATAATAATTTCTTAACGTTTATTGAAAACATTAAAATGTAGTATCTGGAAAATTTCATTAAAATCGTAGCAAAACTGAACACTTGAGGGAATCAAAGCAAAGTCTCACCACTCTTTTCTCACAACATTTTTCGCTTTATTCATGAGAGAAAATTTGATTTTAAGTAAGGTAACGATTATTATTTCAAAGCACTGGTAGAAATTATGTCAAAGTATTCCGAAAATACGGGCCTCCTATCACTATACTGTTAAGCATAGACGTATAGTTTCAATTTCAATAATACTTCAAATGAGATAAAGAAATATTTTCAAAGAGATATGAGTCAATAAAAAAATTTCTTAAAAATTTACAATATTTAAATTTTTATATGCTCTTCTGGTGTTATATTTAGTTAAAATATCCTATTGCACTAAGAAGTACTATGAAAAAAGTCCCATTGTTGTACTATTAAAACTAACCGAGTAATAGAAGCGTAACAAATAAACAAAGTTAAAAGCACCAAATTTTTTTTTAATTAAAAGCATACCGGTTTCGGTAGCATGTAGCATACCTTCCTCAGTGCTAAGGATGGCGGAAATTTGCTCACATATATAGGAGAGATGGGGTTTCAAGTTAAATGTTTATTGACCAATAGGAAAACAGAGGATTACAGGTAACAGCCAATAGGAAAATAGATGAGAAATGGAACCGAAATAGTGAGAAAAATTAAGAGAAAGAAGTATTTATGTAATATTTCCAACAATCTGATAATGGAGGAATAGCGAATTCGCAATTAACAATATTATTTAATTTGTTATAAATATGAAATTCTTCAAGGAAGTTAAGTTCATGTATAGAAGTAGGTTTAGAGATTATTTTAACCGAATGGAAGTCAAAAGTATGATTCATCTCCCAGCAATGTTTTTCAATAGAGGATTTATTGATTTCTTGTTTTTTAATACATTGTTGATGTTGTTTGATACGGAATTTTAAGCAGCGTTTGGTTTGTCCAATAATGGAAATATTACACTGGCAATTAATACTCAAAAGCTTCGCTGTTTCTTTACCACCACATGCTCGTTCTTGTCATACCCAAAGCCAAAAAATGGCCGCTTTTTATACCTTTATAAATCGTGTCATACATATTTGCTCTGGTTCTCAGTTATTTAATAGTGAAATTCAATGCGTTAAAGCCATTGCGATGGACAGAGGTTATAACTCTTTTATAATTGATACTTATTATTTAAACTGCAGCATCCTCGTTCCTCAAACTCTCCTCAGTCTTCTATTCTTTCCAATATTAACATTTTGTTATCCTTCTTTCCCAAATCAAGCTTTCCCATTGCTAAAATTCTTAGACAATATGAGTTCAAAATAATTTTTGCTCCTACCAATAAACTCACCCTCTCCAAACTCAAAGACCCTATTGAATTATCCAATTAATGGTGTATCTACCGTGTTAATTGCCAGTGTGACCTTTCCTATATTAAACAAACCAAACGCTGCTTAAAATTTCGTATCAAAGAACAATCAACAATATATTAAAAATCAAGAAATCAATAAATCCTCTATTGCAAAACATTGCTGGGAGATGAATCATACTTTTGACTTCAATTCGGTTAAAATAATCTCTAAACCTACTTCTATACATGAACTTAACTACCTTGAAGCATTTCATATTTATAAAAATTTAAATAATATTGTTAATTGTGAATTCGCTATTCCTTCATTATCAGATTGTTGGAAATATTACATAAATACTTCTTTCTCTTAATTTTTCTCACTATTTCGGTTCCATTTCTCATCTATTTTCCTATTGGCTGTTACCTGTAATCCTCTGTTTTCCTATTGGTCAATAAACCTTTAATTTGAAACTACATCTCTCCTATATATGTGAGCAAATTTCCGCCATCCTTAACACTGAGGAAGGTATACTACATGCTACCGAAACCGGTATGCTTTTAATTAAAAATTTTTGGTGCTTTTAACGTTGTTCATTTGTCACGCTTCTATTATATCGCACCAAGCTCTTTATAGTTAATTATTAACCGAGTAATAGCTGTTTAAAGTTGAAGCATCATTTTGTGCTGTGAAATAGGAGTAATTCACAAATTTACTAGAAATATAAATAATTGACAGATGTAAATAATTATTATAATAATAATAACTCAGAGTAAAATTAACATTACAATATCAATTTGAAATCTCTTTTGATTCTGACATATTAAAGAAAATATAGAACATGTACTAAAAATATAAGCTAAAAAAATAACGGAATTTTTGTTAAATGAAATGATAAAAAACAAAAGTCTGAATTCTTCATAAAATGATACGTATTTTAAAATGCTATTCGATTATCTAATCTAAAACCTTAATTAATAAAATTTGAAGATATCTTGAAACTTGCTCCAAGTGACTCCCTTCGGCTGAAATGCAGAAATGTACACGCGAAATAAATCATTCTAATACTTTAAGCACTTTATATACAAAGCATGGCCCAACTCATCTGTTTTCAGATGCAGAAAATTGGTATAAGTCATGCAATTCAAAATTTCTGAATTCGGTCAATTTTAGTGTTACAGTTATGGGACTTTTTTGTCTTGATTGTTCGTGTAATATTAAAAATAAAAATTACTGAATTCCACTTATAGGACCGGGTGTCCGCATAAAAATTTAAATTTCGAAACCTTTTCAGAAATGTTTTTTTTGATCAAAACGACTTTTAAAAGAATTTTTTACCTCATTTAAAACATTTTTGTAATTGGAACAATATGTCTATGTTTAACGGTCTAGAAATTAGCCATTGGACACCACTGAGAGTGGACACTCTGTATATATATTTGAAATAAATTTTTGAACAACTATGAAGAGCAACTTATCAATTTTGTAACTGAATTCGATTTATAAAAGTGAATAAAAAAATACGGCTCCATCCACCGAGTAGTCTTTGAGTTATTGTTAAATATCTACTCACATTGCAATCTGTTTTGCAACGAGTAAAAATGAATTTAACAATATTAGCTCTAAACTTTCAGATTTATGTTTCTTAAAATACTGGGCTAAATGACTTCCTGTTTGGTATCCTGAAATAAAATGTGCCAGCAAAGGAAAATATGTCGTCGAAACTAGTTATTCGTATTGAAAATTTTACATTTTGGTACAATTTATAAATGTAGACGACTCTATAAGAAATTTCAAGCATAATATTGATTAGTAGATATTATTATTTCTATGTTTGTAAATATTTGCACCAGTTGCATTCTTATTCAATGATTTGCGGCAAAAATAGTATGGATCGATCTCCTGTCTTTCACGATTGTACTGAAGATTAATGTTGAATTTATGCAAAATGTTTTGAAGTAAAAATAATTTATGCAGGACATTATTGCTTTAAATGGTATTTAGTATAGATACTGAATTTTATTTAAATAAAAATGTGTTAATACTTCGTTATAAAAAATTTGTAATGATCGTATTATTTAATAAATAGCAAAAATTGATTTTCATATGTGTTTAAAGGAAAAAATGTCTGATAAATTAATTTTATTTAGTTTTTTTTTTTTATATTTCTGCTCTTTTTTCACACAAAAGAATGAATATCTTAGTGATCTAACTGTATTATATGTTCGGTATTGTGTAATAGAATTAAATTACAGCAATACATTTAAAAGGATATGTTAATCAATAAATGCTTTATGTCGTTTAAATATGTTTAACCCTGATGCTTTAACTTCAGTTTAATTGCAAATAACAATAGTAATTACTAACAGTCTTTTTTCCCCAAGCGAACCTCCGATGTAAAAAAAATCTCGAACTAAATGAAAATCTTTATTTACTCATACATATTTACTTTTAACAATCTTGAATGAAACAAATCTTTTACCAAACGAACCTATGTGTTGGACACCACTGCTTTTGGCAGATCACACCCAGGCGTTCTACATACTCTCCGGTCTTTTTTTGAAAACAAAACTTGAATTTGTGCGATTTATTATTTAAAGATAATCTTTCCGAACGAAGCTACTACAATGGCCTTCGGCAGCGTAGATCTACGCGAACAACTACTTGATATAGTACAAAGCTATCCGTGGAAATTTACTGACCCCTCTAACGTCATGAAGGGTAGACCGACCTCTGAGCTGTTTTTCTAGCCCCCACAGAACCATTCTTTTTCTTTCATATGAAATGAAATTTAATCTGTGCGTTGTTTTCACGCGCTATTTGCATCATATTGTGGGTAGTTAAAGATTGGATAATTCAACAAATTTATAATTAAGTGAGTGTTTTACCTTTATAAATCTTAAATATGTGTATGCATTTACTTTTTACTTCTAATATTTTCCCCTGCTTTTTATATACTGAATATAAGCTATTTTTTACCACATGTTTGGAACGCGAGTGCTTTGTAATATCTGTTTTTCAATGATTATAGATCTTTAAAATAGTAAACATCAAAATTTTGTTAAACAACATGTACCGTTACAACCGATACAACCGAGAAAATCCCCAAATAAGAGAACAATTTTTGTTTTGTTTTGCATATCGATCCCGAAGCGGATGTGGTCGTTTAAAGCCCTTGAAAAAACGTAAAAAATGAAATTTTCCTTCAGATTTTTTTTTTTTTTTTTTTTGAAATAGTAAATAATATTTTTTTAAAACATAAGATACCGTTACATCTGGGAAAATTCCCGATCAAATGTATATTTTTTTTTCATTTCGGTTTGGGAAGTGGATGCAGGAATTTCAAAAATCGCAAAAAAACGGAGCGTTTTTCCCTTCATCTAATTGAGGAACAACTAATACTCCTTAAAGAGGCAGAAGTGATCAACTGAGCCTTGGAGGCTTGTACGATTTGTTGATTGTTTTCAATTAATATATCGATCTGATTCCTTAGAAAATGGGTGAAACGTGTTTCCCAGATTCTTAGGCGTTGAATGGTACCGATCTGGACTCTGTCCTCCGTGTGTTTCCTGAGGTGATAACGGTACACACATACACCGACAGTTGCTCTTAGATTTTAACAGTAAATAATTTCCTTTTCTTCAAATACTAAATGCAGCATTTTTAGAATTATTTAGAGTGATAGCAAGATGAATGTTGGATTTATTAAGTACACATTTAATCTAAAATGTTTTAAACATTCAAAGCTGTTGTTGATATCAAAATGAATTTTGCATTATATTTAACACAGGCTCAACTAAGAAGGTTTTTCTATTGAAAAGAGAGGATGTACGGTTTCCATATCAATGATTAGACGATATGTATGTGTTTACGCCACACGTATTTTCAGGAAACTTTAGTGTTGTTTTTACGCAAAATATTCTGCGACAAAAATATTTTTTGCCAAACAGTACATCATGCAACGATATTTCATACATACGGATGTGTAAAAACTGACCAAACTCGAAAAATTAGCATAACAGAGGAACGAAAAGACAAAATGTATCAAATGACCAACCATGAGTTAGACTAGGGTGAGGTAAGTTAGTTACATGCGTATATTTGCAGCATGGCAAATTGTGGGAGTATTAGGATATAAAGCACTCTCGCTTTGTTTAAACGCTCATATTTTCTGTGAAATCTATGCATGGTGTAGATCGGTTTGAACGATGACGAGTTCCTGCATCAGTATGATGTGTCCAACAAGTAATCTTGCAGACGACATATCGAGGAATTTAGGTAGAATCATTAAGAAGTTAGAAGAATGCCGAAGTATGAATAACGTGACCTAAAAGTTCAGGGTCACTCACAACATCGTGCCACGCGCTTGAATAAAATTTCAAACGACAGAAACAGCTATTCCAAAGCTTCGAAGTGGTCGTCCGAGAACAACTACAGCAGCGGCCGACCGGTATCTTGTCCTACAAGGCAAAATGAAAAAGCGGCAAACATTGTGAAATCGCAAAACGAGCTACTGGATATACCTATCGATATCGCATTTACCGTTTCCAGGAGGCTGCAGAAGGGTGAATTATGTGCACTATGTGTGATCTTAGCGCCTGCTGATTGGAGATGTCGTTTTCTGTGGTGCTAGGAACGTAAGCACTGGACGGACCAGCAACGGGGTCGAATTCCCTGCAGATCAGAACCGCTTTAATCTGACTAGTGAGTCTGGACGTATAAATATATGGAGATAGTGGCGACACGAAATCAACCCTCCAAAATTATCGGGTGACGGTGTTCCCGTTTGTGGAAGTATCATGCTTCGAAGCCGCACTAACATCTGCATTTCCCAAGGAAGTTCAGTCAGTTGCGCCACATTTAACCAACGTTCTTCTTCCTCACGTTATTCTTTTTAGAGGTCTTTAGTTCAATTTCATGTACAATAAAGCACCATTCTTGCAGTGACTGTATCTGAGCTGTTGGAGAATGATGATATGAAGCGCATGGAATGGGCCACTCGGTCTTCTGACCTAAGTCCAATCGATTACGTGTGGGACACTCTCAGGATATGCCTAACAGTACGTAACCAGCCACCAACATCGATTTCAGAGTTCCAACTTACGCAACAAGATAAATGGACTGCGATCCCACATCAGCTTATTGGAAACCTTGTATTGAGAATGGATAGACGATGCAAATCCTGTAACGTACTTAGGTTTCACCACATCCTCTACTACAGACCGGACTTTTCTTACACTTGTCACATGGACATTTCTGCCGCAGTTGTGCTCACATCTACACTGTTAAAAATCTGCAGCATTTGCTGCATACTCACTACTTTTATAGACTATCTCTATTCTGACAAATGAGAATGCTTCATAATATAGTCAAGTAACCGTTTTCTAAAAAATCGGTGGAGTGACTATGCAGCAAAGGCTACAGATTTTTAACAATGTATCATTTCAGAAAAGTTCCTTTTGTATCCTTTGATTTCCTTCTTTGAATGTTCTGTTCACTTTTTTTCATTATCTTACAATATTCTTACAATATTATTTTCTTACTTTTTAAGGTACAATTTGTATTGTTATGCAGTACTTCTGCACGACGTTACGATATGAAAAAACATCCATCCTTAACTTTTACACACCAGAGTATTTATTTGATTAGCCTCAATAAAGAATAAAGTAAAAGTAATTTTTTCTAATTTTGTACTGACCATATTAAATGTTTTAAGATTTTTTTATATATGTTTAAAGCATTAATATTGATAAATTACATTCTTTAATGCAGATATTTCTGTGTTTTCTACACTATTCTTTATGAATGAATATCTAAATGAATTATGAATGAATATGATGAATGAATTATTATGAATGAATTATTATGAATTAATGATTATTAATGATTATTAATTATTAATTATTAATTATTATTGATTATTAATTATTATTAATTATTAATGAATTAATTATTATGAATGAATATCTAAATTATCTATTAATATGCGTTCTACGGTGAAATAATATTATAATAAATATTATAGAGTTCGTTATACAGATAAACACATTTAAAGTAATATACGAAACGATAATTGATTTATGTCGTTCAAATATGTTAAACATTTCAGCTTAATTACTTTTTGCTGTAATTGTTGATTTGAAACTGATTTTGAAACTCATCTACACAAATATCCAAAATTTACTCAAATATCAAAATCAATTTTGTATTAAAATTGCGTTGGCATTGACGAGAATGCTGTTTGGAATGAAAAATAAGCAAGTTTTTGGAATGATTGATTAGTAGGTTGCTCTACGCGCTTCACAAGTGAAAATTAATTGAATGAAGATTAATGGATTATGTGTGGATATATTACCTCGAAGCGAAAAATTCCGTATTGTTATAGCTTATTTAATTTCACTTCGGAAGGAAAAACATATTCGGTAATACATAATTAAGAGTTTGGTAATGTATAATTTTGCCAGAACAAATGCATTAAATTGAAAAAAAAAACCCTGGTTATTTTATCGAAGAAATGTTTAGAAGTAGTTTTAATTGCATATTTAGAGAAATTTAATGCAATACTTTTATGTTATATACAGGGTGTCCACGTATAACCTGACCGACATTTATTTTCGCAATCGTTGATCCAAGATGCATACTTCCAATCACAAAAGTCGTCAAAAATAGGTGCAGAGTTAAGATAAAAAAAGTTTAAAGCGAAAAAACAATTTAGCGAAGAATTACAGAGTCTAAATTTTTATACGGTCCCCCGGTCCTATAATTTATATTTAGTAAAATTTTCTTGTTACACTGACAAGTAAGACCAAAAAGTCCCGTTATTCTACGATTAAAATTGACCGAGTATTAGCTGTTTAAAGCTGGAGCATATTTTTTGCTTCAAATTAGGAGTCATTCATAAATTTACTAGAAATATAATTTCGTCAGATATATTAAAGAAATTGTTGAGAATGAAATTAGCATTGCAATATAAATTTGAAATCTTTAATCATTCTGACATATTACTGCAAAATATACAATTTGTACTAAACATATAACAGGATAAAAATAACAGAATTTTTGCTGGATAAAAATCAACAGCCTCAGTTCTTTACAAAATATACATATTTTTAAATGCTGTTAGATTAAACTGTCTTTAAATTTTAAGTTGTGCCATGCTTTTTAGTTTTTGAAAATTGATTCTTGCGTATTTTTTAGCACTGAATCCGAAAATGACCTTCATTTTAAACCATCACGTCAGGATTTTTCTCAAATCGCAAATTTCAAAGTTAAAAAGCTCAAAGTTAAACTTGATCCCCCCTCCCCTCCCAACCTCATCGGAACCCTGAGCTGTTTAGTAGTGAGAATACCAGTATAAGCCAAAAAATGAATAAATTATTGAATTTAATAAAATTAAACTGAATAAAAAGTCTTACATCTATTTTATAGTATCAGATTTTTCGCTATTTTTTAACTTTGAATTTTACGATTTGCGAAAAATCCTCACATGATGGTTAAAAGCGAAGGTAATTTTTTTAATTGAGTGTTAAAAAATACATAAAACATAATTATAAAAGTTAAAAAACACAACCATTGCAGGTTCATGTTATCTAATCTAAAACTCTTTCTTTAACTTGTTGACAGTAATCTATTCGAATTTTTTTTGTGTTATCCGCTAATATAAGTATGTATAAGAAGGTAACCGTCGAAAATCATAATAATATTACATTGTCATCGGATTTAAGTCAGTATCCAAAATTTAATTTCGATCGGAGGACATCTGAAAGTGAGTTAAAGTTCTAGTACAAATTTTAAACTGGAAAGACGATCGTTCCAAATTAAACAAAACCTCATGAAAATAACATAATTTTTGTTAAAAGAAATCATAGCCCCAAATCCTTACAAAATAAAAAATATCTTAAAATACAATTATTTTATCTAATCTGGAACTTAAGTTAACTCAATCGTAATAGTTGTACGATTTCTTTCAAGGAGCAGATATCTTGAAATAAGTTTAAGTACTTTATATACGACCCCTGAAAGCATGGTCGAAATCATCTGTTTTGATATGCAAAAAAGTGGTACAAGTCATGAATTGCAAAGTTTATAACCCGGTCAGTTTTAATGTTAGATGAATGGGGTTTTTTTTGTTTTATTTCTTAGTGTCATAGTAATTTTTTTCTAAATAACACTTATAGGACCTTGGGGCCGTATAAAAATTTAAGTTTCTTAATTTTTTAATAAATGTTTTTATTGACTCAAATCGCTTTAAAAATATTTCTTTACCTTATTTAAACCATTTTTTTAATTGGAAGTATGCATCTAGGACCAACGGTTGCGAAATTAAAGGTTGATCATGTTATACATGGACATACTGTATATACACTATATGGCCATTAATGACCGGTAACTTTCAATTTTAGACATTTTGTCGTATATTGAAAAATATAATTCACATCGAATATTTGTAACGGAAAAAAAAGAAAAAAAAAGGAACTTTGAAACATTTCTTTATTTTATTATGTAACGTATTATACTCATTGTATAGTTTTGAAAATATAAATTTTTGAAATCCGGTCATTCATATGCTAACATATTTAAAAGTTATCTATCACACATTAAGTTATATGTATGTGATATCACTTGAGGTATGTCAATCCTTATAGCTTTAGTCATATTTTAAACTAAATATTCATGTTGGCATATCTGTGAAGCTAATCTAAATATAGATAATAAAATAAAATTCATATTAAATTTGTATCAACAATGACTTATAATCATGTTTCTATTTAAAGTAAACAAGTTTTGATTGATTAATTAGAAGTGAGATTTGTGTTTTTTGAGTGTTTATGAACGGACAAATGATTTATGAGCTATATGTAGAAGAAATATTCTGAACAAAAAATGTTTTATACTGATAATGCGTATTAAATCCCCCCCCCCAAAAAAAAAGATAATTGGCACTAGGGACTATATATATAAGAGTATGGCAAGCTATAATTCAACCAGTCCTGGAACTATTATATTAAATAGCAAAGAATAATTTTTTTTTCTCTTACGTCTTTAATATTAATTTTAACAAATAATTTTTATCATATATTTAGTGAAATTTAAATCAGTATTTTTATGTTTTCTGAAGCTTTTCTTTAAAAAATTCACGATTTATTAAAAGACTTTTGAAGTAAGACATATAATTCACAATAATGTACTTAATGTTATATAATTTGTTGTAAGCTTAAGTTTAAATTTTTAAACGTTTTACTTTTTAGTTTTAATGTTTTTTACTGTAAATATACATTTGTCTAAGAATTCGATCAAAAATTCGTATAAATTTGAATTTGAAATTAAATTTGTTCCTATAAGGGATTACTCTTAATCATAAATTTCGAGAAATTGATTTTTTGCAATTTTCCGTTTTAAAGACTTTGTCGAAAATGTGAAATAAAAGGCAGGTGCCGCTGCTAATTCGATATCCCCCCACTTGTGAAGTGAAATGAAGAGAACACTTCAGTGCTTTTTGTTGAACAACCGATGTAATGTTCGCTTCAAAAAGAAGCTATGAAGGAGAGATCCTTATAATATCTTGGAATACTCATGACGAAGTAAATGCGAATAAAATATGTTGTTAAGTTTAAGAAGCCACTATATCATTTTAGAAGTAACACATCTTACGTAACTATCTACACTCGGCATAAATTGGAACGAAGCCAATTGGGTTTCTATAGACTTTATCTCCTGAAGAGGAGCTACTTTATGATTGCTGGAATAGGTTATTCTATGCAATTAAAAAAAAATAAGTGTTCTACCGCGATTTTAACAGAAAACTTTAAACTCGTTTTTCTCAAAATGTTATTTTCCCAATCAGTACCACTATTAATAAAAAAACACATAATCCTTTCACTTTTAATTTTGTCAGCTATCTTATATAAATATGTAGGGACTGAAAAAAATATTTTTATATTTTTTTACATAAAATAATTATTTTTTAAAAAACTTTAACTTTCACTTTAGTTACTCACTATATATAAAAAAATAGACTTTTGTAAAATCCTTCGTTCAGACTCTATAATGAAACTTATTTAATTAATAAATGCTAATTTGTTTCATTTCTGGCAAAATTTAAGCGATAATTGTCACTGATATGCACCGAAAAAAATATTCATTTGAAGAGCGTAAATAATGCCAAATATATTTTATTTTATTAAATAATATATTACAATAATGTTTAAGTAATGTATTATAAAATTGAATTAAAGTCAAGTAAAAAAAAAAAAAAAATCCTTAATGAAAAAAATCGTAATAAATGCCATTTTATTTTACCGTATGACTATGTGTAACTCCTTAAATATCAAATTATATGATGAAACATCTAATAAAATGTAAGCAAGTTTTCAGAATGATTGATTATTAACGACTTTTACATGTTTCCTTCCGTTATAAATGCAGATAAGATTAATGAGTCATATTTAGGTTACACACTCTAAATTAAGAAAGGAAAGTTACTAACGAGTAGGCTTTTATCAATATTATTGGATAAGTAAATGAACATTTGGAAATATACAATTAAGAGTGGGTAATGCATGGTAATCATCCTTCCAGTGCTTGCCTAAGATGTAAAACAATCGATTATTTATGTTAGAAAGAGATTAAGGTTTGAAAATCAATTTTATTAATTATCCTTATACAACTGATACAGTTTTTTTTTTTTTTACTTGTTTATACATTCATGTGTTATCACAGCGCAAATTAAGACTAACATTTCCCTTTTCCTGATATTTTTATTTAAAATTTTTATACTCTATAATATAGAATTTTACTAACTAACTTGAATTTTAAAATGTTAATGCTAGGCTTTTAAAACTTAAATTTAAATAAATTTAAATGTTACACATTTAATACTTTATAAAAGATAAAATATCAGTAAAGAAATTGATAATTGATTCTTTAAAAATATTCGCAAGTATTACGTTATTACTATATTTTTTACTTATTTAAATAATAGTAACAATAACATTTCTTTCTTTATTCAATTTAACTTTTGCCTCACCATTTCTTCAGCTTTTTTTCAACTCCTCTATTTTCCGTTTGTTTATATTATACTCCTACTTTTTCTTGTCCTTTTCCTGCTCCATTTTGCCTTCCTCACTCTTCCTGGCTTGTTCGACTTCCGCCTATTTACCACTCATATTGCGTTTTCCTTCAAACCATGTGTAGATCAATTCTATATGATGCCATTAATTGTACTTATTTTATTATAGTGATATTAACGAAGTTGAAACTCTATCTGCAATTGTTTCAGAAACTTTATCTATCTGACGCCAGTTCTCGATATTTTATTATTAAATTTATAACACCAGTTTATAATGTTTAATTTCTCGATTATTTTTTGCATAAACAAGAAATATGGTTTTAAATGATAATAATATTTTTGTAATATAACACTAAAGTTTTATTATTTCGATTAAAAAAGAGGAATTATATTTTGAACTAAAATAGAATTTCATGTTGCTATTACATCTAGAAATATATTTATAAACATATAGTGGTTATATTTACAATATGATATACGGGTAACGGTAAAAAATATACACAAAGAGAAGGATATCTAAAGAGAAGTTATTGTAAATTTGTTATTAAAAGGAAATTAAAATAAATAATTTGAAAGGGCAGACTTTGTGATTAAAGTGATTTTATAAAATTTAAACCAATATAGATGTCATGGACAACGTTTTTGAACAAAGTACCTGCGTCATTAAAATGCTATATAAAGTTATATTTATTTTCACTCTTAATCCATTTCTTTCATTTTTCTTTTAACGAAATATATATTAAAATGAAAGGAAAGAGAAAACTTTTCCAATAAAATTTACCAATTTTGTAGTACATTTAAAGATTTGTAGACAACTACATTTACTGTAAATATAATTATAAACCTAATAATATTGCTTAAAATAAATTTTACACCAGCTTAAAGTATATTATACCCAAGTATATTTTAGATACGATTGTAAGAGAATTATATATAACATATAAAAATTAAAAGCAGGGTTAGAATCTTAAAGCAAAGCTTCTTTCATAGTTTAATAATATACGTGCGTTATCATAAACTATAACAGTTCTTTATTATTACCTAAAACTATTTTTTATAAAAACCCCAAGGTGTAAATAAAGAAAAAAAAAGACAAATTATTTGTTTAGAAAATGATTTTTAATAATTATAAACCACACGAATATTCTTTGTAGGTGTATAAGTGATATGACATCTTAATTTGTTTTCAGCTAAAATATTAATAATTTTTAGATAACTATTTTAAGATTTTAAACGGTCTTCATAATGCAGTGATAGCTGAAACATATAAAGTCATAGTTTTGCAGATATTTAATAATTGCATCGTAAATATGTCATCCCTTTTAAAGAAGGTACCACTAACAAGAAAAATATATAAAATTCGGTCTAATATCTCCCGTCATTTCTCCTTACTTATTAAGAAAGTAACAACCAAAAAGGACAAAACTTTCAATGAAATGGCTTCCTGTGTCATTCTTTCTTTTACTTTTTGATTTTATTTATATTCGTGCTTTCACTATGTCATATTAGTTTAGTAGATGTAACGCGGAGATTTACATGACATTAAGAAAAATGTACTTTAGTAATTTGCATTTTCATCTCTCCGTTCTTGGATGTCAGTAGAGTGTCAAATTAATCTTTGTCATTTTTTATAACAATAAAAAAATGTTAGAAGCAAATTACTGTCATTTATCGAAAGAAGAATTATGATACTTTGTGGTAGTCATAAGAAATTCATAAAAAAAGATCACAATTCATTTTATATAAAGATCTTCATTTTGGGTTTTAGTGAAGATAAAAACGGCTTTAGAGGATGATGAGTGTCTGAATAGTAATAAGATAAAAATCAGAGTAATATTAATTGTAATAAGAATTATTAAATATCAAATTAACTGTTATTATCATTTCGAGATTCTAAATTAATAATTGATTGCTTTTAAAAATTACATTTCTTATATTTTTTTAGGTACAAAACTTCTTGAAGTATTACGCCAGTCTGCATTTTTAAACTTTTTGTCAGATGATTTCTTATGATCAAGTTTTTCTGAATCAATTTTTGATGCTGATTTCGGTAATGAATCCATATTTGTTTATCACGTCAGGATTTTCAAAAAAATAAGAAGTTGTGCTTTCAATATTTTATTAATGCAATCAGAAATTTATCACAACTCCATACAAAGTATTTCATTAAACATGTTAAAAATGCTGTAAAAATGTCCATATAAGTTCACCATATTTCTTTTATAAAGCGAAATGCAAACAGTGTTCAATTAAACAAACTTTCTTTTTTTTGTCTTTCTTGTAGATCCTACTTCATCTTTTATGTTCTCTTCAACATCCAACAGTAGTCTGCCATCATATTTACATTCCATATTCCCCGGCACTTATTCTCCATCTCTTTGATATTCTGGTGAAAGTGCTTACCATGCTCTTCACTGTAATGTTCCAAATTTTCTGGAAAGTAGTCGATATGGGAATGCAGAAAGTGCATTTTTACACTCATATTACAGCCTAACTTCTTGAAATTTTCCAGCATTGTTTCAACAATATACCTATAATTTGGATCTTTCTTATTCCCCAAAAAGTTTTCGGTAACGCATTTGAAGGCATTCTAAGCGTCTTTTTCTATCTCATTCATCGCTTTTTCAAAATCTTTGTCCTTCATCAGTTTTTTGATTTGAGGACCAACGAAAATTCCAGCTTTTAATTTTTCGTGTGTGATGAAGGGAAATTTCATATTAAGGTACTTGAAGCAATATCCATCTTGTGGTAGAGCCTTTACAAATTGCTCCACTAATCCTAATTTGATGTGTAATGATGGAAGCAAAATTGTTTGGGAGTTTACGAGTGGTTCATGCCAATCAGACTGTATTCTAAAAGTCGTTAGATAAGTTGGCCTGTATCTAGAAGTACACTTACGTTATGTGTGACTACCACATAATGCTGGTTCTCAGCGATGCATCTTCGAAGCATCTCGGGTCAATTTCAATCAAATTATACGTGATAGAAGATAACTAAGAATAGTTTTGAAATCTGCATAAAAAAATGCATTAAGGGCAGTCATTGGTTTTTACTCATCTGATATCATGCAGAATAGTGTTATTCTTTTTTAAATAATTAATTATCTTGAGTGTTACAATTTCTGAGTGCTAGAGAATTAGAAATTAACTCTAACGCAAAACCAAAAAGATAAGATGTAGAAAGACTAATTTAAGCTTAAGCACAAATTAAAAATACTACTAATTTTCATGTTTGAAAATATTACATTTCGAATCATTGTTTTTTCTTTTCATTAATTATCACAAAGTTTATTTCCTGACCTTATTGGCAATATTATTATTGAAAGTAATTGAAAATAAAAAGGGAATAAAAATGCCTATCAGTCGATTGTGTGATAAGAAATGAATAAATTAAAGTTAGTTTTTTAAAGATGCAATATAATTCAATGGAATTGATAATGATTCCAATTGTTTTATAATACTAATTTATATTTAAACTTGAAATAATATTATTCATTTTTGATACAAATAATTTGCTGTATATTTGAATACAAAATATGTTAATTAAATAAATTTCTGCTTAGACCAAAAAGCCAATTTCGCTAAGATGAACCCTATCAAACTGAAATCTGTATTAATTTATCTCATCCATGTGTCCAAGCTTTGTGGCTATATCCTATACGTGTGGAAAGCTCATGTGGCGATATGCAAAAAGAGTGAAAACAGGTATAAATGTATTTTGGAATTGTAAAAGGAACATCATGTAGGCAAAGATACAATCAGATATTTTACTGGGGGCATAATTTTGGTATTTCTGGGGGGGGGGGGCAGTAGAGTTCCAATGAGGCTTTGCACTTTTAGACTATTAATGAAAATAAAATTCTAAATAATCCAGAGAGAGGAGGGGGGAGGGAGAATTTCGACGCTTTGAGAGGATCAGTCTTCACCACCTACAAGAAACCCCTTGAATTCACAGGTGTCTTTCTTTTATATTAATTATATTCATATCAATATATATTCTTTTGTACCCTTTTCAATTTCTCCTTTGTTCAAACTCAAGCCAAATTTTTTTTCAATAATGCCGTATTGTGTAATACATGTTAGCTAAAGTCAAATGATTTAGTTGCACGCTAACACAATAAAAACATTGACATTTGAAATTGTATTCCACTATCTTATACTATCTTCAAACTGTATTCATTTCTATACATAGTTTAAGAAATGCATCTGTATCTCTATACGATATATTCAGTTCTAGTACATATTTTGCCAATAGCTATTATGACTAGGGTATAAAAATGAAGATCACACAACAGGAAGTGGCATGAACTTTGACGTCAAGTAGTAAAATATTGATTGAAAGATAAACTTCCAGCCTTGTTCAAAGTGTTCCTGTATAAAGGCTGAATAAATGATTCCTATATATACATTTGATGCATGTCTTCGTTTAAAAGGTCAAGTATCTGGCGTTCATGGATTTTTTTTCGAAGGATTTATCTTTTTCCTAAATTTACCCAAAATAACATGTAATTCTGTGAAACGTGATAACGGACTGATTTAGGGATGCATTTGTTTTGCATTTATGTCACAAAGAAATCATGTTATGTATTGACACGGCAAACTTGTTTATGTAGTTAAATAAACCTTTTAGTAAAGCAATCATGCTTAAATATATATTAAATATATATTTAATATATATTGTAGCATGATTGTTTTATTATAATTATCGTAGATCGATGTAATAGTAAAATCTATTCATCGTTGTCCGGTCATCCAAGGCTGTCGTACAGATGGCTGGTGACTTCCCCAACATGGTTTATTAGTGAAAAATTGCAGACTCAGGTATCGGGCGGAGTAGCTCAGTGGTTAGAGCGGTAGTCTTGTATACTGTGGTCCCGGGTTCGATTCCTGGCTCTGACAAATTTTTCACTCCAGTTGGGTTTATTGTAATTATTGTTTGTATGTCTGCATAATATTTATATATACCTAAACCTTTTAGAGTTTATTTCGAGCAGCAAGTATATTGTATTATTATCATATTTGACTTTGAAGATCAACTACACAGACCTGCAAAAAAATACTTTTTGAAAATTGCATTAATTTTGACAACTAATTTTGATGTTTTTTTTTATTGCTGATTCAGAAAATGAAACCCATTTTTTTCTATCACGTAAGGATTTTTCACAAAATTATTCCATATTTTTAAAGAAAAAGCTGAAATCACGAAATTTTGATATTTCATTTATTTATAAATCCATATAAATTACATTTATATCTGAGTTCAAGTAATAGTTAAATATACGTAGAAGGTTGTAAGTCCTTAGAGTAATAGTTTTTCTTTACGTTAAAAGGTTTTTTGCCACTTTTCCTATTGTGAACTTTGCAGTGATGTCTCTTTGTAGCATCCAGCAGTAGTCGGCTATCATGCTGGCATTCCATTTGCCTTGCTATTGTCTCTCCATTTTCTTTATATCCTGAAGAAATCTTTCACCTTGTTCCTCACTAACTGCACCTAAATTTTCAGGAAAATAGTCTAGGTGTGAATCGAGAAAATGAACTTTTAAGTTCATATTACACCCCTAAAATCTTGAAATTTTTTACCATCTCTTCTACAATAGATTTGCAGTTTGAGTCATTTTTGTTACCAAGAAAGCTAGTAATAACTAGTTTGAAATATTTCCAGGCTTTTCTTTCATTTGTTTTCATTTTATTCTCAAAATTTTCATCTCTCATTATTTTCCTGGTTTGTCTGGTCCTACGAACACACGTTCCTTCAGTTTTGCTTCAGATAAACCAGGGAACTGCTCACAAAGGTATTTGAAACCTTCACCTTCTTTTGGTAAAGCCTTGACATATTTTTCATAAGACCTAATTTTATATGAAGTTGTGGAAGTAACACTTTTTTTGGATCAACAAAACTTTTCCTTTACCAGGTCCATGAGGGACAGGACGTATGGCAGACTGAATGGCAGGAAAAAATATTTCCTTTTTGTTCTTTAAATTGAAACCTTTCACATTACAAATACAAAAATAGCAATCATCACTGTGATTTTTAGGTTCTCTCTAAACCATTGGTATATAAAACCGAAAAGATTTACCTTGAAAGTTACGTAGCTTTTTACCTTGAAACCATTGCCTTAATTCTTCTACACAAATACGACAAACTTTGTGTGGAGCCCAAGGCTTGTCTTGATCGCCCAATTTCATGCCAAAATAAGCGAAATACACTTTTTTTTACAAAATCATAAATGCTTCTTTGTTGTTTTGTCACTGTATAGTTAATACAAATATAGCAGAAAGAATTTGGTGAATTAGCACATCCTCAGGAAGCCATGTTCTCTAATGCAGCAAGAACTAGAAGTAAAAATCACTACTATAACTTATACCTCACAGGTCGGAATAAAAACGCATGTGTACAGCACAGAGTATAGAAAAACACTGATTCAGATGAAGATATAAGGTCAGTGAAAAGGGGTGGCGAGCAGACACGTGCAAGCAGTAGAGATCCGGTTTCAACTGGTTTTCTCTGTCTTGAATTCTATATTTAATAGGCAGTTTACCGATTAAGAGAAATATTCTGTATTGGAATAGTTTCTTCTTTCTTTTTTATTAGTTTAATGCACAAATTTACTATTTTAAGTCCATAAATTTATTTATCAAACTCATACAAATAATAATTTTTGGCCCGAAATATACTAAATTAATAAAAAAAAATAGATTGCGATTTGTGATGAAACTGAACTGTACGTGATGGAATTTTTTCATTATTTTTCTAGTAATCAGCATCCAAAAAAACTATAAAAAATACTACTTACTATACCGGTAATTTTTTCATCGCAGGCTTGTGCTATTACATCACGGCGTCAGAGCAACTAACTTTCCAGAATTTTTGAATATTGCTTACTAAACAGAAATAGTTTTCTTATTTAATCGAACGATAACTGAATTAAATCTACCCACTATATATATAAAATCCTAATCAAAACGAATTTATGAAACGACTGAATTGAAACGAATTTATGTAACGATTCTATGAAACGACTGATTAAACAACTGATTATGTTTCACGGCGATTTCTCCTAAAATATGGAGTACTTTGCGATGAAATTAACACCGAAAATCCGTATTGATCCACAGATCTCAAAACTGGTATTAGAATTTTTAAATTCGAATTAGTTTTAGAAATATTAATTTTTTTCTAATTTTTTATACTTTTCTCTAATGATGGCAACTCAAATTTTATTCATAACAGATTTTTTTCATATTTTAGAAAAGGTGTTAACCAGGTTAAAGAAAGGTTAAGGTTTTAAACAAATTTGGCGACCAGTTTGGCCTCCTTTAAATGTATGCGAAGAAATGTATCATGTTACTTTTATTAATAAGTCAATTTGTATTTTATTATCATTTTATTTAATATAAAACTTTCATTTAAAACTGAAACATTAAAAATAAATGGCTTTCACTTCTTTCTTTTTTTTTTAAACGAAACGAAAAGAAAAATATTAGGCACAGATGTCATATACGCAACGCTATACCTAATTGGCGCCAAAATGGTGTTATTTTGCCTGACATGGTAACCCGGCTATTATTGTTTATTTATTAATAAATGTTTATTTGAATTTATTTTCTTTTGATTTACAAAAAATGTTATAAATTGTTTTGTTCTATAGTTATTAATTAAACCTTTTTTTATTTACTGATATTTCATTAAAAAATAACAGAAAATAATTTAAAAATACATATGTATAACCCGGTGCTTATATGACAATACAACAAATCATGACATTTAATTTCAACTTCAAAGCAATGTTTTAATGGTACTACTTCTCCCGTCGACCAATTTCGCCAAATTATATAAATCGCCAAACCACTCGCCAAATTATACAAATTGACATAATTTTTTATTATAAATAACGAATGAACAAATAAATTAGTACAACATTAATAAAAATACAAATAAAATGTCGAAATAAAAACCAGTTGATGACGTACCAGATGATGAGTAAATACGTGTAATTTCTTTAAAGTCAAGTGAAGGTGACATTTAGGATCAAAAAATTATTGGCATTTAATCTTATAGTTTGGCGACAGATTTTAGATATAACAGGCAACAGATTGTGAATCAAACATTAAAACAAACATTGGATGTCTTAACAGCAACTGATTATGCCTTAAATTTTTGCAATCAAAGGGAATTGAATGAAAACCCGTATACAGGGAGATCGCTACAGGTTTTTCCAGTATAATTCAATCTTCTCTAATCTTTTAAAAAGCGACCAGATTAGCGTGCTTTTAGTTTCTGCAGTATCTGAACGAGGGTTGGCGAGCGTAGCTTGCGGGGGGCAGAGCCCCCTAGTAAAGTAAAAATTTATTTTCAAAAGCAGCACTATACTGGATATTTGTCAGTCGGTAATTCAGGACTGCGGAGTCGGTGGGAAATAAATAGACGACTCCCACTCCGGGAATTTTAACAGATCCGACTTCGACTCTTTCGCTCAAAAATGGGCCTGAATCCGACTCCGCAATCCTGGTAGGTATTAGTGTAAATGTGTTACACTGTGTATTATTACTATATACAAATATGTGTAATCATTTTTGTAATGGGACATATAAAATATTCTAACACTCATATTGTTTTAAATATGATTTTTATTGAAGACATATCAATGTTTAAATAATTGATGTTTAATAAAACATTCTGCTTAAAGTTTAATTTGAAAACATTCATAATCTATTTTGTTTATGATACTGGAAAAAGATAGAGATATTCTGTAATTAAGTAAAACTTGTAAAATTGAACACTAACTTTTACAACGCTTTCTCTCTAATAAGATTTCGAAAAATAATTTATGGACGTTTCATTTACAACACTTTCAAGATATTTCGTTGTTCTAGTCTTAATCATTTCGCATGAAATATGAACATGTCCTAGATTTATAGCGAGGAATTATAGCTTAAAATGAGAATAAAGGGAGAATTCCCTAAGAGATGGCATTTCATATTAGTGCTGACACTTTAATATATTAAATTGGAGTTTTGAAACAGTTTATGCAATGACACACATTTTTTGGATTTGATTAATTTGATCATAAAATATTTCTTTATCCTTTTAAGAAATTGTAAAGATTTATTTCAGCCAGAATGGGTATTTTCTGATATTTTTGACGCAGGTCGTTTATTTAGAGTTATTAGTTTTGAGACATGTAATTTATGTAGGATAAATCGGATAATACGAAAATAATTTCCTTGGAGAAATTACTTGCATTTGCTTCAATTAGTAAGGGACATTTCATTAATAATTTCTCTCCAGTATTCGTAATTATATTTCATGCGCCAATGCATCTGGCTAAGCTTATGCAATTCATTTCTTCTTGCCTGAGCATAAAATGTTTGTAGATGAATGTTGCCGACATCAATGAGTTATTAAATTATTTTTCAATTTATTCTTATTGCAGTTTTTCTAATAAAAATGTGTTTTCGTCTTATAATAATTATTTATATCAATATTTATATATTTATTATATTTTTTCCAATAGTTTCAGAAGAAACACATCAAAAGCCACAAAATGTATTTTCAAATTTTATTCCAAGTTCATATTTATATTATTTAGCAATTTCTTCTTAAAATATTAAACAAGTAAATTAAAGATATCCTCACTTTTTAAAAATTTATTTTAAGTATTAATAAAAGCGATGGTTTGTATTCAGTCAGAAATTATTTTTTTAACGCGTTTATTGCACGTAGATAACCACGTAGTTTTCTGCATGTTCTAATGCTCACAATTAATTTAAAGCATCATAAATTGGTAATTTTTTTTTTAATTATAAAAGGAAATTAAAAATCAACAATAAAAAAAATTAGTCATTCGGACAAATTATTTGAATTCTTTGAAGAATTATGACAGGTCTAACAAATAGTCTTGGTTATTTTAACACGTTTTCTGCACGTAGAACTGTAATTACGGTTAGTTTATTACCGTACTCCAGTGGCGACTTGTCAGGAACATTTACGAAAAAAGTATAAAAATGTTGCAACCTGCAACTTTTAACACCGATTCAATGCTGAGTATTTTTAGGAAATAGATAAAAAAACCACATATTTTAATCGCATGATTATTCTGAAATTTGTAGTACTTGTAACTCTGAGTCGGGTACAAAATGTTTCACCATTGTTCTTATGTTGTAGGTGGGTTAAGATGTATTTCATGTTAAGGGGAGTTGGTACCATCTCAATTATTTTTTACTTATGTGCATTTACTTACTATATACACACATTATTAGAGGTAATTTGAAAAGCTGATTTTGATAAGAAAAAAAATCACTTTGTGGGCAAAAAATGAGAATTTTAATTTAAAAAAAGTCAAAGAATTTTAAAGTTTGCTGTTTTGTGATACATTACTGTGTTTAAAATCCAAAAACTTCCACAAATATTTGTTAAATCACTCCATTATTACTTACCCATCATACGTAGTATAGATTAAGGCTTGTAATCGTTTTAAAAATCGAAAAAAAAATTTTTTTGACGGATTTACACGTTTCAGACACTGTACATTCCGAAAAACATATAAAAAAATTGCCGTCCGTCTGTCGGTAAACGGTCTATCTTCCGAACAAATTGAGATAGTGACTTGAAATTTAGTGTGTACTTATTATGTAATAATGGAAAAAAGTTTATCCAATATCAGTAACCTCGATTATCCGGAACTATTTTTTTCTGACTCTCGAAATATTCAATCTGATAAACGTATATAAAACTTTTCGAAATTGTTTATTTTAAGGCATGGATATAAAAGACAATAAGAAAAACATAAAATTTGTATAAAGAATCAAGTCGATCGGATTATTAGTTGCCGAGATATTTGCAATTATACTTTTCTCACTCTTTAATTTTGCATGACCCTGTATTTCATTCACATTTCAATTCAAATATATATTTTAATTGGAAATAAGACGCTTAATTCGACGCAGTAAATTATTTGTTAATATGATTATCATTTTTGGAGTTATAAGGAAGTTTCTTGTCCGCGATTCGGTACTACTTGATTATCCCGTCGACCAAAAAAAATATCGCCAAACTATAAGTTTAAATGCCAATAATGGCTTATCGTAAATGTCACATTCACTTGACTTTAAACACATTATGCGTGTTTGCTGCGTTATCAATTGGTTTTTAATTCGACGATTTATTTGTATTTTTATTAATCTTTTAGCAATTAATTTCTTCTTTCATTATGTAAAATAAAAATTATGCCAATTTGTATAATTTTGCGAGTAGTTTGGCGATTTATAAAATTTATCGAAATTGGTCGATGGAATAATCAAGCAGCACCCACAATTTAGTAAAAGATCATTACTGTGTATTAAAAATATTTAAATATACGTTTAAATTTTATTTTGAAATTGGAATGCATTTTATAAATAGTTTACACATGTTTTATTTTCATATTTCATATTATGCATATCCGTGATGGGAAAGTTTTACGGTGGCCCCCAACGACTAGTATTTTTTGTATCCTCATAATAGTGTACTAAATAAAATTAAGGATGGATTTTACAATATAATGAAAATAAAAAATATATATAAATCGAAACATTGAACAAATCATGTTTTTTTCCTGCGTTTTTGCCTATGTTTGTATATATATTTTTTTCTCTTAAACTAATTCATAAATTGTAAAATCGATCCGTAATTTTCTTAAGTACACTATATTAAGGATATAAAATATAATGGAGTGATTTTACAAATATCTGTAGAAGTTTTAGTATTTTAAACACAGTAATGTATAAAAAACAGTAAAGTTTAAAATTTTTTAAATCTTAAAAAAAAAAAAAAAAAAAAAAAAATTAAATTCTCACTTTTTACCCACAAAATGATTTTTCTTTTGTCAGAATCAATTTATCTAAGTATTATCTATAATAATATGTTATGTAAATGTACATCAGTTACAAAAATCTTAAAAGTTCTTTAAACGGTACACAGTTCCCTTAATAGAAATATTAAAACATATTAAAATGTGTGTTGTTATGTCATGAAATATAATAAGATGATGAACCGAAGAGAAAAATCAGTATTGAGGGTAATTTATAACCCGTAATATTTTTAAAGACTTTATAACGATAAATAAATAATTGTTATGCATTAAGTGTAAAATTAAACAATTGCTGACAATGAATATATAAAAAGAAAGATGGAAATTTTTGCGAATACCAAAGACTCACAATTTTAGGATGATTGTTATTAAAGAAAGAGACGTAACCAGTTATATTAACATCTTCAGTTGTAATATCCTTTGAATTTTAAAACTAGATCAGTGAGCGAGTTTTTTAACCATTTGGAAAAATGGTTATTGTCCTCGGTCAGGGTAGGAAGAAAAAACGCATATCTGAAGCGTTTTATTAGTTGAATCCCGCAATTTATTCGTTTTCTGATTGGTCTATACAGTTATTAGTCACATTATATGTTCACAGTTAATCTGTATTTTCCCTTTACTTTCAATAGAGATGGATACTTCTGTTGCCACTATGACAAAAAAGTAATAAAAACTACAAAAAAAAATTAATAACTCAGAAACAGCTTTCAAACAAATTGCATTTAAAAGAACATTTTTTTCTCTATACGACGGTGTAAAAAGTAATATTGTGGGATGTTTAGAAGTTTAAGAATGAAATTTCATTTAAAATTGGTCCAGGGATATCAATGTTTAATCCATGGCGTACGTAATGTATGACCAGCTCCGTAGAAGTTTAAAAATTTAATCCAACCGAAAAATGTAATCCATGGCGTACGTGATGTATGATCAACTCCGTGCGATTTTTTATGTCTTAAATTTTAGTCTTTGAAAAAATCATTTTTCAAATGGTCGTTGTAATTTATTAAATTGCATTTTTTTAAATTCAAAATAATTACTAGAATTTTGGAACAATGTACTCTATTTAAAAATGAAATATTGCCATTAAATACAGAAAAGTTCATTATTTGAAATTTCTGGTAATTTTGTGAATACCAAAGAGTCACAATTTGATGATAATTGTTAATAAAGAAAGAGACATAATCAGTTACATTAAAATATCCTGTTGTAATAAGCTTTGAATTTTAAAACTCGACCAGTGAGCGAGCTTTTTTAAAAATTAAGAATAACTACTAGAATTTTGGAACAATGATACATACCCTATATAAAAACGAAATATTGCCATGAAATAAAGAAAAGTTCATTATTTGAAATTTCTGATAATTTTTCTGAATACCAAAGAGTCACAATTTAATTATAATTGTTTTTAAAGAAAAAGACATAATCAATTGTATTAACATCTTCATTTGTAATAAGCTTTGAATTTTTAAAACTCTATCTGTGAGTCAGTTTTTTAAAATTCAAAATAACAAGTAGAATTTTGGAAAAATGCTACATACTCTATTTAAAAATGAAATATTGCCATTAAATAAATAAAAGTTCATTATTTGAAATTTCTGGTCCTAATTTGAACAAAAATATGCTCTGTTCGCTATACTGACATTAGTTTTACTTTCGAAACATTTAGATTACTCCCAGTTGACCTAGAACTTTTACATTTCAAACAAAGGAAGATCCTACAGCGCACGTAAACGAAATAATCCAAAAATCAATAATTTATATCTCTTAGTCGATGTATTATGCGAAATTTCGATAATCAGGATTTACATAAACATCGTTTTACGACCGTGAATTTTTATTGCACTAAGTTGGAAGCTCTAAATTTTTTCACAACGATGACACCATATAGATTATCATTTCTTATTAATTTCAGCTAGATACCCTCAGCCGTTGGTGAGAATATTGTTCTTGACAGACAAACGGACAGCAAAGTGAGACTATAAGGGTTCTTTTTTTCCCCTTTTCGGTATGGAACCCCGGAAAATTACAAAAAGTAATGATTAATGATATTTATTTCTGAGATAAATTTGATACATGTAATTAAAAAAAAATGGAGGTCCAGTGCCATAGTGGTCATGGCATTTGACTGCCGCGTTGCAGGTTGAGAGTTCGACTCTCGGATGGGCAAGATACACTCAGCCTTTCATCCCTTCGAGGTCTATAAAATGAGTACGAAACTTGCTTGGGAACTCAATACCGAGGGCCCCGGGGTAGGCTGAACATCTGAGAGGCACATATGCTGTATAGCGCCTAGGTTCAAGAAACAGGGAAGGACACTGTAAGTCCAGATCTACATGGATCGTTTAGCCACAGAATTTAGTTTAGTTTAATCTAAAAAGGTGTTTGGATTTATTTAGACTCAATCTAGCAATTGATCAAAGTAATTCTACTTTTAGATTATCAGTAGACTATTAATTACTTAAAAAGGTTATTATGTTAAGTGTTTTCCCACCTACCTAATACTGTTGTTATTTTCTTAAGGACGAAATATGTAAAGTAATTTCTCTTTACCTTGTGTATAACTGTAAAGGGATCAGATTTGAAGGGAAATTATCACTTAAAAAATGTCATGTTTTAATCACAAAAGAGCATGTTAACAGATGTTAGAATATCGGTCAGTTACTACAGTATTTTCAACGCAGAAGGATTGAGTTACAACTTTTTTACTTTCTTCTATCTTCAATAGAAGAAAGTATTGTAATCGAAATTTTTTTCGACTTCCGGTTTTCGACGGATTTGCATGTTTTAGGGGTCAGAGATTCCAAAAAACATGTTTATAGAAAATGTCTGTCTGTCTGTGTGTCCGTCTGTCCGTCCGTCCGTCCGTCCGTCTGTCCGTCTGTCCGTCTGTCCGTCTGTCCGTCTGTCTGTCGCCATTGTACCATCATAAAGTGTATGAAGTTATGTATAGAATTAAACCAAAATTTTATTATAAGTTTTTGGCTATGGCAAGCAGGTCCTCCCGAATTTGGAAAAAATTCGCCAGTAGGGGGCGCTGATATAACAATTTTTGTGCGGTTTTGAATATTGTACCATCCAAAAGTGTATGGAGTTATGCATAGAATTGAACCGAATTTTTAGTTTAAGTTTTTGGATATGACAAGCAGGTCCTCCCTGAATTTGGAAAAAATTCGCCGGTTGGGGGCGCTGTAAATGCGTTTTTTGTGCGATTTTGAATATTGTACCATCGAAAAGTGTATGAAGTTATGCATAGAAATGAACCAAATTTTTATTTTAAGTTTTTGGCTATGGCAAGCAGGTCCTCCCTGAATTTGGAAAAAATTCGCCGGTAGGGGCGCTGTAATAGCGATTTTTGTGCGATTTTGAATATTGTACCGTCCAAAAGTGTATGAAGTTATGCATAGAATTAAACCAAATTTTTATTTTAAGTTTTTGGATATGGCAAGCAGGTCCTTCCTGAATTTGGAAAAAAATCGCCGGTAGGGGCGCTGTAATAGCGATTTTTGTGCGATTTTGAATATTGTACCGTCCAAAAGTGTATGAAGGTATGCATAGAATTAAACCAAATTTTTATTTTAAGTTTTTGGATATGGCAAGCAGGTCCTCCATGAATTTGCAAAAAATTCGCCGTTAAGGGGCGCTGTAATAGCGATTTTTGTGCGATTTTGAATATTGCACCATCGAAAAGTGTATGAAGTTATGCATAGAATTGAACCAAAAAAAAATTTTAAGTTCTTGGCTATGGCAAGGAGGTCCTCCCTTAATTTGTAAAAAAATCGCTCGTAGAGGGCGCTGTAATAGCGATTTTTGTACAATTTTTGTGCCATTTTAAATATTGTACCGCCGAAAAGTGTATGAAGTTATGCATAGAATTGAACCAAATTTTATGTGTTTATTTTTGGTCATGTCACGAAGGCCCTCCCTGAATTTGGAAAAATTCTGCCGGAAGGAGGCACTATAATTGCGATGTCTGTACCATTTTCATTATTGTACCATCGAAAAGTGTATGAAGTTATCCATATAATTGAACCAAATTTTTTGTGCATGTATCTGGCTATGGCAAACAAGTCCTCCCTATACTTGAAAAAATTCCGAAAGAAGGGGGCGGTATAATTCCGATCTCTGTGCCATTTTCATTATTGTACCATCGAACAGCGTATAAAATTTTGCATACAATTGAACCAAAATGTTTGTGCTTGTTTTTGGCTTTGGCCAACAGGTTCTCCTTGAATTTGGAAATATTGCGCGGTAAAGGGGCTCCGTGCTAGCGATTTTTGTATACTTTTCTTGATTTTTCGTAGTTCTATTGTGCATCGGCGGCTCATGCAGCGGCGGGAACTCGCTTCCTGCTATGCCGGCTATTCGCAAACAGCTGATAACGACAGAATAAGGAAAAATTAATAATTTTAACAAATATCATGAAATAGATTAACTCGTTTTTAGTCCGTTTAATTGACTTGAGCAGAAATTTAAGATGAAAATCAAAGTTGGTATAGTATTGAACTAATAATATTGAAGTATTAACATGTGTAACTAGGTTTTGAAATATTAAGATGTATAAGATAGAAGAAAGTTTTGGGATTGGCACATCCAACTTTTTTTTATTTGCTTCCAAATAATCCGATTTTATGGTCGCTTCAGAAATACTTAAAAAAAAAATTCTTTATATCTCTATTATATTTTTTACTGTGCCAAAGATTTAAAATGTAAAAAAAAAAAAAAAAAAAAAAAAAAAAAAAAAAAAAAACCTTTCGTTTTTGTTTCTTAATAAGTACAAATTAATGCACTATCTTTCCTATGTTATATCTTTTAGGAAATTTTGAGTTTTAGTAGTTACAAAGTAATTTTCCATCGAGTTAGCTGAAAGATGAGAAACATTTGAAGCGAGAAAGAAAAAATATTTTGGAGCATGGGAAGAGTATTTGTAACATCTGTAATTGTAAAAATTGTGATAAGTAATTCTAGAAAAGTTTTTTTTTTTTTATTTTAAAACCCTTTTAAAGTATTTGTATAAATTAATCAATGCAAAAACCCTTGACGGGTTAAAAGTTTCTGACGCAGCAATTTATCTTATGCTCTAAGAATTTTAAATATGGAACTTAAAAATACTGATATCAAATTTTGAGTGACGTTATGCTATTTCTTAAAAAATATATTTGTATTTATTTCATCATTTTATTTTTGTTTTATTTATAATCGCATGTGCAAAAGTTATGTTCAACATGAAAAGCTGCATAAAATTTTATTCGCTGTTGCTTTATCATTTACATCTCTCATAAATTCAAAATATGAGTTTTAAAAGATATGATATAAAATTTAAGTGACGCCTTGATGTGACTTTAAAAGGTTTGTTTTAAAATTCAATTTAAATTATTTTTGACTTGGTTAAAATATTTTTTTACATCTACACAATACTTTTAATTTTCCAATTCACTGTTAAATATATCACTTTCATTGAATCTATACTATGCATTGAAATGTATTTATTTCAATAAATTGATTTATCTTTTGTGTCACGCTATTCAAAATTGTGAGTAAGATTTATGTAAATGGTTTCTTTGCGTCATTGTGTCCAAACTACATGAAATGTATGAAAAAGGATAGTTTGACGCAAAGAAACCATTTACATAAATCTTACTCACAATTTTGAATAGCGTGACACAAAAGATAAATCAATTTATTGAAATAAATACATTTCAATGCATAGTATAGATTCAATGAAAGTGATATATTTAACAGTGAATTGGAAAATTAAAAGTATTGTGTAGATGTAAAAAAATATTTTAACCAAGTCAAAAATAATTTAAATTGAATTTTAAAACAAACCTTTTAAAGTCACATCAAGGCGTCACTTAAATTTTATATCATATCTTTTAAAACTCATATTTTGAATTTATGAGAGATGTAAATGATAAAGCAACAGCGAATAAAATTTTATGCAGCTTTTCATGTTGAACATAACTTTTGCACATGCGATTATAAATAAAACAAAAATAAAATGATGAAATAAATACAAATATATTTTTTAAGAAATAGCATAACGTCACTCAAAATTTGATATCAGTATTTTTAAGTTCCATATTTAAAATTCTTAGAGCATAAGATAAATTGCTGCGTCAGAAACTTTTAACCCGTCAAGGGTTTTTGCATTGATATCATTATTTTTTTGAGGTTAGTGATAAAATTATTAAAAAAAAGATACTTATGGAATTTAATGCAGATTTAATTTTTACTATTTTATTACAATTTTCCTTATAGCAGTTTGTATATAAAAACAAGTGGGTAAGTATAATCGCTGATCGCGCAGAGGGTTTCATTTGATATTCCTTTAAAATCACTTTGTCCTTAAATTAATAAATCCAAAATGTTAATTTATAATTATTAAATCCTTACATAGATGGTGCACCAATAGTTCCAATTTTCATGGGGCAGGGAACGCATTCTTTTAAACAAACCACCTTCCAATTGAAGTCACCAAAAACCAAGTTGAATAAGCCAGACCCCGTTGTGTTGTTTCACAAACAGCAGTCTCATGTCCCCTCCTTCCCCCCTTTTTCAAAATTTTTCAGACCAGTACCTAAGAATGGAACCGAAATAATTTTTTCTCTTCAGAAATTAGGATAAAAAAATAGTATGCAGTACTCATAAATTTACTTTAATGCTATATAGGGTGATTATTAAGTTAATTATAACGTTTGGAATCTGTTGCATTGATGTCCGAAAGGTGGTTTCTGAGTTATGGAAGCTGGACCCATAAGGCGCCATAGAGGGGCGAAGCCCACTAGTGTCTATCATAATTATATCTGCCATGTAGACTAATTGCGATATTTAATCAAAATAGTCCCCCCCCCCCCTCCTCATCCCCGGAAATATAACAAATACAAAATGTGTCTTTATAAACCTATCGTCAAATAGGTTTTTATTTCTTTTTCCCTAAAAAAAAAAACATGATTTTTATATCCATAACGTAAATAGCGGACGAAGCCCGCTAGTTCCTATCATAATATATATTTTTAATAATTTTATATAGTCTATAATAAAAATCAGACTTAAAATAGTCTAGTTCCATGAGTACTTGTAGTGTCAGTTACATGCTACGATTTTTGGATACCAGTATTTTAGAACGGGAAAATGTGACTTATTTTATCGGAGATATCTCATTAATTGAATAAGGTGAAGCAAACTTTTTGAAAAAAAGGTGGCCAACAAGCATGGCAGTTATCAGCTATGTGACTTCGTGCTAAAGTCCATTAATTTGATCTGCTTTAAAAAGATTACGGAAGTTTGAATTATAGTAGAACCTGGATTAACCGAGCTTCGATTAATCGAGGTTTCTGTTAACCAAGCCGATAACAAAGTCTGATTTTTTTTCCTTTTGAATGAGCCTTAAAAATAACCACACTCTTAGTATCGTGTTTTTGTAATAGCAAACCCCCCTCCCCCCCCACACACGCACACTCCCCACAAATACACACACAAATTGATGCCCTTAGTTCTACTAAAGTGGAGCATTCCATAATTTCTCAATGATAATATAAGTGTTAGACCGCCAAGGGCGCCAAGACTAATTCTTCACAAGATTTTGCAATGGAAATTTATGTAAATTTTGCTTTTGAAAGAAGAAAATGTTAATTTTTCATATCTATTTAAAAATTCCATAATATTTTTAGCATCCGAAAAAGCCAATATGTAAAAACGTTATTTATTTTTTTTTAAACCGGATCTGCTTAACCTCTTTAAACTTCAAACACCACCCGAATATATAAATTGAAAAATACATATGTAATTAAAATAAATAGATAAACCACTAAAATTGTAAAAGTCCTTTTACAAAAGAATGGATAAATATAAGTAAAGAGAAGTGCAGATGTATTTGGGTTCAGTTTTCAATGCTGTTTGTCATTAACGTGGGAATTCCTAAGAAGACAAATTACCATTTCGGCGGGATTTCAAATCGGTTCTATAGATACCCAGTGGTTTCTGTAGTAATACCAGGTGTGACACCTTTTTTTTAATTATTATACCATATTCTGGAGCTCTCTATCTTTCTGGAGAAAATAGAAATCGGCGGATGTGGAGGTATTTTCCCATGAAATACTTATTAACACATGACACATGCGCGACACGACGTGCTGTTGGTGTTTTTTGCGTGTGAGTTGCGACGACCATTGTAGTTTAAAATTGGCTTATCTGAAATTAAAATAAACAGTAATTTTTAATTAAATATGACTTATTTTAGTGACTAGACGAGACAAAAGGTGGAAATTATGAAAAGCTCTCTCTCTCTCTCTTTTTTTTTTCTTTAATGCTGATTATTTGAAGAGGGTATTCAACTTTTATCGTAGAAAAAGGCTGATTTTTGATGATTGACAAAAAAAAAATCCTTAATGCACTGCATAATTATATAAGAAACTAGGGGGGTCTGCCCCCTACGAGCTACGCTCGCCAACCCCCGTTCAGGCACACCAAAATCCAAAAAGCACGCTAATTTGATCGGCTTTAAAAATATTGAATTTAAAAAAAACAGTAGTGATTTTCCTGTAAACGGGTTTCTATTCGTTAATTAAAAAATTAGTTAAACATTTGAAAATAAGCTAATGTAAAATGAATTAAGTAAACAGTGTCCTTGTCTCCCGGTATTTTTTAACACCGATATAAGATAGTTCTTTTAAATAATTCATTTTAAATGTATCGTTTTAAATCTGACGTAATTTACACCAAAGTTTTATTTCTCTTATTAATATTCAGGTGAAAATACTTTAGTTGTTAGAAGGAAATATTTGCGCTGTCTTTGAATTCACGATAATAGTTGAAAAGATTATCTCAAAATATCTCGCGCAAATATATTTTTTAATTTAAATGTTTTTACCATATTTTTGGTCATTTTAAATAATGTAATTTCTCCCCTTTACAAGTTTTAGCGCATAATTTTTTTTATTTAACATTTTGTTTCTCTTTTAAAATTCAAGTGTGAATATGGTTCTTAGGACGTAATTTTCCTGCTTTTAACATGTGATCATTTAATTCTAATTTTAAAGTTTTTATTTCTGTTTACAATAGTCACGTGTAAATAAATTTTTAATTTGAAATAAACATTATTGTTTCGCTGTTTATACAATTGGCAACAGTTTAAATTAATAACATTTTCTAAAATATATAAAAAATATCTCTCGAAAAGCTGAAAATTTGAATTTAAAATAGAAATAAAACCTCAAAAAATGAGTCAAATAAAAAAAATAAATTCAATCTGCACACCGGGAACTTATAACGTATAAAATGATCTAAAAATGATTAAATTCTCATGTAGTTTTTGCTCCAATAAAACTTTTTTAATGGAACGATTTTTTCCAACTTTGGCATTAAATATCTCTTAAAATAATTCTTTGATTTGAAAACTGTCTGCATCAGCGTGTTTATCAAACATTTCTCTGTAATACCACTGATTTTCATATTTTTGTTTGCAACAGTTTTTTTTAATATTAACGAAGAAAGGCCATGCTTAAGCATTCAAATTGGATGCCGATCTACCGGGAATATCTACGCAGATTTTCATTGGTCCATTTCCAATTCGAAACTTTTTTTTATATATAGAAGGAAAAAGCTGACAAAATTAGAAGTGAAAAACAATTCAGTATTATTAAAGTAATCGTGCCGTGGTCATCTATTAAAAAATGCAATTTTGAGAAAAAAAACTAGTTTCAATTTTATGTTATAATTATAATAGAATGCTTATTGCATTTTTTTATTTTTTTTTACTTACATAGAATTGTCTATTCCATATTCTGACCACATAAAGAAGTCTCAATTCCGTTGATAAAGCCGCTAAAATAAAAACTCGATTTTGCGAAATTTATAAGTTATGATTATAAATGTATATGTAAATCCTTAAAGCGGTTCTCAAAAAAAAAATTTTTTTTTAACGTTCAATAATGCGAAAATTTCTGCTGATTTACAAACATAAAAATAGTGTTCGAAAGAAACTGAATTTCGGTTACATTCCTAGTATCGACTGAAAACGTAAGCGAAATTGTTTTAAAAATAAATTCAAAGTAAGTAACATAAACATACATATACGCATGTTATCTGAATAATGTTTTGCGTAGAAACGGCAGTACATAATTAACAAAATAATTTGATTGAAATAAAATTAATTAAATATAAGGTGCTATAAACATAAAAAATATATTAAAAAATAATTTAATTTAAAAATAACGAATTTAATCAATATTAGTAATACCTTCTAGATTTATCTCCTTGTATGTGAATATATAGTATGTACGGCTCTTTGGATGGGAGTGCCGTTTGGGGGAGGCTAGGGAGGGGCAGTTATAGTAATACCGAATACACTGCAAATAGAGGCATCTTAAATTTAGACACATATGTGACTGAAAAAGAATTTCAGTCACTTAAGTGTCTGAATCTGAAAATTCAGACATAACAGACGTCTAAATTTAAGACACATAAATGTCTTACTATGATCATGCTATAAACGAACCGAGAAACATGTGTAAATTATCCAACAACCGTCTGATTTTAAGACGATACGCTCCAAGCGATAGTTAAACATCACCTTTGGTACTATTCTTAACAGCCAATCAGAACGCTGATTTCCGCGCGTGTCATCTACAGCACCTTCATGAGATAAGAACAGAAAGAATTAAATTTTCACCGCCGCCATTGCTTGGATTAAAAGGATATGATTTAATCTGGGTATTTATAGAACGAACGAGTAAGTCATATTTAATTCTAATATTTTATTCCGATAGATTTGTATACCTTTGAATATGAGTGAAATCGTTTATAAAAATTTATCTCTTTTCTGTAGTTTAATGCTAAATTTTTGATTTCACTAACGGTCGTCTGTTATATGCCTTCTTAATGTAACGGAATGAAATATAATTGTTTTGAAAATTAAATAGCAATGCTGTAATTCTATTTGCTTGACATTTGTAAATAAACGAATGAGTGATAGTTTAATCTTCATTTTCGATAGGGTGATGTGAAATAATTATAATTTGTCTTTGCTCAAAAACAAAACTTGCAACATAGGTTTGAAAAGTTGAATGATTCATCGCTTCATTTATCAGAGATAAAAACATTAAATTGAAGCCATTTGTAACTGTGTTTATTCTATGTTTGTTTTTTACTGTTTACTGACTATAAACGCTTGCAGTATATGACATCAGGCATTTATTTTATTTTTTGTTATTATTATTATTTTGGAGCTAAATATGATGATTCATATTATTATGATATTAGGAAAAGTTTTCAGATTGAAAAAAAGCATTAATATTGTGAAATTTGACTGTATATATTGCAGTTTTTAATCACGGAACTGAAACTTTATAAAGATTTATTCTTATTGATTTTTTAATTTATTATTGAAAATCGTAAATTTTGATATCCAATGTTTCAGATTTAACATTTACCAAATTTCTAAAAATAATATGAATTTTTTATATCATCCAGTAAAATTTTCGAAACATTAAACAAACGGAGAAACATTTTATTCATATTTTGCAGTTTACGTTGCTGTTTAGCAGTATAATTATAAAGTTTAATTAATATTTTTTGTGTTTTTTAAATTGGTATATTAATTTTTGTAATTTATATGCAAGCATTTTTTTGCGATATTTTGTTCATGATTAAAAATTTTTAAAATTGAGTAATGCGAGAAATAATTATTAAATTTCCTTTTACTGCAATCGAATTTGCAACGGTTCTGGTACAAGTAATTGTTGGCACTAAAAAAAAATTACACATGATAATTTAGACATAAATAAAGAGTTGTTTATGCCTTGATATGAAGTTTATGTATAAAACTGCCTTATATTTTTAAAAGTTCGTATTTACTTATATGATACAGTATTAAATATATTTTTAAGCCATTTAATAACTGCTTTTTTATGTTCAAAACGTTTTTCAAGCAATTAAGAATAGTACGTATACTGTCTGATGTATTTTTTTTTTTTTTTTTTTTTTTACTTTCTATTTTCTTCTGTTTTTTTGTTTTTTTTTTCTATTTCTTAGATCAATATTTTCTTATCAAATATATAAAATCCATTTAGCTCATATTCAAAGGATACAAATTTTACAGGAATATAAAATAAATTAAATATGACTTATATCGTGTTGTTCCATAAAAAAGAATAATAATGATATACATTTTTTAGCAATAGCGGGTGAAAATTTTAAATTGAATACGGAATATGTTTAAAGAAAATTATATACATATTCCGAAGAATGATATATAAAATTAGATACCAAACTGGTGTTTACTTTTAACTAAACAATGACACATTACCACATATTTAAAAAGAAAAAAATATTACACATGTTTACTACTTAAAATGACTTAACTATTTTATTTATATGTACTTAAATGACAAATACAAAAATGGCTAAGTTTTGAAATTAAAAGTAATTTTTTTTTCTCAATGCTATTAAAATAGAATATTTATTTACTATTTTATTATTTACTCATTGTTATATAGCTGTTGTGATTATCATCTGATGCATATGTAAAATTGCCTATGGGGCAAAATCTAATTTTTGAATTATATGAATTTTCCTTTTTTGGGGAGTGGGACGAGAGGGGGATTTTCTTGCCCATTTTCGCGTACACGGGATTTTTTAAATCTCTTTCGACATTCCACCGACTATGATAAATATTTTGAACTTTTAGAGTAGGACAAGATAAAAAAAAAAAAAAAAAAAAAATATATATATATATATATCCATATACCTTAAAAACCCCTAATAGCGGACACTTCGGGACCGCGAAATTTGTCGGATAATCGGAGATGCCTGCTTTTGTGAGGTAAAAATAATACAAATATGTATGCCTTGCGGATCAAAAAAGTATCCGCTATTCGGGAATGTCCATTAACCTCCATAACGGATACTCCCGAATACCGGGCATCTGTATTTAGCTAACAATACTACAGGGTTGCATTTTTTGCAAAAGGACTCCTTGATTAAAGCATGGGTAGTGCCCCGTTCTCTTACGATTTTAGTTCCCCCAAATTTCATGTGCAATATTTGCGAAGCTTATATTTTAAATCTGTTTCGAAATTGTACTGATTATAATCAATATTTTGAACGTTTAAAGTAAAGTAAGATTAAAAACAAAATTTTAAAAAATCTAATATTTAGATAAATATTTTTTCTTTTTAATCTTATATTACTCCTGAAACAAAATACTTATTATAATTAGTACAATGTCGTAAAAGATTTAAATTATCAGCTTTATGAAAATTGCATACTAAAATTGGGAGCACCAGAAAATCAGGCGGTATGGGGGTAGAGGGGGCAGGACAACGGCCAGATATTTTCCCAGTATTCAGCGTGGTCAAACATGGCTACATAAAATGCTTACAAAAAATGTCTGCGATTCAGACGTTTCAAGTGTCTGAAATTCAGTCGCAAAAAGTGTCTGAAAAAATTCAGACATTTTAAAATGTCTGAAAATTGAACACTCCGTTTCAGACACTTAAGTGACTGAATTTCAGACATTTTAATTTACAGTGTATACGGCAGTATTTTCGCCGAAACTAGGATTTTGGGCTGAAAACGAAAATGAAACCGAATATTCGGCGAAACTCCACATAAAAGAATGAGACTTGCAGGCTTGGTTATTGAAGTGATTTGCAATACAATAGATTCTGTTCTTTAAATTAATTACATCTTGAGTTAAAATTGATTGTTGTCTCATGACAACAGTTTTCTTTCTCTTGCTCCACTGTCGCGTCCGGAAATTCGGTTCAAAACGCCACATTCGGCAGCCTTTTCTGAAAGATCTTTTGTTTTTCTCAAAAAATATAAAAGACAGTTCGATTAAAAAGTTTCTGGTGGGCAATAAAAAATAATTGGTATTTTCAGCCAGCAGCCAGCAGTTACAATGAAATTTAATGAAAACCTTTAAAACAAAACTATCATGCAATAAAATTCAAGTAATACTACTTTTCAAAGTAATTACATTCAGCGTAATACTTTTAAAGAATGTATTACTTTTCCAAAGATTTTCTGCCCCCCCCCCCCTCCCCTACCCTGCGTACACACATGAATCGCGGTAAAAAAGAACAAGATCTTTGAAAAACAGAAACAACTCCATTATTGGGCACTGTGAAGGCGCCTACCTTCACATATTAATATTAAGACTTTTCCTCTTTCCCCCCTTTAAAATTACATTTTTTTAAATTCTTAAATTTAATTATCTGTCTGCATTCAGATTCAATCTGTTTTTAGCGCTCTTTTCCCTTCATAAATTAAGCATTCAATTCTCAGTCTCTTTAATATTTTAACCGCAGCGCACTACAGTTAAAAGAAAAGAAATCATTTCCTTTTCTCGCCTAATAACTGGATTCTAATTTTCATCCTTCTGCCTTAATTTGATGATATGCAGAAATTAGTCAGACATTGTACTTCTACATTTTTAGCCGTTGGTCCAGATGTTAGATAGATGTGTCATTTCAGTTATTAACCCTGTCTTTATTTTGTTTTTGTTTTTTTAACGTGCTCTTTCGACCGCTTCAATCCCATGAGAACTTTAGCAACCCCTATAGAATGTATTTCGCGGTTTATGAGCTAGAATTCCTTCACAGCCATTGGCGTTAAATATTTCTTATTACTCTTTTACATTCCCCATTCAATTTCAATTACTGTACTTTGACCACATGTCTTCCTCTCTTTAATCTCGCCATATAGTATATATATTTGGCGAAATTGTGTATGTAAGCTTGCCAACACTCCAGATTTCGAGAAAGTGTATTTTTGAGTCAGACTAGCTCCCGAACTCGCATGATGTGAATAAAAAAGAACTGTAACTCTTCGCTCCCTTCTCCAACATTGGCCGTGTAATTCTCGGCGGTGGTGGAAACGATCCCGGTGCACAATAAAGACCTTCAGAAAATTTCTACCTTTTATTATCTCAGCAGTTCCTTGCCTCGATCTTAAAATAATTAACAATTGATTTTTTTGCCTTAGAGTCTGTATTGAAGCTTAGCAAAATGAACCACCTGTGCAACAACAAATAACTCCTTTACAAATACTGGACACCAACTTTACAAATACTTGGTGCTTAAGGCCGGCATTGCCGAGGTTACATTTGGAGAAGCGGAGCGCGTGATATATATATATTTCTTATTCAAAATAATTACTAATACTGGATTATTACAAAAAACTGTTCAATTTCTTTAACAAAAAAACTGCAAAATTCATAGACTATCAATTATGGACTATATTCATTACAGTGGCTGTTTGCACGCTTATCTAGCCTGAAATGTCCACTACCCCGGTACTGAGACGCAATAATTATGACACCTGTAGTACCCGATTAGCCAGTTTGATCTTTGAGTGTGCTATCCAAAACAGATGTCTGAAACTATTTACTGCTATTCCAGAACATAGGTTCAGTGAATGTTGCCGGCTATACAAAAAAAAAAAAAAGAAAAAAACTGCTTCCCGTGATCCTGAACTAAGGTGAAAATGAAAGACGCCCTCGTACAGCACTGTACCGCAGATTTCCTGGTGGTCATCGGAAAATCCATGCATCCCCTTGCCGGAGGATTCCGTCACAAAGTCCGCCAAACACCTCCTCTTTATTTCCAGCAAGAAGAGAAAGGAATAAATTATCATTCATGATGACTCAAAGTATATTTTTCTCTCGCCGCCGAAGCAAGATTTTTGTTTTTTTTTTGTGTGTTGGATGGATGCGCCGTTTTACAAACTTTCAGTAGTCGCAGCCTTTTAATTATTCATCGCTTCTGTGTTTTGAGACATCTGCAAATGAACGTGTGAATTTAAGCAACTGATTGATTTCACAAAATTAACATGAACGTTTATTGCTAAAAAAAAAAAAAAAAAAAAAAAAAAAAACTTTAAATACAAGTAAAATTCACTGGGGGCGCACACAAAATAAATAATTTTCCCTTCTCTATAAAAATATAATATAAGGTGAAAACACAAGAAATTAATTACATAAAAAAAAAATCATTTTTCTTGTCTTTAGCATAACAGGTAAGCTATTCTTTTTTTCCTTTTACAGTATTCAAGTCATGTTACTCCCATAACTACATTTTATGGCTCCTATGATATAGAGGCATGCTAAATTTAAGTAATTTAAAGTGGTATGAACTCTGGACAAATACATCATATAATTTTTTTTTAAAAAGGGCCAATGAAAAGAAATTTGAAATATTACTTTTGGTTCTTGTACCTGTATTTTCTTTAATGTATAAAATTTGATAGTTAGATGGCAAGTTTTATATATATTTACAGTGTAAATTGTAAAGTATTTTTTTTTCTTTCTTGCACTTTTAAAGGTAATGTTTGCTCTCTCCTTACCAGTTTTGTGCTTGTGCTAAAGGCAGAATTATACTTTTATGTTGATTCCTAAGTAATACAGTATAGATACTGTGTGATTAAATTTTTTTTGCTACCTTTCAACAGTGGATATTGAAAATATTAAAGTATTTCAAATAATGATGTTTTAGTTACGAGGATTGATTTTGCTATATATATATTGAGATAAAAAAATATGTAAAAAAAAATCCTCATGACTGGATTATATTGCTCTTTTAATATATATCTATATATATAAGTTTTGATGGCTTCTTACTAAAATTAAGCATTTATTTTTATTAGTAACATGCTAAGATTTTGTATGTCTAGGGATGCACTTCATATCCAGTTCAGTTTCAAAGTTTTTTTTAATTTAGATAAAAGATTGTCCAAAATATTTTTTTTTCTTTCTTTTCACATTTCCGATTCTTATTTAATTCATTATATATATTTTTCGGTGTGACACAATGTTGCAATTCTGAGATGAGATGTTGTTTTTCTTATCTCTATTGGCCTAGGATTGCTGAACATGGTTGCTCTCGCTTAATTTCTTACATCTTGGCGCTGGTCGCAGTTCTTCCCTATTAGACATTATGCGTCTGCAAAAAATATGTGCCACATTGCATTTTATATAAAAATGTTATCTATTATGATCACAGACAAAGTTTTTATTATTTTGGTTCGTGTACTTTTAAAACTCAGCAATCCTGTTGTAAGCAGGCAGTCTGATGGTGAAAACCTTGTTAGATAAAAAAAAGGGGCATAGTGTAAAAAAAAAGATAAATAAAATAACTTAAGGTATTTTTTTCACAGAGCTTAATGTAATTTTGACACAAAAAATGAGGTAAAAAAATGAAAAAGCTTAAACTGGTACTGGACTGATATTATTTTTGATTTTTTTTTCTTCTTACTTGTTGTGCTTAATATATTTCTTGTGGTAGCACTTCCTACAGGTAATTTCTTTTTATATATAACATTTTATATGTTTTTTTTATGTGTATATTATATGTTTTTTTATGTGTATATTATATGTTTTGTCAGTCATCCATATCAATAAGATATGAAACTTTTAATACTCTAGATTACTATAAGTATACGGCTTGCAACTTTTATACTTAGGGATAAGCACTAGTGACATATAAAAGAAAAGAGAGAGGAAGGAACCAGTAATGATGTTTAAATTTGCTCATTTTCAATCCTTTCCAGTTGGTTGCTACTAATTTAAGAAAATTAGATTTGGCATCTATACAGTACACTTTTCTGTTTAGATAGATCTCTCATATTCCAATTTACACGGATTTTATACATTTTTATTCACATCTCATTAATTTATTTCTATAGCATAGGTTAGGCTCCTTCGTTTTAAAATATAGCGCGAGTCATCATATCTTAAATTTTTATTATTTCATAAAAAAAGTCTCTTTTTCCTTTTGATTTCTATTTCTACTTTATAAAATTTTATAACATGAGTCGTAAACATTTTATGCATGTGTTAGATATCAGTATGCTTGTTACTGCATACACACACAATTTACACGCACACTACATTTTACATGTGATTATATTACTTGAGGTAAATTTTTAATTATTGTTTCCTGTGTTGTGTAAGTGCTTTTTTTTCATTGCGCTATGATCCGGAAATAGCCCAATGATTAAAGGTGTATGTTTCAGTTTTGGCTAAGTGGATCGGCCGTCCACTTTCTCAAAAGTGGAATATATTACTTACATGATACAAATGTTCAATACCTCACATTAATTTACAAGGCGTTCGCGCTCTCTTTTTTTTTTTTTAAATGCATAATGACGTATCTCTCGTACTATATGATACTCCGTACATGTTTTTTTTTCTCACTCTAGCTTACTATGGGCAGATAGTGAAGTTAGATGTTTGTCTGCATCAATTTTTTTTAATCTCATGTACACATTTTTATGATTTCAAGTTTAACCTGGTACTACACACACACACATATTTACATTTGCACTTCATATGGTCTTGTTTTGTAATAATTTTATGACACTCACCTTGGTTAAACATGGTCATGATTCTGTGTGCTTGTACATTTTTTTTTACATACTTTCTCAACATTAGTGTACATTTTCACAAATACATAGTTTTACACTATTTTAAAGTTTGCGTATTTTTGTTGCCTTGTCATTTTTTTATTTTGGGAATGTTACTGATTTTTTTTTACATAATGTAATTCAATACAATATTTGCACATGCATCTTAAATTTACATGCATGAGTTAATTTCTAGCTGGTATTTTTACACATTTGTTAATTTTGTTTGTTTACGCGCGGCTGGTGACTCGTTGCTATTTTATTTATAACATAAGGTATTTTATTATAACTGACATGATATTTGATATCGTTGAAAATGCTGTTTTTATAAAATTTATTCAAATGCATAATGTGAGCTGTTATGTACACTTTATTTATTTTTAAAAAAAGCTATTCCCATATAGTCATTAAACTAAATCTTTGGCAATTTCTCAGAGTTATTTTTTTTTTAATTAGTGAGTTATAGTCTCACAGGTGTCTTGTGACGGATACATACACTCATAGATCATAAAGTATAACGCTTGGTATTTTGCTATTCGTTTTTTTTTTTTCTCTTTTCCAACCCTTTACTTGGAGCATGTTTGGCTTGGCATAACTGCTACATTTTAGCGTAGAGTTATGCAATCTGTCGTGCGCTCGTACATTTATGCACACTTGTTTTAACGTGATACAGTAATAACTTTGGCAGATACACCTTTATTTTAATTTTTAACCCTTAATTAACCATTTATGCAAATTTTTTTTTTCTTTTCACAAGTAGTTCATGTGTTGGGTATTTTGTTTGTGTTACACAAATTTTGCTCATTTAGAATACAATTTTGTTCATTCATATACATACATTACACTAGTTCATGTGTTGATTTACATATTTTGTTCATTTGCTTTTACACATTGTACTTTGCTTACGATCTATTGGACAGTATTCCTTTTTGTTTTTTTTTTCTCACAAGTAGTTCATTGAGTAATACACACTGGCTGGTTTAGAGTATAACCAGAGTTTTCACACATTAGACGGAGTTCATTGCCTTTATTAACCCTTATTCATTACATTTTGGTGATTAACTCACTACTTATGTAATTGAATCTCACTCGTATGGTTGTGTTTTGGGTTATCACACACATACTGTCCGTATATTTTGTTGGCAAAGTGCATAAAAATGTTAGTTCATTGAGACATTATTACAAGTAGTTCATGTGGAATTATACAATTTGTTCATGTGTTTATTTACACGTTGTGTATGCTTGCGTACACACTTATTCATATGTTTTATTTCAGGTAATTCATGAGTTTGGGGTTGCCTTTTTTTCCCTCCCTGCACACATACATTTTTTTCAGTTACTTTTCTATCTTTTAAACTTTACATCATGTTTTAATATTAAAAATATTTCATCAGTTTTTTTTTTATATATTTTTTAATTTTAACAAGGTTGTGTTTTTTATATTTTTTTATGTGTTTGCATAATGTCATAACATATCAATGACACATCACTTTGTCTATGTACAAAGATTTTAAAGTTTCAAGGAGTTATCCGTCACATGACATATTAAATTACACACACATTTCGAATCTGTTTACTTTTAACATGTAACTTTTTTAACATTATCATAAGATACTTCTTACTTGAAGGTGGCAGATCGAGTAAGGTATCTGGTTACACTATATTAAATCGTATGCAATTTCTTAGTAAATGTTTTTATTATTTTTACCAGGTGTTAAATTTTAATAAATACACAGAAGGTCTATACATGAAAATTCAGTAAAACTAAAACCTTTACAGTATCAATTTTTTTGGTGGCAAATTTCATTTACTGTGTTTGATTCTCACTGGTTATCAAGTGAGGAACTTGTTTTTCTTTTTCAAACTCATATGTCATGATTTTAAAGATTTCTTTGGGTAAACAACATTTCTTTTTCTATATTTTTCAGGGGACAGTGTATCTTTTGCTATAACACTCCTATTTTTGTTTGTTTAACTTAAAGGTATGGATCCTGTCAATTTTACACTCATGCGTTTTGAGTAGATATATATATATATATATATTTATATTTATTTTTTTTTCAACGAATGCTGCAATATCTTATGAAGTTTACAGTAAAAAAAAAAATTAAATTTAACCCTTTAGTAGCGCCTTTTTTAAATACAGTACACTTTTTTTTTTCTCTTCAGTTACATTTTGCTGTTTGGTGCTTGGTGCATGTACAGAATTTTTGTTCATAGTTAACACACGCAGTAGTTCATAGTTTATCTTAGTTCATAGACAAAACCCTTACACGAGTTCATAGCTTTGTCAATTCTTTGCGTGCATCAGGGACTAATTGTCACTGTTTTTACAACTGATTTTCAACACACTTACGCATTTTACTTCATTGATACATTTCTTTGGTTCAGTGTCATATTTTTTTTCACTTGAGGTCACTGTGATACACTTCTATGGTTCATTTGTATACTAGCACACGTTTGTTATTTTTTTTATGCTATATATATATTTTTTAAAAAGAGTTTTTTTCTTTTGGTAACTTTACAGGACTACACTCTACTTTTTTTTTCATTCCGTACCTTTCTTGGTTATTCAAGGTATTTCACGTGATAAGGTAGTTTTCTTATGCACGATTTTCCAATCACTCAGTACACAGGTGTGCATTATTTTTTGGTTTTTGTTATGCTCATTGACACATGTGGTTTATTACTGGTATATACCAGTCGTAACACCAAACGGTGTTATTTATGACTACATTCACACACACACATACATACTTTTGTGTCACCTGTTGTATAATGCTTATTAAATTTCATTAAATTTACTGTACATTTTTTTACCATTTTTGTAATGGGTACTTTCTCTGGAAAGTTCTTATTACCTCTTGTTTATACCTTATAGGAGTGCAATATGTTTTAAAATACACTTTAGTTAAATTAGGTTCTCAGTAAAACACATTCAGTCTTTGGTTACAAGATAAAATGATGGCAACTTTCAACTTTTAACAAATAATTTACCTCCATCTTCCTCTCCTTTTACCAGTCATACCACCTTTAAAAAAACTTGAAATGTCACAAATAGTGCTGAAAATGAACAATTTTTAAATTTACTATATTATGGAATCTTTTGTCTTTATATACAGTTCATGTCTCAAAATAATTTTATAAGTTGGAGTATGACCAACTCTGTTGTAGCAATTGTGGAAATTGCTCTTGCTTGAAGTGAATTTTCAAGCAATTTTATATATTAAAATCTTCTGGAAATAATTAAAAAAAAAAAGATAACTGTGTGCACACGTTAAAAAAAAATAATAAGAAAATAAGAAAACAGCTGTCCAGAAGTATTAACTGCAGTTCAAAAAATTTCCAATATATTTTATTTTGGCAAGTCTTTGGTACCAACTTGCTTTGTCATGCTTATAGGCATGCTTTTTATATGAGACATGATTTATTTGTTCCTTACATATTTAGTATTTCTGTATATGTTTATAAACTGTTGGTCACCGGGTTCCCTCTACAAAATATTACATTTTTACATATTTTTTTATGTGTAATGTATTTGAGGGAAGACATGGGGTAACTTTTTTTTTCTCTCGCGGTTCACTTCGTTCTTTTTCGGCTGTTGGGGAGATATATGTGAAGGCGCCTACCTTCACATATTAATATTAAGACTTTTCCTCTTTCCCCCCTTTAAAATTACATTTTTTTAAATTCTTAAATTTAATTATCTGTCTGCATTCAGATTCAATCTGTTTTTAGCGCTCTTTTCCCTTCATAAATTAAGCATTCAATTCTCAGTCTCTTTAATATTTTAACCGCAGCGCACTACAGTTAAAAGAAAAGAAATCATTTCCTTTTCTCGCCTAATAACTGGATTCTAATTTTCATCCTTCTGCCTTAATTTGATGATATGCAGAAATTAGTCAGACATTGTACTTCTACATTTTTAGCCGTTGGTCCAGATGTTAGATAGATGTGTCATTTCAGTTATTAACCCTGTCTTTATTTTGTTTTTGTTTTTTTAACGTGCTCTTTCGACCGCTTCAATCCCATGAGAACTTTAGCAACCCCTATAGAATGTATTTCGCGGTTTATGAGCTAGAATTCCTTCACAGCCATTGGCGTTAAATATTTCTTATTACTCTTTTACATTCCCCATTCAATTTCAATTACTGTACTTTGACCACATGTCTTCCTCTCTTTAATCTCGCCATATAGTATATATATTTGGCGAAATTGTGTATGTAAGCTTGCCAACACTCCAGATTTCGAGAAAGTGTATTTTTGAGTCAGACTAGCTCCCGAACTCGCATGATGTGAATAAAAAAGAACTGTAACTCTTCGCTCCCTTCTCCAACATTGGCCGTGTAATTCTCGGCGGTGGTGGAAACGATCCCGGTGCACAATAAAGACCTTCAGAAAATTTCTACCTTTTATTATCTCAGCAGTTCCTTGCCTCGATCTTAAAATAATTAACAATTGATTTTTTTGCCTTAGAGTCTGTATTGAAGCTTAGCAAAATGAACCACCTGTGCAACAACAAATAACTCCTTTACAAATACTGGACACCAACTTTACAAATACTTGGTGCTTAAGGCCGGCATTGCCGAGGTTACATTTGGAGAAGCGGAGCGCGTGATATATATATATTTCTTATTCAAAATAATTACTAATACTGGATTATTACAAAAAACTGTTCAATTTCTTTAACAAAAAAACTGCAAAATTCATAGACTATCAATTATGGACTATATTCATTACAGTGGCTGTTTGCACGCTTATCTAGCCTGAAATGTCCACTACCCCGGTACTGAGACGCAATAATTATGACACCTGTAGTACCCGATTAGCCAGTTTGATCTTTGAGTGTGCTATCCAAAACAGATGTCTGAAACTATTTACTGCTATTCCAGAACATAGGTTCAGTGAATGTTGCCGGCTATACAAAAAAAAAAAAAAGAAAAAAACTGCTTCCCGTGATCCTGAACTAAGGTGAAAATGAAAGACGCCCTCGTACAGCACTGTACCGCAGATTTCCTGGTGGTCATCGGAAAATCCATGCATCCCCTTGCCGGAGGATTCCGTCACAAAGTCCGCCAAACACCTCCTCTTTATTTCCAGCAAGAAGAGAAAGGAATAAATTATCATTCATGATGACTCAAAGTATATTTTTCTCTCGCCGCCGAAGCAAGATTTTTGTTTTTTTTTTGTGTGTTGGATGGATGCGCCGTTTTACAAACTTTCAGTAGTCGCAGCCTTTTAATTATTCATCGCTTCTGTGTTTTGAGACATCTGCAAATGAACGTGTGAATTTAAGCAACTGATTGATTTCACAAAATTAACATGAACGTTTATTGCTAAAAAAAAAAAAAAAAAAAAAAAAAAAAAACTTTAAATACAAGTAAAATTCACTGGGGGCGCACACAAAATAAATAATTTTCCCTTCTCTATAAAAATATAATATAAGGTGAAAACACAAGAAATTAATTACATAAAAAAAAAATCATTTTTCTTGTCTTTAGCATAACAGGTAAGCTATTCTTTTTTTCCTTTTACAGTATTCAAGTCATGTTACTCCCATAACTACATTTTATGGCTCCTATGATATAGAGGCATGCTAAATTTAAGTAATTTAAAGTGGTATGAACTCTGGACAAATACATCATATAATTTTTTTTTAAAAAGGGCCAATGAAAAGAAATTTGAAATATTACTTTTGGTTCTTGTACCTGTATTTTCTTTAATGTATAAAATTTGATAGTTAGATGGCAAGTTTTATATATATTTACAGTGTAAATTGTAAAGTATTTTTTTTTCTTTCTTGCACTTTTAAAGGTAATGTTTGCTCTCTCCTTACCAGTTTTGTGCTTGTGCTAAAGGCAGAATTATACTTTTATGTTGATTCCTAAGTAATACAGTATAGATACTGTGTGATTAAATTTTTTTTGCTACCTTTCAACAGTGGATATTGAAAATATTAAAGTATTTCAAATAATGATGTTTTAGTTACGAGGATTGATTTTGCTATATATATATTGAGATAAAAAAAATATGTAAAAAAAAATCCTCATGACTGGATTATATTGCTCTTTTAATATATATCTATATATATAAGTTTTGATGGCTTCTTACTAAAATTAAGCATTTATTTTTATTAGTAACATGCTAAGATTTTGTATGTCTAGGGATGCACTTCATATCCAGTTCAGTTTCAAAGTTTTTTTTAATTTAGATAAAAGATTGTCCAAAATATTTTTTTTTCTTTCTTTTCACATTTCCGATTCTTATTTAATTCATTATATATATTTTTCGGTGTGACACAATGTTGCAATTCTGAGATGAGATGTTGTTTTTCTTATCTCTATTGGCCTAGGATTGCTGAACATGGTTGCTCTCGCTTAATTTCTTACATCTTGGCGCTGGTCGCAGTTCTTCCCTATTAGACATTATGCGTCTGCAAAAAATATGTGCCACATTGCATTTTATATAAAAATGTTATCTATTATGATCACAGACAAAGTTTTTATTATTTTGGTTCGTGTACTTTTAAAACTCAGCAATCCTGTTGTAAGCAGGCAGTCTGATGGTGAAAACCTTGTTAGATAAAAAAAAGGGGCATAGTGTAAAAAAAAAGATAAATAAAATAACTTAAGGTATTTTTTTCACAGAGCTTAATGTAATTTTGACACAAAAAATGAGGTAAAAAAATGAAAAAGCTTAAACTGGTACTGGACTGATATTATTTTTGATTTTTTTTTCTTCTTACTTGTTGTGCTTAATATATTTCTTGTGGTAGCACTTCCTACAGGTAATTTCTTTTTATATATAACATTTTATATGTTTTTTTTATGTGTATATTATATGTTTTTTTATGTGTATATTATATGTTTTGTCAGTCATCCATATCAATAAGATATGAAACTTTTAATACTCTAGATTACTATAAGTATACGGCTTGCAACTTTTATACTTAGGGATAAGCACTAGTGACATATAAAAGAAAAGAGAGAGGAAGGAACCAGTAATGATGTTTAAATTTGCTCATTTTCAATCCTTTCCAGTTGGTTGCTACTAATTTAAGAAAATTAGATTTGGCATCTATACAGTACACTTTTCTGTTTAGATAGATCTCTCATATTCCAATTTACACGGATTTTATACATTTTTATTCACATCTCATTAATTTATTTCTATAGCATAGGTTAGGCTCCTTCGTTTTAAAATATAGCGCGAGTCATCATATCTTAAATTTTTATTATTTCATAAAAAAAGTCTCTTTTTCCTTTTGATTTCTATTTCTACTTTATAAAATTTTATAACATGAGTCGTAAACATTTTATGCATGTGTTAGATATCAGTATGCTTGTTACTGCATACACACACAATTTACACGCACACTACATTTTACATGTGATTATATTACTTGAGGTAAATTTTTAATTATTGTTTCCTGTGTTGTGTAAGTGCTTTTTTTTCATTGCGCTATGATCCGGAAATAGCCCAATGATTAAAGGTGTATGTTTCAGTTTTGGCTAAGTGGATCGGCCGTCCACTTTCTCAAAAGTGGAATATATTACTTACATGATACAAATGTTCAATACCTCACATTAATTTACAAGGCGTTCGCGCTCTCTTTTTTTTTTTTTAAATGCATAATGACGTATCTCTCGTACTATATGATACTCCGTACATGTTTTTTTTTCTCACTCTAGCTTACTATGGGCAGATAGTGAAGTTAGATGTTTGTCTGCATCAATTTTTTTTAATCTCATGTACACATTTTTATGATTTCAAGTTTAACCTGGTACTACACACACACACATATTTACATTTGCACTTCATATGGTCTTGTTTTGTAATAATTTTATGACACTCACCTTGGTTAAACATGGTCATGATTCTGTGTGCTTGTACATTTTTTTTTACATACTTTCTCAACATTAGTGTACATTTTCACAAATACATAGTTTTACACTATTTTAAAGTTTGCGTATTTTTGTTGCCTTGTCATTTTTTTATTTTGGGAATGTTACTGATTTTTTTTTACATAATGTAATTCAATACAATATTTGCACATGCATCTTAAATTTACATGCATGAGTTAATTTCTAGCTGGTATTTTTACACATTTGTTAATTTTGTTTGTTTACGCGCGGCTGGTGACTCGTTGCTATTTTATTTATAACATAAGGTATTTTATTATAACTGACATGATATTTGATATCGTTGAAAATGCTGTTTTTATAAAATTTATTCAAATGCATAATGTGAGCTGTTATGTACACTTTATTTATTTTTAAAAAAAGCTATTCCCATATAGTCATTAAACTAAATCTTTGGCAATTTCTCAGAGTTAATTTTTTTTTAATTAGTGAGTTATAGTCTCACAGGTGTCTTGTGACGGATACATACACTCATAGATCATAAAGTATAACGCTTGGTATTTTGCTATTCGTTTTTTTTTTTTCTCTTTTCCAACCCTTTACTTGGAGCATGTTTGGCTTGGCATAACTGCTACATTTTAGCGTAGAGTTATGCAATCTGTCGTGCGCTCGTACATTTATGCACACTTGTTTTAACGTGATACAGTAATAACTTTGGCAGATACACCTTTATTTTAATTTTTAACCCTTAATTAACCATTTATGCAAATTTTTTTTTTCTTTTCACAAGTAGTTCATGTGTTGGGTATTTTGTTTGTGTTACACAAATTTTGCTCATTTAGAATACAATTTTGTTCATTCATATACATACATTACACTAGTTCATGTGTTGATTTACATATTTTGTTCATTTGCTTTTACACATTGTACTTTGCTTACGATCTATTGGACAGTATTCCTTTTTGTTTTTTTTTTCTCACAAGTAGTTCATTGAGTAATACACACTGGCTGGTTTAGAGTATAACCAGAGTTTTCACACATTAGACGGAGTTCATTGCCTTTATTAACCCTTATTCATTACATTTTGGTGATTAACTCACTACTTATGTAATTGAATCTCACTCGTATGGTTGTGTTTTGGGTTATCACACACATACTGTCCGTATATTTTGTTGGCAAAGTGCATAAAAATGTTAGTTCATTGAGACATTATTACAAGTAGTTCATGTGGAATTATACAATTTGTTCATGTGTTTATTTACACGTTGTGTATGCTTGCGTACACACTTATTCATATGTTTTATTTCAGGTAATTCATGAGTTTGGGGTTGCCTTTTTTTCCCTCCCTGCACACATACATTTTTTTCAGTTACTTTTCTATCTTTTAAACTTTACATCATGTTTTAATATTAAAAATATTTCATCAGTTTTTTTTTTATATATTTTTTAATTTTAACAAGGTTGTGTTTTTTATATTTTTTTATGTGTTTGCATAATGTCATAACATATCAATGACACATCACTTTGTCTATGTACAAAGATTTTAAAGTTTCAAGGAGTTATCCGTCACATGACATATTAAATTACACACACATTTCGAATCTGTTTACTTTTAACATGTAACTTTTTTAACATTATCATAAGATACTTCTTACTTGAAGGTGGCAGATCGAGTAAGGTATCTGGTTACACTATATTAAATCGTATGCAATTTCTTAGTAAATGTTTTTATTATTTTTACCAGGTGTTAAATTTTAATAAATACACAGAAGGTCTATACATGAAAATTCAGTAAAACTAAAACCTTTACAGTATCAATTTTTTTGGTGGCAAATTTCATTTACTGTGTTTGATTCTCACTGGTTATCAAGTGAGGAACTTGTTTTTCTTTTTCAAACTCATATGTCATGATTTTAAAGATTTCTTTGGGTAAACAACATTTCTTTTTCTATATTTTTCAGGGGACAGTGTATCTTTTGCTATAACACTCCTATTTTTGTTTGTTTAACTTAAAGGTATGGATCCTGTCAATTTTACACTCATGCGTTTTGAGTAGATATATATATATATATATATTTATATTTATTTTTTTTTCAACGAATGCTGCAATATCTTATGAAGTTTACAGTAAAAAAAAAAATTAAATTTAACCCTTTAGTAGCGCCTTTTTTAAATACAGTACACTTTTTTTTTTCTCTTCAGTTACATTTTGCTGTTTGGTGCTTGGTGCATGTACAGAATTTTTGTTCATAGTTAACACACGCAGTAGTTCATAGTTTATCTTAGTTCATAGACAAAACCCTTACACGAGTTCATAGCTTTGTCAATTCTTTGCGTGCATCAGGGACTAATTGTCACTGTTTTTACAACTGATTTTCAACACACTTACGCATTTTACTTCATTGATACATTTCTTTGGTTCAGTGTCATATTTTTTTTCACTTGAGGTCACTGTGATACACTTCTATGGTTCATTTGTATACTAGCACACGTTTGTTATTTTTTTTATGCTATATATATATTTTTTAAAAAGAGTTTTTTTCTTTTGGTAACTTTACAGGACTACACTCTACTTTTTTTTTCATTCCGTACCTTTCTTGGTTATTCAAGGTATTTCACGTGATAAGGTAGTTTTCTTATGCACGATTTTCCAATCACTCAGTACACAGGTGTGCATTATTTTTTGGTTTTTGTTATGCTCATTGACACATGTGGTTTATTACTGGTATATACCAGTCGTAACACCAAACGGTGTTATTTATGACTACATTCACACACACACATACATACTTTTGTGTCACCTGTTGTATAATGCTTATTAAATTTCATTAAATTTACTGTACATTTTTTTACCATTTTTGTAATGGGTACTTTCTCTGGAAAGTTCTTATTACCTCTTGTTTATACCTTATAGGAGTGCAATATGTTTTAAAATACACTTTAGTTAAATTAGGTTCTCAGTAAAACACATTCAGTCTTTGGTTACAAGATAAAATGATGGCAACTTTCAACTTTTAACAAATAATTTACCTCCATCTTCCTCTCCTTTTACCAGTCATACCACCTTTAAAAAAACTTGAAATGTCACAAATAGTGCTGAAAATGAACAATTTTTAAATTTACTATATTATGGAATCTTTTGTCTTTATATACAGTTCATGTCTCAAAATAATTTTATAAGTTGGAGTATGACCAACTCTGTTGTAGCAATTGTGGAAATTGCTCTTGCTTGAAGTGAATTTTCAAGCAATTTTATATATTAAAATCTTCTGGAAATAATTAAAAAAAAAAAGATAACTGTGTGCACACGTTAAAAAAAAATAATAAGAAAATAAGAAAACAGCTGTCCAGAAGTATTAACTGCAGTTCAAAAAATTTCCAATATATTTTATTTTGGCAAGTCTTTGGTACCAACTTGCTTTGTCATGCTTATAGGCATGCTTTTTATATGAGACATGATTTATTTGTTCCTTACATATTTAGTATTTCTGTATATGTTTATAAACTGTTGGTCACCGGGTTCCCTCTACAAAATATTACATTTTTACATATTTTTTTATGTGTAATGTATTTGAGGGAAGACATGGGGTAACTTTTTTTTTCTCTCGCGGTTCACTTCGTTCTTTTTCGGCTGTTGGGGAGATATATGTGAAGGCGCCTACCTTCACATATTAATATTAAGACTTTTCCTCTTTCCCCCCTTTAAAATTACATTTTTTTAAATTCTTAAATTTAATTATCTGTCTGCATTCAGATTCAATCTGTTTTTAGCGCTCTTTTCCCTTCATAAATTAAGCATTCAATTCTCAGTCTCTTTAATATTTTAACCGCAGCGCACTACAGTTAAAAGAAAAGAAATCATTTCCTTTTCTCGCCTAATAACTGGATTCTAATTTTCATCCTTCTGCCTTAATTTGATGATATGCAGAAATTAGTCAGACATTGTACTTCTACATTTTTAGCCGTTGGTCCAGATGTTAGATAGATGTGTCATTTCAGTTATTAACCCTGTCTTTATTTTGTTTTTGTTTTTTTAACGTGCTCTTTCGACCGCTTCAATCCCATGAGAACTTTAGCAACCCCTATAGAATGTATTTCGCGGTTTATGAGCTAGAATTCCTTCACAGCCATTGGCGTTAAATATTTCTTATTACTCTTTTACATTCCCCATTCAATTTCAATTACTGTACTTTGACCACATGTCTTCCTCTCTTTAATCTCGCCATATAGTATATATATTTGGCGAAATTGTGTATGTAAGCTTGCCAACACTCCAGATTTCGAGAAAGTGTATTTTTGAGTCAGACTAGCTCCCGAACTCGCATGATGTGAATAAAAAAGAACTGTAACTCTTCGCTCCCTTCTCCAACATTGGCCGTGTAATTCTCGGCGGTGGTGGAAACGATCCCGGTGCACAATAAAGACCTTCAGAAAATTTCTACCTTTTATTATCTCAGCAGTTCCTTGCCTCGATCTTAAAATAATTAACAATTGATTTTTTTGCCTTAGAGTCTGTATTGAAGCTTAGCAAAATGAACCACCTGTGCAACAACAAATAACTCCTTTACAAATACTGGATAACTACTTTACAGGCACAGCCTTTGTAAGTTTGCTGATTTGAAAGCAGGGCCGAAATTAAGGGGGGCAGAGGGGGCATGTGCCCCGGGCGCCAAATAAAGATTTTGTTTGTCGATTTTTCTCGCATCTGTGTTTTGCACGGTATTGTTAAAATCATTCTGTCTGGCGTATGACAAAACATAGAAGAATCTAAAGATGATATGGCATAAGGATCCTGTATAAAGCGGATTTTTTTTCGATTCCGTTTCCGAGATTTTAATCAATCAATATTCGACAAAGCCAAGGACGGATTCAGCTCATCATTTAGAGGGGGTCATGGATTTCCTTTTTTGGGGTGGGGGGCGATCACATCCTCGTTATGAGAATTTTTTATATTGAAAGCTATTCCCAAATCCAAACTAACTACTTTTCTGATACTTTCGCGAAGTCATTTTCATTCGTAAATACAAAAAATTTGCATTAATATTCGTAAAAATATAAAATTTGCCCATTTTGTTCAGATACCAGGAAATTAGTTTCCCATTTTCTTATAAAGGCAAAGATTCATTCAGAAAATGTTGTCAAAGATAGCACTTTTAGCCAAGTTTTACGAGTTGAAGCCAGAGGAATGTCGTCGCAAGGGAACAATCGGCTGTCACTTCCGGAATTTCAGTTTAAAAAGTCTAACAATTGTCAACGATTAAATATGACAAAAATTTGTGTTAAATTTTAGAGGTAACTAAACTGTACACATTGGCAGCTATGGGATTCTATTAGTGTCATAAAAATTGCAGGTGTAGCCTCTTCTTTCTGCTCAAAGTATTAAATAGTTTTTTTCAATCGAACTTATACCTTTGGAATGGATCATTTTCTTCTGAACTGATGGACTGGTGCCATCCATTATTTTGAAACAACCGTTATAAATGAAGTGTTAGGTGAAGATGAAAGAGCTGTCGTAAAAAGTTAGAACTCGGATTTTCTGGTCAGAAAAGGGAAAAAAAAATGGTCATAATTTTTTTTTTTTTCTGGTCAGGATGAAAAAAAAATGGCCATAATTTTGTTTCTGATCAGAATGGAAAAAAAAATGGCCATAAAAAAAAAAAAAAAAAAAAAAAAATCTATGATATCTTTTGAATGTTGAAAAAATAAAGAAATAAAACATATTTTAAAAATAATTCACGTAAAACAGACGTCACTCTTGAACTAAACAAAAATAACTTTCCTGAAATTTTATACACCATAATTAGTATTTGTATTCTAGAGATTGTATTATATAAAATATTATTGAATTGTATTAAATAATGTTTTGCACTTTTGAGTTTTGACCCAACGAAATTGTTTTTGTTTGTTTTATTTTAATATTTTATTTTCCATTTGGAGATAATCGTATGGAGATTTTTATTCAAATATTCGGGGTAAAGTTTGAATTAACTCATTAGATAAGGTGAGCGAAATTCGAAAACAGAGATAGCTTTCTTAGAAAAGTGTGGAGGAAAAAAATACCTCTAAATTGGCAACACTGGTCTAACATCAGATTTTTTTTTAACTGCAATGCCTTGCGGGGAACTATTTTTGTGCATATTACATTTCTATAGTGTAAAATACTAATTTGGGTGACATAATTATTTTAGGAATAAAGTTTTCGCTATAGCAATATACTCGTATATATTTTTAAAGTGATTTTTTATACATAATTTATATAGTATGTGTATGTATGTATATATAAGCATTTGCGCCCTTTTGTAAGGCAATCGGCGCCCTTTTTATCCATTTTGCCACCGCCCTCTCACTTATGCCAGTACGACCCTGAAATGTGGTACGCAATTGCGTCAAAAGATGGCGACACCAGAATTCTGATATGCTTATTATGTAAAACTTCATTGTTATTTATAAATAAAACATTTCAACTAAATTATTTATTATAAAATAATTATTACATCACAATAGTTTTTATGCAAGGAAAATAATAATTATAATAATAATAATATTATGGATGTCAGTGATTATATATTGATTGACCGTCATAATAATAAAAAATGATATTATAAAAAGAAGAGCTGAAATGAATTATTTTTTTACGTTTCTGATCGTGTGATTTATATTCAGATAATAATTACAGTAAACTCTCTGTAAGGCGGACTCTGTGTAAGACGGAAATCTGTCTAACTCGGAAAGAATTTCAAGTCCCTACGAATCCATAGACATAGAGTAAAATTTGTCTAAGGCGGAATATTGTCTATTGCGGAAAATTTTCTTGGTCCCGATCGATTCCGCCTTACACAGAGTTTACTCTATTAATGTATATTTTTTGTAAAGTGATTGAAATTAAATATATTTATAAAATTTATGGTAATATTTTTATTGTTGAAAAATTGCCAAGAAATAATCATCATCAAATTGGCGTCATTATAATTGTAATTTTATTTAACTTAATAGCAATTAAAAAATTACAAAGGAACTGAGAATAATGGTCAACTAACAGACTTAAAAAAAAAAAAAAAACTTCACACGCACCAGCGAGTATCGAACTGCCTATGTTAAGATCAGTAGACGATGGCCCTCAACCACTCAGCCGTGGGAAGACAAAATTTTTCTCCCCAAAAGTGGTTAAAAAGAAAGCATGTGTATGAATACAGTGTCATGCATTTTCGGTGAAATTTCCATAGAATGGCGAAGAAATATAGTCCGATTTTTCATGCGCATTATAAAACGAACAAGAGTCTTGCTGGAAACAAGTAAATTGTTATTTGGTTCATCTGAAACATATTTATTTGATTTTTAAAAAATCGCCCGTGTCATTTTCGAGAGAAAAAAAATCGAATTATTTAAAGAACGAGAGTTTTCCCAGAAAAAAGAAAAGTGTTATTCACCTCGCCTTAATCACATTTATATTATGTATCAATTTAAAAATAATCGTTAGAACCGTTTTCGAGATTTTCAAATTAGGAACTTCCTCGATATTATACCAACGTTTTCACTTTAAAAATGACTATTTAGATCTCAAAATATACTGCACGTAGAAATGTAAAAATTTCAGTATACGATTAGACTGCAGATATAAGACTGTTCTAGAAAATTCAGAACAATAAGACGTATATCTGCTGAGTTATTAAAAGGCGGCTTTTCGCATTTTCTTTGATGTCGAGTTAGCTGTATATATGAGTTCCGCCATCTACGAATTCTATGATACGATACGATACGATTTTAACGATACGATACGATACGATTTTAGGCTTAAGGCTGCGTCACTCGAAATACTACCGTCTTTCATGATAGGTATATTGGAATAGTACTAAAAATACCTATTTAATACTCAATAAAAACTGTAAAAGGATGTCAAGTAAAGGCAGGACATGCAGTTTTTGTTGAACATGTGTAAAATTTTATTATATTTCTTTGACCTGCCCTTATGTGCAACATTTTTGCTTTTATAAGCAGAAAGTCATTAGCTATTTGTAGCTAACCTTTTCAGTTCATTGTAAGAAATTCTAGTATATAAAACATATCTTTAAAGGATATATTTTTTCAAAATTTATAAACTCCTTTAGAAATTTGTAAGTGACATATAAATAATCTCATATTAATGTAATCTCATATGACAGTTGAATCGCAAATGCATGTTACAAATGTAATCACAAATGTATCGAATCCGCAGCTAAGGCCAACGGATCGAGGCCTACTGCTGGCTATAATCCGCTGTGTACGTTAATGGCGCCTGGTGCATGTAAAATCCGTCGTGGGTGCAAAGTCCTCCAAGTTAACCTGTGAATTATACCTCTGGAGGTATCTTGCCAGGTGAAGATCTAGTTACCTTACCAAGGTTCCAAATTACGAGATAAAAACGAGCAGCAATGTGCAGATACCAACAACAGGATATAAATGCTAAGCAACTGACATAACACCGTTCACAACTAAGAAATAGGCACTGCCGATACGTTCTAGGCGCTTGTTACACTGTAAATACAAACTCCAGTAAAAAAACGGAAAAGGTACTGGCAGCAGAGTTGCCGTATCTTTTCCGTTAAATCACAGAAAATCAGTTACATGACTTTTCCGTTTTGTAGACTGAAAAGATCCGTTTTGGAGACTGAAAAGTTCCGTTTTAGAGACGGAAAAGTTCCGTTTTAGAGACTGAATAGTTCCGTTTTAGAGACTGCAAAGTTCCGTTTTGGAGACTGCAAAGTTCCGTTTTGGAGACTGCAAAGTTCCGTTTTGGAGACGGCAAAGTTCCGTTTTGGAGACGGCAAAGTTCCGTTTTGGAGACGGCAAAGTTCCGTTTTGTAGACTGCAAAGTTCCGTTTTGCAGACTGCAAAGTTCCGTTTTGTAGACTGCAAAGTTCCGTTTTGTAGACTGAAATGCTCCGTTTTTGAGACTGAAATGCTCCGTTTTTGAGACTGAAATGCTCCGTTTTTGAGACTGAAATGCTCCGTTTCTGACTTAAACGCTCCGTTTTTGAGACAAATATTGATTTTCAGAATGAAATTTTCCATTCCTGAAACAAATTTTAGATTTAAACATGGTTATTTCAACCTTTACAAACTGACATTTTCAAATTTATCCTTACTGATCGAAACCTTTTGGCACATAATAGATTCGCATTTATGTCAGTAAATAGCTATTTGTAACCAATTTTTTCTGTGTAAAGAATGTTTGTCAAAATATTTCTAAAATTATAATTGCATGTATATGAAATCAAAGAAATACTCAAATAAAATTATATATTAGAAATATTTAGACAACAAAAAGAAAAAAGCTATTCAAGAAAAAGTGCAGAGAAAAAAAAAGTTGAAAATATTAATTTTATTAGAATGTATACATTACACATTCATTGGTTTAACATTAGAGGTAAAATAGAGATGTCCCCAAGATTGCAGCTGATATTTATGTACATAGTATTTACTCAAGAACTAATTATTTTACTTATTTTTGGCAATATAATTTCAATATTTAGATTCGGGAAAAAAGATCCATATCAACTGTTTTCCATTGTCACAAATTATGTTGCCCATGGTGATTTTGTTGCGAATTCAACACTGCAGAAATGCAATTATGTGTCCCGAAAGGGTTAAATGTGTAAATTGTTGCCATTTTCTTTGTTTATTTATGTGTATATAAATATATTTAAAAAATAAAAATGTTTTCACACATGTGCTACAAATGTAATAAAATAACCAATGATTTTAATTTATTTTCATATTTAGAGAAATATTTTGAAAAATTATTAAAACTTTACATTTCAATTGCATATAAAAGTAGTTTTAGTGTAAATTTAAAGTATTTTGATTAACTGTCTACAATTCACTTTGCATTTACTTACATAAACAGAACTCATTATGAAGAAAAGAGGCGGGGGGGGGGTGATAGCCTAATTGTTCTAATAATGAATAAACTGTTTGGACATTTGTCCTTTAACACGTTGACGGACACTTGCATCTATAGCCGTCAAAGCGAAGTTCACTATGTGGCATAATGATTGATTGACACCAGGATTTACATGAAAAAATATGAAAATAAGTAAAAGCTTAACTTCACGTACATTAAATAATGCAAAATTTAATTTTAAAATACTGGTGCCAATTTAGGAATTAAGTGAACTTCGCTTTGACGGCTGTAGACGCAAGTGCCCGTCAACGTGTTAAGAAAACCCTAGCTTGAAAAATTATCGCTTTTATATTTAATACGTTTTCTAATTTTTAAATATGAAATCTGATTGTATAAGTTTCTGTCTTTTTTTTTTTTTTTTTTTTGCAAATTTCTCCATAACAGAAACAAAATAAGTAAATTAAACATTTTGACCATATATAACCTTGGCAAATTGAATGATTCAGACATATACACTAATAAGAATATGCTGCAATAACTACAGAAGGTATGCAGTTATCCAGATTTATGTTACATATTCAGTAGAGAAATGTATTTTACTTCCTATAAGAGAGTATATTTTCTTACACGGCAAGTGTATTTTTAGTTAATCCTTGAAAAACTTCACGTTATATAAGGTATGCCAAAAACATTTACTTAATAATAATAATAATAATAATAATAAACTCATTTTGATTTCTGTTAATTTTAAATGAGTCAAAACATTCCGTCGACATTTATGGATATGAAGAACTGTCTTAAAAGTATAATAGCTCCAAATCCTTTAATTCTTTTAATTAAATGAAAGCAAATTTTATTAATTTTTTTTTGTTGTTGTTTCATTTTAAAAAGCAGCATTTCTTTATTATAGTCCATTCTGAACTAATTTTATCTTTGCAGATTGAAAGCTTCTGGTTGAAATTCCCATAATCAGAAAGTTAATATGTAAATATATATAAAGTAAAGCATTTTAATTTTATTTTAAAATTTCACTATTATTTGTATCACTGCTATTTGCAACTTTAGAATCAATATCAGATACAGACAGCCAATTCATGTGAAGAAATATCAGTATGACACTATTTCTCTGCTGCTAAAACTGCCCGGTTTTCAATTTGACACTTGAAGAACCCTGGTAAATGCAAACTTTATTATCAAGTAGTGAAAATTTTCTAAATTTTTAAAACTGTAAACAAAGAACTTTAAAATTGTTCTATCTTAAATATTCACCTACACACAAAAGAATTTTTACTGAAGACCATGTTTCTTAAATGCAATATTACATTTTCATTTGGTACATCTTAAATTCATGAAAACTCTAGATTGCTTAGTTATACATTAAGACAAGTGCTTATAATAAAACCATAACAACTGAATGTGTACATATTAATATACAAATGAAAATGCAACTATTTCAAATAACAAAATTTAGACTTCTTGTATCACCGTACAAGATGACAAATATCCTGATAAATTCACTGCAATTTCTTTACTTCCCAACAGTGGCATTTGTGAGAAACAAGATCATAATCATAATTATCCTGGTGAGATCAAACTACATTGAAAATATGAGATAAATATAAAATTAGCAGTAAAGAAAACACTAAATAAAACAAAAAAAAATATTGATTGTTGCATTACAAATTAAAATGACTTTTAAAGTTTGTAAGTCCATTCGCAAAATTTATAATTGGCTTGGCAACCATATTATTTCTTTTCCCTTTCATCCTAGGTGCTTTGCTACCTTTATCCGGATTAATATTGGCAAAGATTCTGAAAAATGAAAATACGAAAGTTTGTAATAAAAGACACTGATAAAGTTAAAAGATGTAAAAAGATATATGATACAGAATTACCACAGTTATACTTTTAATTTTATTTTACAGTAACCTTTTGTCATATAAGAAATCTTGCATGCAATATAACAGACAAAAAAAAAAAAAAAAAAAAAAAAAAAAAAAAAAAAATCTTAAAAGATGACTTACAATAACTCATACTCTCACATATAAGGATTAGAGTTCACACTATTATATATAAATTAATTTTTGGGGGGGGGGGGGGGGAATGACTTAAAATTAATGACCAAGCTAAAGAGTTGATGCAGTTTTTATTCTTGGGTCCCATTTTGCGAAAAGTAGAAGTTACATTTTGTGAATTTTATTAAACATTTTGTAACGTTACTTGAAATCCAATTACTCAAATTCGAACCAAAAATTTATTAACAAAAACTTCTTTATATCCCCTCGCTAAAGTTTTTGTTTTTAAATCGTTTATTTACAAATTACGCATTTTAAAACAATTTTTATGAAAAAGAATTTTACGAAGGGAGCCTATTTTATAAAAAGGAATTTTGTGAAGGGGCCTGTTTTATTAAGTTCATTTTTGTGAAAGGGTCCATTTTAATAAATTTATTTTTGTGAAGTGGCCCTAAATAGGCCCCAAATTTTGCCTGGATCGATTCCTGAAGCTGCACTGCATTTATTAAGAAATTAATTCACCATTTGGGATGGGTATTTTCTGATGTTCAAATTGATTCTTTGATGATTATTACAATGCATAACCACTCTTTTTACAATTAAATTCTTATCTTTCACTTTCTATATTTCACCATATGTTATTTCACACACACACACACACACATAATATATACAATCAGTATCGGATATATGGTCTCCCATGCGATCCTGAAAATTATGACCATATAAGCGGGGTGACCTTATATGCGGTGTAAACAGGAATTTTACTTTGACAAAATATTATTGTGTTAGTTGTATTAGTAAAATATTGTACAAAAAAAAAAAAAAAAATATGAAAATATAATTTATAAGAGAAGAAGTATAAACAAGAATTCTTTACGCTTAAATTTTCGAATTGTTGAGCATAATATATAGTAAAGCTTTATTTTTTATTTAAAATAATCTTTTATGCAGATTTGTTTATTATTATGATTGTTAAAATTAGTTTTCTAATTGACGAACGTATTTAAAATATTCCTCTGTACCAACGGAATTGGTTAACACATTGAGTGCACGGTGACTGATACTGAAGCTGAAAAATTTGCAATGTTTTAAGTAATTTTTAAAAAAAGTATAATCCTGTAATAAATAAAAGGCAAGTAAATTTTAAATAAATTTAAAGTAATTACTTAAAACAATATACATATTTTTAGTTTTATGACATATTTTAGACCGTCAGTCATCGGTGAATGACGTGTTAGAAAATATCTGAGGATATTTAGTGTTTTGAGAGCTTCTGCTTGCGTTCTCAGTTCAGCTTCAGACTCACTCTCTTTATCATAGCTTCCATCAGAGTTTTATTTAAAACTTCCGAAATAATTTACGGTATGGAAGCTTCACCAGTAGTAGCGACCTCATTGTCAATAACTGTACACATTAGTTCGTCTTGTATTGTGCAGCCAGCATTCTGTAACTTTTGTGCAAGTAGGAGCGCAGCATCATTTCATTGTTGTCGTCTTCCAACAATAATTCTTCACATTCTGGAAGCCAATCATCTCAAAAGCAATTTTCAATGGTTTTCCTTGATACCATATTCCAACTCTAGGCTACTTAATACATGACATCTAACACAGACACGTAAAAGTTATCTTTTTGATCAATTGCAGCAAGGAAGTATTTTAGAAGCAGCTTTCGTATATTTATCTTAAAATTTTGAATAATTCCTTGATCTAAGGGTTGTGCAACACTAGTGCAGTTTGGAAGCAATAAAACAAATTCAATCTAATATAAATTGCGAATTATACAATGACCAATATAGCTGTCTGCGATGATGGAGAAATCCAAAGAGCCGTAGAAAGTTTCTCTTATCTCCTGCGACAGGAGTAGGCATATCAATCTTCGACTATGGAAAGCTTTGACGCGGAAAATGAGTTCTTTCGTCCTCTCCCGCTTCTGCGATATTTGACTGACCGTCAGCAGTCAAATCAGCAGTCTCCAATGCAAGACTCGGTTAAATATGACGGGCGCAAGAGGGCGGTATGAACGGCATCAAGTGACGTCATTTATGACTGCTTCATCTTTTGGAATCCCCTTGGCTGCAACCCGCAAGAATAGATATTATTCGGTCAGCTGTGCCTTCTTTTCCATAGTGTGTATACACTCAGCGAAGTCAAGTGGTATGCAATATTATCACAATGTCTAAGGCTGAGTTTAGATGCTTGATTTTCCTTCCTTCAAAACTTGTCCAGGAAACGCTATTGACAACCATTCTTCTCCAATCGTTTGCAGTTATTCACAAAAGAATGGGAGATTCAACAATGGAAAGAAAATTGGAAGATTAGATCGACTTGACGCAACGATTTTCCTCTTTCAGAATGTCTATCCGTTTTCTACAAAAGCTATTAAAGATGAAAAGCATCAAGTGACCACAAAATAAAAAAGCTAAGAATTTACTTGCAAAAGGTGACCTTATAAGCGGGGTGACCATATACGCGGTACTCTGTGTGTGTGTATATATATATATATATGTGTGTGTGTGTGTGTGTGTCCATTTTCACTGTTTTAGCTTATTTTCAATTAACTGTAAATGATTTCTTGTAAGATTTAAAAATTCGAAAAATGCTTTGTTCTTTAATATCTGTAGGTATACTGGTAATTTATAATCAGATTAACCCATAACATCCAGGACATATGATGCATACAGGGTGTATGTCCTATTTTGTTTGTATCTGATCTGTTCACCTGTCAAAAGGTAGAACCTCACTAGAAAATGAAAAGTAACAGTTCAAATATGAATAAAATAGGACAAACATGCTGTACGTCTGGTATCATGCACAATAAAATCAGGACTTACACCATACGCACATATCACAATTCTTATAAAAACAATGTATCAAATTACATGTATTATGATCCTATCAGCAAATAAATTTTCTACAGTTGAAAATCTTTCATGTAAACTTAATAAATACTTAAACACATACTTATGTAAATGATTTAGAAAATGTATGACCTTTAAAAATTTTTTTTTAGCTTTAACCGTTTTCTCTACGCATTCTAAATTTTATTGAGCAGAGTATTTTATGTGTAAAGAAATACAGCATTATTAATAGACTGAGTAAGTATATTTTAGCTTAAATTTACTTCAATGGTACTTTAAAATACTATTTAACTGCGAGTGCATAAAGGATTTACTCAAAAATAGAATTACTTACTCCCACTTAAAATAATTGCATATAGAATGAAGCCATTTCATATCTATCTACTACATGTGCGGCTGGGGCTAACGAAAAAGACAGGCTATAGTGGCATTACATTTTTTTTTTTTTTTTTTTTTTTTTTTTTTTTGAGTTCGACCAATAAAACTCGAGGTTTTTAAGCGCCAGAATCACGAACCTCACAATTTTTTTCTGCGATCTATTGAAAAATTGGGATTTTTTTTTCAGTTATTAATCAACGAAATTCACAGGCCACAAGTTAACCCATCATGGGCCACTTTACCTAATTAACAAACAATTGCAAATGCTGTAATCCATTATTGTTGAATGTTATTGTCAGGGTTTGCCCAAGTGGGAATGCTGGGTTGTTTAGGGCGGGCCCCACTAGAAAAAATCCATTGTGGGTTTTTCAAATTTTCTCGTTCTTTCACAACTGTATCATTATTTAATATAAGTAAAATAATGAATATAATTTTTACAAGAGCTTATTAAAAGGAATTTGATTTTTAATTAATTAAAGAATATTTTTAATTAATCAATCCTTGATTTAATTAATTAAAGTTTTAGAGAATGAAAGATAAAAGCAAATTTCAGAGTTTCCTCTTGATTTAAAAAAGGGCAGGGTGCTGCCGGTGAGAAAAGGGCACTTTTTGTATTCTTAAGGGCATGTTTTGGATTCTTAAGACCACTTTTTTGATTTTTAACCACTTCACTGGCTGCCCTGAGTCGGGGGTAAAAGCATTGTTTCTCCATACCTGTCGCCGGTGAAGTGGTTAAAGTCACTTTTAATATTTAAAACTTAGATACAGTAGCCTCCCGCTTAACCGGCCTAAACAGGACCGAGGGTTAGCCGGTTATGAGAAAAACCAGTCAAAGTGGAGAAGTAAAAAATAAATAAATAAGTATCTGCATAATTTAATTAATTAAACCCGTGCGATGCATTTAGTTTTTTCAATTTGTGTAGTTTTAAAAAAGTACATACTTTCGGAAATGAATACTATTTATACATAACTGAATTGACAGAAAAATTATCACTGATAACAAAGAATGCAAAATATTTAACGCAAATTAAATTGTTGAAAATCGTATCACACACCTTTATAAGAAGTTGAAATTATTCTACATTATGTATATTTAAGTTAATAAATCATAAAAAAATCAGTGACCTTCTTCTGTTGAAGGCAAGATGGTAAACAATTTGCAGCATAATCTCTCCATTTCTTTAGCATCATAAGTTTAACCGAGGAAGCTGTTAGCCGCTGCTTAACATAGCGTAGCGCCAACTCCAATGCTTTTATCCCTTCCGTATGTGGAAATTTAGCTGTATCAACTTCAACTGGATCATCATAATGATCGTCTTCGTATTGAACAACATCAGTTACAGTCCTAATTATATCCTCTTCAAATAATGTTTCATGCTTGAGATCTTTATCAGACTCAAACAAATCTTATACATTTTCTACGGAGATCTGTTCGCATCCCTCAAGCTTTTTAAATTTTTGTACAAAACAGTTTGCAAATAGATCAGAAATTATAGAGTTCCAGGGGGGGGGGTGCACTTTTGACTATTAAAAACACAAAATCTCAAATCTTCCGGTGGGACATCTCATTGTTCCTGGGAGGGGGGAGGGATGTCCCCTCCCCGGGCCGCACCATGAATTAAACATGTAGACATTTAGAACCGACGTTCTCCTTTCTGAATTTTGCCTCCCTCCACTCGGGATTGCACTTCAACTCGAAAGCGTAAGCTGAGTTCCCAAGGCCGCCATCCCTGAATTTTGCCTGATGTTGGGGGAAAAAAGTCGGCCGGTTAAAGCGGATTTCCGGTTAAGAGGAGGCCGGTCAAGAGGAAGGCTACTGTATCTCTTTACAAAACAACATTAAGTCAGATTTTACTATTTAAGTAAAATTTTTAATACAAAAAGAAAAAAGGCACTTTTTATTAAATGGAGAGGCAAGAAGGGTGCTATTTTGTAAACCAAAGGGCAGGCAGGGTGCAGCACCTTCCTGAAACTGCCCGGTTGAAACTCTGCAAATTGAAATATATTTCATATATAAATTTAAATATATTATCATAATTTATGATATAACAAATTTAATTATTAATTTTTTTTTAAAAATGTTTCTGTATCCAAAATCATAGTTTTTTCTTAGTTTTAAAAATTACCTATTTTTATTTTATATTAAAACTTAATTTTGAACTGCATTATTTTTTTTTAACTTTTCTATATTTTGTAGACATTTTTATATACCAAGTAAATAGTTTTTATGAATAATTACATATATTATACATTTATATTCAAATAACTTTTACAGATCAGTTATGTTCCTTTTGTCTTCAATAATGATAATAAAGCTTAAAAAAATGAAATTCTTACAACTACTCGGTATTGTATGCAGAGTACCAAGTAAATACCGAGTACTCAGTACAGTCCTAGAAAAATGAAAATGAGCAAGAAAATGTGAACAGCAAAAGGTCGCGAGAAAATGCGATTTTCATAAGCGCAGTGAATTTCGTCAAATGGGAGATGCACAACCTGTGGCCCGCGATGTGTTTACCTTATGACCCAATTAACTTTAGCCAATTAATAACTGAAAATAATCAATTTTTGGCAATAGGTCGCTGTAAAAAATGCAAGGTTCATTGTTCATGCACCAAAAAATCTCAAAGTACATCAATCGAGCTCGGAAAATTTCCGCGTTTCGGCGATGGGGCTCGGAAAAATTGTGAGGTTGTTGATCAGGTGCGAAAAAAGCGCGAAGTTAGTTGTTCTGGTGCTAAAAAATCACGAGGTTCGTCAATCGAGCTTAGAGAAAGCACAGGTTGGTGAAAATTTTGCCAATAAGCAGTTGAAAATTACAGTGAAATTTGTCAATCGGTCATTAATAAAAAAATTACTCTGAATTTTGTATAATCATGTATCCTTGTCAACTTAATCGGGTAAGCTGACTGGCTAGAATTTAGAGGGTCAAACTGTCCCACCTCTGAAATCATATTTTTAGTCTTATTTTACACCACAGATTTTCCCTCCAATCCCAGAGGGCCGAAACTAAGGAGGGGACAGAGGAGGCATGGCGTCCCGGGCACCAGTACATGGATGCAAGAAGTATATCTCAGTCAAGGCTGAAAACTTTTCTGGGTATTAGAAATAACCAAATGAAAATGGGCTAGAAGATTCCTATGCCTGGCATTATGGCTAACAATTGATCTCATACAATAAAAGAAAGTGATTAAAAACACTTGATAATAAAATTGCTATTATTTAAGTATATAATGTAGAATTTTCTATCAGACAAAAATCTCTTCAGGGCAAGGTCTTGCACCCAAGGCGCCAGAACCAAGGGGCGCCAAATGAAGATTTTGTGTGGCGATTTTTCTCATATCTATATTTAGCGTAGTATTGTTAAAATCGTCCTGTCTGAGGTATGCCAAAGCATAGAAAAATCTAAGGATAATATGGCATAAGGATATTGTATAAAGCTGAGTTGTTTTTCGATTCTTTTTGATTTCGTTTACAAGATTTTAATGAATCAATATTTGACAAAGCAGATTACGTAGTTCAGTATTAGGGATTGACCGAAGCAGCAATTTTGCCGAATACCGAAGTTTCGGTCAAAGTGTATACCGAATAAATTTTCAATACATATTTTTGCATATATTAATTTTTTTATAAATTTTATTAAAATCTTAATAATTTAATTCAGTTTCATTTGTATTGTTAAGTGTAATTACACAAAAAAATTAATGACTTCTTTCCACTAACCAATTCATTAACTCATCACCTATTTTTTGTTATTTTATCACTAGTCATTACCCAAATTAACCTATGAAACTGTACAGTCTATTAATAAGGATAAGGATTGTCAGAAAAACAAAAGTTCGTTCAAATAAAAAGAAAAAATGTTGTCATTAAGCTGATTTACTGATTGTCTAATTATAAACATATTGAACTGAATAGGAATGTTCTCAAATACAAAAGGTATATTAATTTGTACATTTAACTATTTTCTGTCAAATTATTGATACATATTTATATTTTGATTAACCTCTAACTAATGTTACCGGTCTCTCAGACCGCGGCTTTTTTCAATTTTTATAGTTTAACTTGCAATTTTCAGTTTAACTACAAACACTACCAAAATTTTGTTCCTTTTGGAACTTTAGTACTATCACCAGAGACTTTTGAATGAGTGAATTTTAATTATAAAAGTCCTGTGCAAAAAAGTTTAGTACGAAAACACCATCCTATAAGTCAATCGTGCCATTTATTCATCTTTCGACGGAGCGGTCTCACAGACCGCTTCACACTAGTTATGTGACAGTTTCTGTGACATCTGTTAAAGGTTAATATTTTAACATTGTGGTGATAAAGATAACAAATTTGAGTGATTTTAATTTAATGGTTATAAAAGCTATAGGATAGGCATAGGAGTATAATTTTACTTGTGTATTTTTTTAATATACACCTTAGATATACAGAGATGAACTTTGATATACTTATTTGAAAGATATATTAAAGAAAATACACATTAAATAAATTTAAATTAAGAAAACTAATGTAGAAATAATTAAAATTAAATGATGAGGGAAAGATGCCTATCTTCCTTATTTTTTTTTCTCTATCGTAGACAGTTGTTCCAATTTCACCCTTATGTAGACTATTTTAGGAAGGTTTTTTTTTTTTAATTAAAAATGGCTTTGTCTTGTTTTTTTGCACTGCAGCTGAACTCTGAACTCATGCACATAATATTAAAACTCATCATTTAGCCTATTCTACTTCTAAGTAAAAGAGAATTCTTCTACTTCTAAGAAAATACTTATCCGCAATTTTTCGGTTTACAATGCCGAATCATCGAATATCAAATCGACTATTCGGTATTCGGTCAATCCCTATTCAGTATTACATATTTTAAATTTTAAAATAAGTCGGCTATTAAAAAATAAGTAAATTTCTCTTTGTAAATGTACTTTTCAGAAGAAGGGGGGGGGGGCAATCCATGTTTGCCCCGGGTGCTGAAAAGGTTAGTTTCGGCCTTGCACCCATCTACCCGAAATATAAATTGATGTGGCTCTCGACAACCCAGACATATTTGCAAGTAGCCCTTCTCTTTAAAGGTTGTGCATAATTAATTCCGATGAAAATCCTCGTGATTGGTTAATTTTCTTAAATAATACTTAACAAACAGCAAATAAATAATGTAAAAACATTATCTTTTATTTAAATATGATTCTGTTTCTAATTATTCTGAATATCTTTATAAGTTAACTGTTAAACGTAGAAGTCGTATAAGGTTTTTAAAAATATGTTTTAAAAGTTTTTTTTTTTTTTTTTTTTTTTTTTTTTTTTAAGTATTCGGCAACATGGCCGAATATCGGATATTCTGTGCATCCCAAGTGTATTTTAAAAAATATATTTTGCACTTCTTTGAAAAATGAAATTGCACTAATATTTCCCCGTGTTTTTATTTTTTAATTCCGACAAAACATTTTTGGAACAAAAAAGTTTATTGCAGAACATTGCAAAATATTCTGCTTGGGGAATAGTAACAAAACTAGGAAATCTGCAAATCAGTGGTCCTAAACATCAGTTCTGGAATGTTAGGAAAGTTAGTACACAAAAACATTCAACCTGCAAATACTTCTCCACCCCCTTTCCCCCCCAAACACTGTCTCAGTTTGATAACTTCCTATCATATAGTATTTTAAACCTCTATCTAATATAATTTATTGATCTCGAGACAATTTGAATAATTAAATAGTGAATCATTCGATAATTATAACAGTGATAATTATAACAGTAATTAAAAAATAGTTTTTAAAAATTCAATAAACTTAAGCGATTAAAGAAAAAGGTTTTAATTTATATTTCAGTAAAAATTAGGGGGGTGGGACTTTTTCGGGGAGGGAAAAAAAAGAAAAAGAAAATAAAAGCTTCTCTTATAAAAATGAAAACACGTGTCCCACTTTACATTAAACATGCTATCGGCTAACAAAATTCATAGTCTACTACTATAAAAACAAAAATATTGCAAATAAATAAAGGTATAAAATGGTTAAGTAAAACTAATTCTCAATAAAATTTTCATCGAAAGAATTTAAACATTTTCTACTTCCTGGCTGGTAAAGATTGTTAATGATAACCCAAATTAGTAAACATACCAGAGATTTTTTTATACTAGCGTTAAACTTTTTTTTATATGTGTAGAGAAAAAAAAATTACTTGTCCCTCCCAAGAACGAAAACATTATACCCGCCGATCTTGGATACTATGTACCGTGTCTTAAAATGTATGCTCTATAGGCCTAACGTGCAATCGCCGAAATAAACAAGCTTTTATATAAAACACTTATTTAAAATAAATACAACGTTCATTATAAAAAATAATTACAAAATAAAGCTGAATAACTTACCTTTTTTCACAAAAGTAACAGAAACATTGGAGCAGATCAGGAAATAACTGTAAACAAAACAACGTGGTTAGCGAGCGCGGAAAGGCAAGACAAACTGCTTTTTCAATGATTTCAAGATGAATCAGCCTTTTTTTTGCTGCAACTAAATGTCAGAATGACATCAAATGATCGCATAAATTCCTTCTAAACGTAGCCCGAACATTGATAACCGATGATAACATAAAATCAACATGGCTGTCGCCGGAGTTCTTGTTTAGATACGGAGACGGAGATATACCGTTTTTGGTGCTTCTACTGCCAGATACGGAAACTCTGAGAGTTCAAGGCCAACATAAAACGGAACATTTCCTGGAATTCCAGGAAAAGTAAGAGTTTTATCTAAAACGGAACTTTTCAGTTAAAAAAGGGAAAATTCACAGAATAACACCTGTTAATTTCAGGACATTTTTTTACAGTGTAGGTATACTGCGGCTACGTGGCGATTGGGCGTCACCCGCTCCGATACCATGAATCAAACGCGTTCAGCTGGGGCTTCCCAGCAGGTAGGGGCCTGGTCAACGGTTAGACAGAGAGAAAAATGTATGTTGTTTGGTATTAACACATTCGTATATAAACACTATTAATTAATTTATTGAAACTGTTTGATGTTTTTCATTGGGATTGATAAAATCATGATGATGATCTTCAGTTAGATTTGAGTTTTTTGCATGAACTAACTCTTAATTCGTTAAAAAATCTTTCGGTGTTACTTCATTTAATTTTTTATTGCTTTTACATTAAATGTGAGTGAATTAAAAAAATATAATACTTGCACTAGTTGTCAACGCGTTGATATGAGAGACTATTTGTTCGGAAACGATGCAGAATATGTAATTCTGCTTTAAAATAAATAAATAAATAAACAAATAAAAAATAAAACTTTATTATTTGTGATTCCTTGCGTACATGTTTAGTAAACGATACGTGCAAATAGAGTCAAACACTAAATTGGAATTTCGAAGAGCAGCTCGCGTTTTATATTTTATAATCCTGAATTGCAAAGACGTCCAACTTGAAATTAATGCAGTTTATTTTAAACATGAAATGTCCCGTCTTGACGCTATCCTTAGTAAAACAAAATTAATAATAATATTAAACGCAAAACGAACACAAACATTATCTTTTCAAAAGAAAGCAGCCTTAGAGTTACTTCTGTAAAAAACGTATCATAAGAAAATGTACCAGATTACATGTTTGCTAAAAAATTTTATGAATATATTAATGCTTCATAACAGATGCATCCTATATTACGTGAATACACCCACACACACAAAAAGAGAAAGAATCAAACTACTTCAATTTTATTTTAACAACAAGAAAAATCATCTAAAATATTGCTGATAAAAGCTTACATATTTTAAGCAATATTAATTAATGCCTTTATATATCTAGGAACAACTAATTTTCCAGGTTTCAGCTAGTTTTAGGTAGATTTCGTATGAAATACTACCTATTGGGATCGTTCCTATGTTGGAATTTCTGAAAAATTTTTGCAGGTCTACACCGATCATGACCCCTAGAACCCAAAACCATCCTCAGTAAAAAACTTTATATCAATCTATCTATCTATATATATATATATAACTTTCTTCTGGACGCGATAATTTTCGTAATTCTGCACCAATCTCTTCCAAACTGATACATAAAATCAATTTGCATAAAATCTCGGTCAAGTTCGTTAATGGGCAAAATCGGACTACGGGGATGGAAACAGGGAGGGGTTTTGTGAAAACCGAAAACGCCCCTCAACTTCTTAATTTTTGTACGTATCAAATCAGTTTAAAGTTTTTATTACTACTAAAAATAGGGCCAAAATTTTATGTATTACAAATTTTTGATAAAGTTAAAAATGGGCTCAAGGGGCGCAAAAAATAGGGTTTTTGGGAGGAAAAAATTCATAACTTCGTCAATTCTCAAGATGTCAATTCCAATTAATTTTATTATAAATCTTCTTAATATTATCTACAACTTTTATATTTACAAGTTTTTGATATGACCAATTACCGCAAAAAAAATTAAAAACGAAAACAAAAAGGGGTTTGAAGAAGTAAAAAATGCATAACTCCGTTAATTCAAAAGATATAAAATCCCCATGAATTTATCATATATCTTCTTAATATTGTCTACAACATCTGTATAGACAAGTTTTGGATAGGACCGATTCTTACAGCAAAAACAAATTAAAAATACATAGCGGTTGAAGAAAAAAATCATCTAAGTAAGTATACAAATCCAAATTGCTTATTTTCTGACTCATTTTACAATACATTTTTGCTCTCAAAGGCTTCCAATTAGTACGTTTTCTTACTCAGAAACTATATAATGTACCGTAATGGTCGATTTTTTGATAGAGTCAGAATATATTTTTAAAAATGCTGTTAAAGTGGGCATTTTGAACCGAATTTCCCGAAGCGGATTGTGTTGGAAAAATCATTGCATTAAGGATGCACTCAAATCCAAACTGTTTATTTTCTGACTCATTTTTAAATTCATTTTTGCTCTCAAACGTATTTAATTGGTAGATTTGCTTATTCAGAAACTATATAATGTACCGCAATGATCGATTTTTTGATAGAAGCAGAATATATTTCAAAAAATGATGTCAAAGTGGGCATTTTGAACGGAATTTCCCGAAGCAGTTGTGTTAGAAACGAAAAATATTGTCCTTCTGAGAAAAAAAAATGCTTATATATCAAGTTTTATTTAATTGAACGAAAAATAAAAACACAGGTCGCTTATAAATCTCTTCAAAAATCACGTCAGCAAGTTTCATATTTTTTTTAGGTAGATTTCGTATGAAATACTACCTATTGGGATCGTTCCTATGTTGGAATTTCTGAAAAAATTTTGCAGATCTACACCGATCAAGACCCTAGAACCCAAAACCACCCTCAGTAAAAAACTTTATATATATATATATATATATATATCACTTTCTTCTGGACACGATAACTTCCGCAAATCTGCACAAATCTCTTCCAAACTGATACATAAAATCAAGGGACATAAAATCTCGGTCATGTTCGTTAATGGGCAAAAGGGGATGGAAATAGGGAGGGGTTTTGTGAAAACTGAAAAATCCAAATAACTTCTTAATTTTTGTACATATCAAATCAGTTTGAAATTTGTATTACTTCTAAAAATAGCGCCAAAAATTCATGCACCACAGATTTTTGATAAAATTAAAAATAGGCTCAAGGGGCGCAAAAAGTAGGGATTTTGGGAGAAAAAAATTTTTACTTCGTCAATTCTCAAGATATCAAATCCTATTAATTTCATTATAAATCTCCTTAATATTATCTACAACTTTTATATTCACAAGTTTTTGATAGGGCCAATTCGTACCAAAAAAATAAATAAATAAATAAATAAATAAATAAAAACGAAAACACAAAGGGGGTTTGAAGAAGTAAAAAATCCATAACTCCGTCAATTCAAAAGATATAAAATCCCCATGAATTTATCATATATCTTCTTAATATTATCTTCAACATTTATATGGACAAGTTTTTGATAGGGCCAAATCTTACAGCAAAAACAAATTAAAAATACATAGCGGTTGAAGAAAAAAAAATCATCGTATTAAGGGTGCTTTCAAATCCAAACTTCTTATTTTCTTACTCATTTTTAAATTCATTTTTACTCTCAAACGCATCCAATTGCTAGATTCTCTTATTCAGAAACTATATAATGTACAGTAATGATCGATTTTTTTTTTTTTTTTTTTTTTATAGAGGCAGAATATATTCCAAAAAATGATGTGTCAAAGTGGGCATTTTGAACAGAATTTCAGGAAGCGATTGTGTTAGAAACGAAAAATATTGCCCTACTGAGAAAATAATTGTTTATTAATCAAGTTTTAAGTAATTAAAAGAAAAATAAAAACACAGATCGCTTATAAATCTTTTCAAAAATCACGTCAGCATGTTTCATATTTTTTTTTATATAAAAAATGAATCTGAATATGTGCCAGGAAATTGCGAGTTGTTGAGCATGGAAAAATATTTTTTTTAATATCGCCTTAACATGATTCTGATAAAACCAGCTATTTTATAAAAAATGAAATAAAAACTTGTCAAAAGCAGACAGATAAAACTGTTAAAGTGGATTTATATCTAATAATGATTTAGTTTTTGTTGGTGAAATTAGTATACTTAACTTCGAAATCTACCTCTGCCTGTAGGCCGGGCCGGCAAGGATTTTTTTCACTTGAAATTTAAATATTTCCTAGTAGTTTGTAACATTTCTGATGAAGTTGAAAGTGTAAGTCTTAAGATTTTTGGACAAGATTATTTAAAACGCAGAGGCTCAGTGGAAACTGTTTGAAAAATGGACAGTTGCATCTGAATATTTTGAAGGGCCTTCAAATATCACCGCTCACGAAATTTGTAGCTATAATAGTTCAGTTGATTAGTGATGTTCCATGGATAAAATCAATCTCGCAGTGAATGTCTTCGCAATTTAAACATTTAGCTTAGAGCTCGAAGTACCAATTTGGATCATGAATGAAGTTTATGCTCAAGTGCTAACCTCTCACATCACAATCAACACGTACGGAGGTACAACTAAAAAAAATGCACATTCTTTCTATGTCACATAATATATTTTTCATATTTGAAAAACGAATTTGCTTTATTGGCAATATATTGAAACTTATTTTTTTAATTCCCCCTATTAAGAATATTTCTGAAAATTCCTTGAAATTCATTTTGAACTTAAGTTTTCTGCACAATAAACTGCAAACAATTAAGTTTACAATATTTAAAAATGCTTAAATGTTAAAGTATTTTAGATGCAAAATTTTAAATATTTTTAGAAATAAATAAGAATAACTATAATTATAAATTTAATAGAGTTTTAAATTGTTTTTTTTATCGTCATTAAAAGATGTGCAATCAAAGAGAACATTAATATTTGAAGGAGATTTTTAAATTCTTCAACTTTAGAAGTATTTAATCATCTAGTAAAGATTTATTTTACACTGAACGCCGTGAATCGTTTCATAAATAAATAAATTAATGCGCTCATATATTTTTATAAAGACATATCTCCTATTAAGTTCTTTATGATGCATATTTCTGTACTTTTTCAATTTAACAAAAGAGGTTAAATCATTTGTAATCAAATCGTTTTGTATATAATTATTTTCGTAAAACACAAAGAGGAAAAAGACTATAACTGTACATGATATTGATTTCTTATAAAAACCTTGAATAAATATTCTAATACTAAATTAAACATTTGCACAGAAAAATTAATTTTAATTTTCATCTTATAAAATTGATTGTTTAAGAAGATTTTTTGTTTGAAATATACAAAAGGCTTTTTTTCCTAATTGCATTATGAATTTGCTTATGAAATTAATTGGGATTTTAATTGGTCTACGATAATTATTTTACCGAAATAACATATTTATAATAGAAAGTTACTATGTATAGCCGTAAGTAATTAATTATTATTCATCTGAGATGCTCCTGGAACTTTATGTCTTAAACATAAACGAATATGCTGAAAAAAATGTGATCTTTATAAAAAGCTAAATAATAATAAAAAAATAATAAAAAGTTTTTTTTCTTTTTTAAAAGAATCTTTCATTAACTTCAATTCCCATTGATTGTTAGAATGCTAATTAATGAATCGCTACATGTGTAAGTGTACTTTTTTTTATGCCTGAAGATATATATAAAAAAAAAAACAAAAAAAAAAACAACTTCTATTTATTTAAAAGTGTCACGGACAAAACAGGTTTGTTGTATGATAACGTCTCGTTGAAGATTCTCAATATTGAAAAAAGAAAACAAGAAAAAATGCTTTTAACTATAAATTGGTGTTGTCTTTGTTTTTTTTTTAAATGTTTTATAGATAAAGGGGAAAAAAGCCTCTGAAAAACATGTCTCTGTTAATTAATGTCAATAGCCTGTTTAATTATTTACGTTTTTTCACTGCTACTTTGTCAATGTGACTAGGTTTAGCAAAATCACATCTTATTATATTTAAAACATTTTTTTTATTTTATTTGCATCAGACATTCCCTCTTTTCACAAGTATTTTTCTTAATTTCTTCGATATCTTTATTTCAGAAAAATAAAAAAAAGGGATCCAGCCTAGTGTCCTGCTCGGGTCGGGTTGTATCCGACTCGAACCCGCGAATTCCATTTTAAGTCAACCCGCAACCTGACCCGAACCCGCAAAAATAACTTCCTGCAGCCCGCAACCCGACTCGAACACGATGCATTTCAAACCTCGGACTCGTAATATTTCAACCCGGAACCCGACCCGAATGTAAGAAAAGTAAATCATGTTTTAATGTCATTACGAAAAATATTCTGCAATTGTTTCGCTAATACCATTTTTATGATTTACATAGAAGAATGAACTAGGTGAGGCTAACCCGACCCTATACAGGTCTCTAATCGGTATAATACTAAACATCTAATTTTTAAACATGCTTTAAAATTACTTGCTCTTTCAAAAGTTCCTCTTATAACTGTACAACTTAATTTAAACAATTGGGATTCTGCCTTTAGCTTATCAACTGTTATTATTCTGAAAAATTTCCCGTCTAATATAGCGCATCGTGTATCATCACAATTAAATTATTCACTTGATACATTTTTAACGGGAGTTCTAGAAGTATTATTCATCCTTTCATCAGTCTTCGAAATAACAAACTGCATTAATTTTGATCGTACTTTAAAAATACAATACACAGCAAAACGCTAAATGATCCTTCCTGTCTTCCTGTCTATCACGCTGTAGTTTGTTGTCATAACACTGTTAGCCTTATCAAGACTAGAACATTAGAGTTCTAACTATTCAGCAAAAATACTTTAGCAGTGCTTAAGCTTTCGTTATAATCCTTATCGCACCAGTAGTTGAAAAAGTACGTGTATATTAACTTCCAGAAACGAATTCCACTAGAGAAAACAGAGAGGCAGGCATTTTCCTTTTGTGAAATTTTAATCTGTGGTTTATATAGATTTTTAACGAGGAAAAATATTTTGGACATTCTTTTAAAATATCTGGTCAATTCGAACCCGACCCGCAAGAGTAAAAAAGCCAGTCCGAAAGCGACCCCGAACCAGAATTAATGAATGCCAACCCGACACGCATAAATAAAATCTGAAGTCAACCCTACTAGCAACAGGAAAATATAGCGCCAACCCGACCGGACCAGAACGTCCAATCGGTGTCGGGTAAAAGCGGATAACCCGACCCGAAGGAGGACTCTAATGCAGCCTTTATATGTATATTTCCTTATCTTGAACTAATTTTAAATAAGGAGTCCCAGAAAAGGACACTCGAAATTAGAAATTTAATAATGCTTTAACCATAATAAATGAACAATACATATGTTCATAAGAAAAGTTTTATATTTTTAATCCAATAATTTAAACAATAATTGAAACCAATAGGTGACGCTACTTTTATTCAACCTGTTAAAATGTTTTAGCTGACGGGTAAAGTTGGATTAAAGATCGCTTAGTTTTCCCTCTTTACTAAATTTAGTTTTTGAAAGCCGAAAAATAGATTTTGGCCTTTGAAGTTTCACCTTACATTCATAGGATAATGCATTTCAGTGTCTAAAAATTGAACTACCTTTAATATTTCTGAATACAAAGCAAAGATGTTGTTCATAAACACATCACTTGATGTATCTTTATATCACATCTGTTATTTTATTAAATGTGTTATGATAATTACACATTTACTGAGTTTAATGTTTTGGCGTCTGTTTTGAGATATCATATATATTTGAAACTGAAACTGTCCGATGCTTAAGACTCAACGAAATTTACATTAAATTTAAAGGTAAAACAAATAAGGAAATTTCTCCTCCTGAAGAACATAGCCTTATTAAATACTACTGTGAAAGGTCTTCATAACCTAATGTATCATATTACATTTTTGTTAAATTCTTTTTAAGAATATACTAACTAGGAATTTAAAATCACATTTTATTATAAATACTTCACAGGAGATGCATCTTCTCTTATATGACTCTACAAACAGGAAAAATCAGATCATTTTCAATTTCATTATAAAATTAATAAAATATTATGTAAAATTCAACGAATAAGTTTTCATATTTTGGCAGCAATATTAATTTATACATGAATACTTCCAGGAACAACTAATACTATCTTTGTCCGCTTGAAACTAAAAAGTGGCTAGTAATTTATAATATTTTGTATGAAGTGCGATGTATCGAGGTTAGAGATTGCGAAGCTAGAGATCCTATCTACACAAATTCCAGGTTGTGTAATATTTAAACAGAGTTTCTGACTGTAAAATAGTCAATGAAACGTCGTCTTCGTTTTAAAAGGCCTATCCAATAATATGCCACTTAATATGGTGCGTAATTTTTTTTTCCGTTTCTACCGCCATTTTGTATTTTACGGCCGCCATTTTGAATTTATAAAAACAAAATTCAGCCTGTAAACATCGAACCATTGAGATGAATCGATAGAGACCTCATTCATTAAAATCCATCCAGCCGTTGGGAGCCGTTGTCTCGAGTGTATAAAGAAATCCACATATCCAGATACTTGTGAAACACATAACCCTTCTTTGCAGTCGGGTAAAAAGTTATTTTAATGGTTCTTATAATTACTGTCAGTAGATAAAGAGCTAAATATAACTGGAATTGTTTTTAAGACAATAAGTAAACAATAAAAGCGCATTATTATTATTTTTAAAGACTTATAATTTGAAACTATAAAATTATAAATTTTAATATTATTTGTTTAGATTTATTTTCTCTATAAGAACTCAAATAATTATGAAAAATCATGAAAACAGAGTTTGAAACTTTGGACAATATTTAAAATGTTACAAGTTATTTATACTAGAAATTCATTAATATCACTTGTGTTATAAACATTCTATCAGTAATAATGCGTTCAATTCCGTTTACATCTTTTTAAAAACTACTAAGAATTCGCTTAAGATTAAGCCTTTAACAATAACTTTTTCTAAACACTGCTACAATGATTCATTATCAAATTCTAAGAAATAAAATCTAAATTTGAAATAACCTTTAAGAAAAAGTCAAAATTCTTATAAAAGAATATAAAAATATAATTATATTGCTTTTTTGCATTAATTAAAATTTTAATAAGGCAGAGGGAAAAAGTTTTACTATCATCTCAAATTCCAGTTTAATGCAACACATTTATTTCTTTAAAACGATTAAATTGTTTAGATATAATTAAATTCAGAAAAATAATTCTTGTTAATTAGTATTTCGAACTACAATAAACGAAAAAAAAACCCCAATTAATTACAGAGTTTCAGCGTCCGACTGAATTAATTTACAGAAAAATCAATAGAAGATACCGAGTTCAAAAGAATTTCAGCCGGAATGTAATTTATGTGATCCGATAGTCTTAGTTGTTACTCCAGAATTTCTAATAAAAATAAAGATTTGAAAAGCAATTACATTCGTTTTTTATGTGCCTAATATTTCTTTCAAAATCTTTAGGTGTTCTTTAATCGAATTTATTTTCTCGAAAAATAAAGTTATTTATCGAACGTGTCTTAAAATCTTAAAATTATATTTGTTTTGTCATCGGTTTACCATTTTAAAAGTATAAATAATGCAATTGAAAATTTTATAAATGCAAAAAAAAAAAAAAAAAGTTTTATTATAATGATATCTAAGCCCTTGATAGACTCGGACAAAGTCAACGACAGAGATAGGTCCCTGCACGATACTTTCCGACATCCTTTCTGTCAGGTGGTTAAGATAAGATACTTTTCGCCATCGAACTGTCAGATGATCAAGGTAGGCAGAAAAGAATCCGAGGTCGGTAAAGTAGGGGAGAGTAGTATACAGTGAGACATCGTACACAGTGAGACAGCAGTCATTTTGACATATAGTTATAATTTTTTCTCCACTCACACATAACCACCTCATCTAATGCAACACGTGGATGTATTTTCGGCATTTCGGTTACTCGTCCAACAAAATAGTAAGTAATTCTTTATTTTACAGGTGTTAAAGTTACATAACTCCGTTTTAGAGTTTAATTCCTTCATTATGGCATAAATTTACTTAACTAAACGTAGCTATATCGAATGATAGGTCATGTCGAGAAAACGAAACAAACATTCAAAGCGATGAAATTGATGATGAAACAGATATAAAGATACATCCATTTTGTTACAACGTAACGAAAGTACACAATGAGACACACAGCTGTGGTATATAGTGAGACGTTTCTCATTGTGTACACAGATGGTTCTAGACGATCCTTCTAACGGCGATGAATCATTTAGGTTTCAGCAGCTAGAACGGGAGCCTGCCGTTCTTGATTATATTCTTGTGCGATTTCTAAATAGTGTGTTCTATGTAGGAAAAATCTTAACCCGTAAGGATGAAAATGGTGATTTTGAAGTGATTTATCTTCGAAGAGTGTGAAAGTGGCAGGCTTCGTGCGTCATGTTCCACATATCGTGTCTGTTAATGAATCAGACACTTCAATACTGCCATAACTACAATTTATGATAACAAAGCAACATCAGGATACCACCGGTGCCGATTCACTTCGGAAATTTGGATGTACATTGAGCTGCACACTGCCATTGTTAGGCATACTCTTAAGCTTTTATTTAAGAGGGATATAGTTCAATTACCACATTCAACCATATGTGTTAAGTTAAGCTCAAATGTGGTTGAATTTTTAATAATACGTATACTTTTAAAATTTTTAATTTTTTCGAAAAAATTTCAAAAAATTTCATTTTTTTTTAAATTTTTAAATTTAAATATATAAAATTCGATGCTCTATTTTATTTATATATGTAAACGAAACTTTTATAAAATATATTGGGGATTTCCATTGATATGGAATACGCAGGTGACGTTTCGAAGATTTCTAAGACGACGCGTAAAATTCCATTTTTTTCTCAAAAATAATTTTTTTTTGTGATAAATGCATGCCATAATGCATATAATGTACCCTTGAATGATATTTAAGGTGAAATTTACAAAAAAAAAAAAAATATTTTTAAGGATTTTAAGGTCCCTTGTCCCCTTAAAGGGTTGTATATTTGATGGATGAAATGAAATAGACCCAAATTGAAGTGTTTAATTAGATCTACGGAAGGAGAGTTTTATAAGGTCATGTCAAAATGAACCGAGATTTTTTGAAGATGCGGAAATTTATAGTAGTGAACTATCCAGTTTTGTTGCATAGTTACAGAGTAAAACTTAATATACGGAAGATATGGAATAAAATATTATTTCGACTGGATGATAATTTATGGATTCGATAGCCTAATTTTTTAAATTAAATATGAAAAATAATAAAAATACGTTATTTTTTATGTGCTGAATATTTCTTCACAAATTGAAATAGACAAAAAAAAAAAAAAAAAAAAAAAAAAAAAAAAAAAAAAAAAAAACCCGCATTTTTATGTGTTTAATATTTCTTCAAAAACATTAAGTTCGATCGAATTAGACCTGATAGATCACTCAGATCACTTAGAGATCAACCTAGTGGAAAAGAGAGGAATTACGGTGTTTATTTCGAATATAGAATAAAATACAAGGAAAAGAATTTAAATCAAATAGTAGAAAAATTCCTTCCAATAACAGTGGTGTTCCGGTAAATTGCTGCCGTAATTTTATGTATTTTTACCACATTGATTTACCAGTGGTTTGTCACTGGAGATATTTTTTTCAATTAAACATATATAAACATACTTTCAGCATGTTTCAAGCCGATAAATAATTCTATAAAAACAGTAAAACTAAAATTATTACTTATGGCGAAAAATAAGTTTAAGAATTAAATGAGATTTTCCCAACTTGAATCGGAAGAATTTTTCCGGTTACGCGGTATTAAGTAAACAGTTTATATAAATAACCTTGTACCTTTTGCGTTGCTACTCAGCCTATTACAGTGGTTCTTCAGTCTTCTTGTGCTAAAAACGTTACTGCTTAGCATAAAAAATAGAACTTAGCATAATAAGTTGCTGTAAATTTATCTCTTAAAGAAAGTAGACGTATTTAATATATTTACTGTAATAATGTTCAATCAAGTTTTACTTGAAAATAACTATATCTGAGAAAATAGTTTACTGTAAAGGCAAATGAATAATTAAATGTAATATTGTATTTAAACATTACGCTAAACTACAAATTGATGCCTACATCAGTTTTAATATGAATGATGCAACTTTTTAAAAACAATTTTGAATAACGTTTTTACAATGATATAAATTGGCACCTGACTCTCCCATCATTTGGCCGTTTTTATAGAGAACAACTGTATAATCTTAATTTATCTCTCTATTGATCAATAAGACCGCTTCATAATATAGTGAAGTTATCTATAAAAACCGTTTAATTACTGGACAGTTGCTACAAAGTTTTATGAGTGTTTTGAATGATTAACGCAGAGTAGGATCAGGCAGTGCTTTTTTTTACATTTTTATTCGTTTGGCCTATGTTACGTTTCTGGAGTATTTCAATAAATATACAAGAATTCTTGATGAATATTTATATACACATTCCAGCAAGTGCTTTCTTCAATTAAAAGGCAAGTGCGAGTATTACTCATGCACAGAGGGTTACGTACAATAAATATATTTACTAGTAACTGTATTATTAGATAAAAAAAATCGTTGCTAAAAGAATAATAAGACTTTGTAAAAAAACTATACAACGTAGGGTTCGGTATATCTGTATATACTAGAAACGGACAAATGGATATACCATGAAAGTTCAGAGAGATATGAAGCCTAAATAGCATCAAATATTGCTATTCTGTATAGCTATTTTTAAAATCTTTTCCTAAGCTGTTTATGATGAACTTAATTCGGTACTGACAGTAAAAATTGTAAGCATTTAATTTTCATTTGTCATTTCATAAATACAAATTTAAAGTCTTTTTACAGTGTACCTAAAACAAAACACTTGTTCAAAATTTAAAATTGGCATTGTGATAATCGCGTTTCGAAAGGAGGTCGCAAAGTTACAACACTGCCTTGGTTCGTGCCGCGTTTTTCTAGATAGGTTTTTAATTAATCTTTAAAGACACGGGTGGCGTATTGAGAGAGCCACTCAATGCAAACTAGTCGCGAATCCCATAGTAATTGTGTTATTAACTCTACGTTTGATGTTTATTGCTTTTAAACTACTACTGGGCATTACATTACACAAATATATCATTAAAAGTTGTTATCTATGTTTTAAAAGTTATTATCGACAATTATAGACAATTATCGGTTATTTATCGACAATTTTTTTCGAAAAACGTTATCAACACTCCTTTTATACTTCCACGACGATAGGTACCCCCAGACCTCTTCAACTCCGTTGTTAAACACTAGCAAACTAAAATTTGTGTGTAACGGAAAATACGATTTTCCTAAAACTATGTGTCCTAGGGTAATCGCTATAGTTTTCCTGCAAGGTTTAAATTAACTTTTACCCCTAATTTTTTTCTAATTTTAGTTTAGGTAGATTCGGAAATAGAGGGGGGCATATTTTGCATTACATTCTCGTACATTTTGCATTGCATATTATGTCTCTGAAAATATAAAACCTAAAATTAATTTTTTTTTTTTTTTTTTTTTTTTTTTTTTTTTTTTTTTTTTTTTTGAGTTCGGCGTTGCGAAAGCTTTCACACGATACCTCATATGATATACAAAGAAAAAGATTTTTTTTTCAAGTAACTTAATTAGCCCCTCTACATTTTCCTAAACGTATTTGTGAATGGCTAATAATCTGTAAATATGTGGGTCAATAGACTTTATTATTTCAGCGAAATTGAACTTCCCACGTTCCGTAGTTTACGAGTAAAATGGCTGCGACAGACACACAGACACAGCATTGATCTTATAATGGATTCGTTCTTACTTTTTAAGTTCGGAACCCAAAAAATTGGCACTGTTAACAACATGCTGCAAAATGTCCATTTATTCAAACGTTTTTTAGAAAATGGTTACCTAAAAATAGCAGTAACCTGCAAAGTTTGGGTTGTGTCATATTTTTTAGCTTTTTATAATTGCTTCTTATGTATTTTGTAGCGCTGGACCGGAAAATGACCTTCAATTTTAACCATCATGTCAGTAGTTTTGGCAAATTGTAAATTTCAAAGTTAAAAAGGGAAAAAATAGCGAATTTCCGATACTAGAAAATAGATGTAATGATTCTGTTTTTTACATTTTGTTAATTCATTCTTATGTATATTGTAGCATTGAATCTAAAAAATACATTCATTTCTTACTATCACGTGAAGAATTTTCGGAAATCGCAAATTTTCAAATTTTTAAAAAGTCAAAATATTGCGAAAATCGGATACTATAAAATAAACGTAAAACGTTTTTACATAAAAAATTATTCATCTTTTTGATTACATAATGCATTTTTAGAGCTAAACATCGAAAATATTGTGTATTTAAAATCCTTACAACTTTATTCCACATTTCTTTAGACCGCTCATGCTCTGCCTCGTAAAGTGTAAAAAAAAATCTGGAAAAGTTTTTCTAGGAAACTTGGATTCCTAAAACTTTTTACGTAACGGCAAACACAAAAATTCATGTAACAGACGCACTTTTGCGACGAAAATAAAAAAATCTGTAAGGTTACAAAGACTTTTTTAAGAAACTGGAATTCCTAGAACTTTTCATGTAACTGCATCCCAGGTTACAGACAAAATTTTAGTAAGATTACTGTAATTTTAGCAGATTCATTTATAAAGCTACAGATTTCTGTAGCTTTACAAAAACTAGTTTTGAAGATTTGCAGAGTTTTTTGTACAGTTACAGATGAAAGTTTAGTAAGCATGTAACTTTACATCTGTAGAACAATAGATTTCTTTTTACCGTGTATTTTTCTTTTATGTTCTCTATGATTCTCCGATTCATCTCGGAGTAACGTCCAGCAGTTGTCTGCCATCTTCTTAGTAATCCATTTTCTTCGATGCCTCCTTTCCATTTCTTTGATGTCCCTATGAAATCTGTCATATATCTCTTCTCTAATGGTACCCAGATTTTAAAGAAAATAGTCCGAATGTGCGTTTAGGAAGTGAACCTTCAAGCTAGTGGAACAGTTCAAATTTTTGTACTTCTTCAGTATGTTCTTAACGATTGATTTGAAGTTTGGATCTTTCTTATTGCTTAGAAACTTATTTACTGCGCCTTTAAAGGCTCCACAAGCTTCTTTTACCGTAACTTCCATTCGTCAAAATTACCATCTTTAAGAAGTTTTCTAATGTCAGGACAAGCAAAGATACCCTCTTTTATTTTGGTAGTTGATAAGACTGGGATTTGTCGCCGATGTACGGGGCGAGTACAGATAATGGACCCGATTTAAAAAAATCATCTTTTCGAAACAACTGCACACATTACAATAAGTAATATATGAATTTAATGAGAAATATACAAAGTTTTTTTTAGTCATGTTCGAGTGTGACCCTCCTATTATACGGCATACGTCCAATCTGTAATCCAGTTCGTTCCAAACATTTTGTATCATCACTCTGTTAATGATTCTGAATGCTACACAAATGCGTTCTTTAAGTTCTGGCAGTGTTTTCGGCATTAACAATGGAATATAAGCAATGTCTTTGACATTGCCAGAAGTTAAAGAGCATATTTGTGCAGCATTCATAACCACTGACAGAGTGATGCTACAATATGTTTGGAATGAGCTGGATTACAGATTGGACGTATGCCGTGAAACAAGAGGGTCACACATCGAACATTTGTAACTGAAAAATGCTTGGTATATTTCTCTTTAAATTCATGTATCCCTTATTGTAATATGTGTAGTAGTTTCAAAAATATGATTTTTTAAAAATCGGGTACATCATTTGTACTCACTTTGTTTTTAAAACATCGCCTTCTTTTGGTAAGGCTTTAACAAAATGTTTGACAGATTTTCGCTATTTTTTAACATTTTAACTTTGAAATTTACGATGTTCGAAAAATATCCTCAGAAGATGGTTAAAAAGGAAAGCCATTTTCGGATTCAGGGCTAAAAAAGACACAAAAGTCAATTATAAAAAGTTAAAAAACACAACCATCACATCTAATTTATAGTATGAGATTTTCGCTATTGTTTGAATTTCTAACTTTGAAATTTATGATTTGGAAAAAAACTCTGATGTGATGGTTAAAAATGAAGGTCATTTTCGGATTCAGAGCTGCAAAATACATAAAAATGAATTATAAAAGTTAAAAAAGACAACCATCGCAGGCTTGTGTAATTTATTGTAATTTTGACCAATACTAACGCTTCATAATGTGGTCAGGTAACCGTTATGTAAAACGATTCAAGGACTCTACAATTAGCTTCAGATTTTTAACAGTACATATAAGTAGACAATCATATGTGAAACAAAAAATACAATTTTTAATGGAAACATTCATAAAAAGTAAACCAAATCACTCCATCAGTAAATATCATTAGAAAATATTTTCTGAAAAACACACTTTTAAAAATGTCGATACACATACCCTAATTACTTCTAAATAACCTACACCATTTGTGTAAGAATAACGTTTTTTATTTTAAATTGATAAATAGATAAAAATATAAGAATATATTATATATATTTCAAAGTTAAAAAAAATTAAACAAGTTAATGCAATAGTTATTTTATTATTGAACATTTAAAAAATATTCTCAACTGATATTTAAATTAAAAAAAAAATCTATTTTTATTTGTTACATAATGTTTGCTTTGCATATTATAACAATATTTCTAAAAAAGCAATTCATAGAACATATTTAAATACATCTTCTTGAATAAAGTTTAAAAATATAAAGTCAATACAAATTCTTTGAACGTTAATAAAATCTATTCAATTTGTGTTTAAAATAAATATTTTTTCTTCTAGTGTGCCTCAAATAAAGTTGTACGCTTTTGATCGCTCATCAGAATGTCATTTTATAATTTAAAAAAAATACGGTTTGAAAAAAAAAATGACTTTTCGAAAAATATCTTTGGAGACATCTTGTGTCATTAAAAGCAAGATCGATTGAAAAGTCCTTAATTTCAAATTTCGTCCCGCGTTCAATAACGTGATTTCCCAACTTTAAGCGTCCATAAAAAATATAAAAGAAGATAAAGGCGTCACATTCTCGTGACATATTAGAACATTTTATTTTTATCATGACATTTATTATTTTTGAGACGTACGATGTTTGAAAAATTGCTATTACATGTGTCGCAATTTATATTTCGCTTAGGAAGTAACAAAGATAAGTAAAAAAGAACTTGGAAAAAATAATGAAAAAAAGAAGATACTTCCTCGGTCGATATTTATTTTTGTGATTTAAAGTTCCAATAATAAACCATTAATTTTAATGATTTATATATTGCAGGTTATTGCACAGACTTCTATTTCGTTTCAATTTCTGAAAATTCAGAACAATTACTTATACGCACTCTGAAGTAGAGTAGCATGTATGACAGCTATGATAAGGGGAATGCTTGTAAAAATGATATATTTTCTTTAAATTTGTTTTAGAAGTATTATGTTTCATTCTTTCAGTGTTCTACATGTCAAGTATTTTAATGATGCATTTTCTAGGAATATAAATGATATAACAAAACATGGTTGTTTTCAATAGCTCATTACCCAATGCAATTTACAAAAATAATAATACTGAAATCAAAAGATATTATTTGATGTTGAAACTTTGTAAATGCGAAATAAATGGATAAAATATTCCATTTTGATTACAACTTCTTTCACTATGATTTTTTTGTTTAGTTACATATTTCATTAAAATTGATATAAAAAAATTATTTTAATTTCTCTCAGTTATATGGGATTTTTCAGATATTCACAACATACAAAACACTAGTTCAAGTTAGTTGATCAGTTTTAAGGGAGTTTGGAAGTCAAATTCAGGAAAAAAGTATTTAAAATTTTTTTTTTCTAATATTTTCAATCCTTTATTTTCCAATTTCCAATGGAATATTACTTTTATTTCTATGACACTGAAATCGAAAGATATTATTTGCTGTTAAAACTTTGTAAATGTGACATAAATGGATAAAATATTCCATTTTGATTACACCTTCTTTGACTATGAATTCACCTTTTTTTTTAGTTTTGTTATTATGTTTAATTTTGAATTGATGTAAAAAATTATTTCAATTTCTGTCAGTTATTTGGACTTTTACAGATATACACAACATACAATACTATTGTTCAAGTTAGTTGATAAGTTTTAAGAGGACTATCTTATTGAAGATTAGTGGCATGGTTGTCTTACCACGCAATAGGTCCAGAGATTGACTCGGGGGAGGACAAGGCTAGTTAAAACTTTCATTTTTTCGGTGTGGATAAAACAAGTATCAAGCTTAATTAATCACTCAGAGTCCTGCGTTAGGCTTTCTTTCTTTCTAACCGATGACCAGGCCCCTACCTGCCGGGTTGCTCCAGCTGAACAGGTTTGATACGTGGTATCGGGGCGGGTGATCACCTTATCGCTGCGTAGCGGCAATAAGTCTGAACGCACACATGGCTCGTCTTTTATCGGCAGCGCCTACTGCTTAGCTATGTACTTTTTATTTCGGTTACTTAACGTTTATGTATTGCTGTTTGATACCGGTGAATTGATTCTCAAGTTGATCTAGAAGTAATTTAGAACCTTGATCAGATGACGAGACCTTCACCTGGCAAGAAACCTCCAGAGGTATTATTCACAGGTAACTCCCGCGTTAGACTGACCGGGACATGCCCACGGTTAAGAAAACAGGATTGTGCACTGTAGGCTATGGTGCTTAATCGATCATAGCGCCGCAGTTTTTTTAGTTTTATAAAAACGCATTTAATTATGTATAACAAAGAAGTTTTAAATGATTAAAAGTTATAAAATAATGCAAATGTCTCCATTTCAAATTTAGTATTTCGGATACAAAAATAATTGGTTTGGATTGGCATTGAAAATATATAAATAAGATGATATTTCAGTGGTCGATAGCTATTTTTGTTATTATAATTTTCTGTAAAAAACTAGTAATTTTGATGATTTATTCATAGATTAAAGATGATATTTCGTGCTGCTGTCTATATTCTTACTATACATCACATTTAAAATGCTAACTATTTTATACGGTATAAATAACATGATGTTTAAGTGGTCGATAGATATTTTGTTATTATAATTTCTCGTAATAAACCATTAATTTTAAAGATTAATATATTTCATGCTGTGCATATTTCCAATTTTCTTTGATTTGCTAAAACTCAGACATTTTTTTAATATGCATTATAGATAATAAAAGAGCATTTACGGCCAGTTATGATGAGAGAATGCTTGTAAAAATTAGGCACTTATTTCATTTGTAATAGAAGTTTCATATTTCATTCAAAGTATACTAATGATACAATTTCTTATACTATACATCAGATACAAAATGCTCTATTTTATACGGCTTTTATAGGAATAAAAAAATCCAAAAATAATAACATTGGAATGCGAAGACATTATTTGACGTTAAAGCTAAATACAAATGCAAAATAAATGGAAAAAGTATTCCCTTTTGAGTTGTCTTTCTTTGTGAATGCATTTTCTATGTTTAGTTATTTTGTTTTGTTTTGAATTGATTAAAAAATTTGACTTTCTATGAATTACATCAAATTTTTAGATAGAAACTGTTAACAAAATTTCAAACTAAAACTATTTTTGTTCATTTTAAGCGTCAGAAATTTACAGAAGCGTGTATAGATTAATTATGTAGGAGAAATCGAGTCTAGTTAGAATTGTTTAGGATTTATGGTTTTTCATTTTTCCCCCAAATATTTGCAATATAAAAGATCAGCCCTGCTGAAAATGTTACTTTTTGGCTACTACATAATGAAGGCTACATAACTTTAACTTGTTAAAACTGTTAAATAGGTGTTAAATAAGCTTTGACAATTTATTTATTTATGTCAGTGTATGTAAAACAGTGTATTAGAATCTTTGAAACAAAGTTAGTCATTTAATAATGAGCATTTTTATTAAAAAAGCAAAAAATCATACAAAAGTAGATATAACTTAATATTTTAGGTGCAAAATGAATATCATAAAAGACAGGAATCCTCAATTCATTTGGAAAAAATGAAAAAAAAAATAATAAACCACGAGAAAAGGAGTCCCTAATATTTCACATCTATGAAGTAAATAGAGCGATATTGAACTGTAACTGGTGGTTGTAACTTACGCAATATTTTGTCGCGTTTATAAATCATTGTTTCTTTGCCTGGATATCTCCAAATTTTACGTTGTTTCAGCGTTGAGGATAAGTAAAATTCTTTGTCGCCGATGTCAGTTATTTGTGCTGGATATTGCTGGTCACCATACTTCACCATCACAAAATCATCCACCCGATGCTGATTAGTATAGTTCCTTACATTTTCTTTCACATTATTTTCATCTCGATATTTTAAGGGTTTTGATGATTCAAAATACTCAAATTCACATTGAATGTCTGTAAGAAAACCAGACTAAGCTACCCTCGTTGTCGACAGAGCTGTTAATATCTAACGTAGCATCTTCAATGTCGTACATTCAACACCCTTTTTCTTTGAACGTTTAAATCGTTTATTCTTGTATTTAAAAAGTGTAACATTTTGAAATTTAATGTGATGACTATGTCATTAACATATCCTATTTTCGTACCTTTATTTTGAACAATTTTGTTATTTAGTTTGTCTGTTTATTTTCGAAAGGTACACAATTAAGGGGCTTTTTAAGCTTCTTAGGGTACCTTGTGTATATAAATAAACATCATACTCGTATTTGTAATGCTGAGAATTTTCAATAATAATTCACCCAAGAAACTTCTTCTATGATTCAATTTTTCATTATACGAAGAGCGTTCACCTTTTTTAAACAAATCTTTCGCGCAAAACGGGAGGGGTTTTGTATAAAATTAAAACCCCTCCCTGGATACTTTTAAGAAATAAATGAAGGAGAAACCAATATTTGCATACAATAAAATTGAAAAACAAAATTACTACTATAAATTATAAATTTATAAAACACTGATATGCATCGACATGAACAAATTTATATTTCAATATTCAATTGGTTTTTACCTTTCAGTTTCCTTTTCTGGAAGGAATATGCACTTTTCTTGTGATTGCCCAAAATTCGGAATTGAGTAATTTTAAACACGTTTGAATAATTCTATGTTAGAAGAATGCAGAAAATTGTTTTAGAAAAAATGCATATTTCATACATATTTAAATTAATCTAAGTTAGGAAAACTCAGAAAAAAATATATTTAAATTACATGGATTCAAAAACTCTCCCTTTATTTTATTTATCTGCAATTTGAAGTTTATCTCTGATCGATTCCGAATCGTGCATCACAAGAATTGGCTTTCCCCAGACATTTGAACTGGCAGTTCATCAGCAATCAATAGTGCTTTAAAAATCCTATGAAAAGCATCGATTTTTATCTAGAAATGATTTGTGTTAACATTTTTACATTTATCTGAAATTGATACAAATATATTTTATTGTATTTTCCGATAATGGCGATAGTTTCACAACAAAAAATGTGTTTAGTGAGCTGTATGATATATCTAGTGAAAATATATTTTCCTGTTTAAAATACAGTTATAGATGAATCTACTTATATTTAAAAATTTAATCGATTTATCATGTTTTTATTTATATTTGAAAATTTGATATAAAAGTTGCGAAAAAATTTAAATTCTTATAACGTTGTGCCACTTGATTTGTTATTATTTTTTTAATTCACCTACAATTTAAGAATTTCTGGGACTCTCTCCGTCTGCATTTCCAATTTCAAGTGTATCTTTGATGGATGTAAAAATCGTATATCACTGGAATAGAATTTCTCCAGACATTTGAAATGGTAGTTTATTGGCAATCAATAGAGCTTTAAAATCCTTTAAAACGCATCGATTTTATATAGAAATTATTTTTGTTAAATTTTTTTTTCATTTATGTGAAGTTGGTACAAATACATTTTATTGTGTTTTCTTATAAATATCATACTTTCACATGAAAACTGCGTTCACAGAGCTGTCTAATATATAAGTAAAAAAGTTTTTTTAAGCAGTCGGAATACGATCAAAATTTTGTTTTTACGAAAAAGTAAGGTTTTACACTAAATATTATTGCACAAATGAACAATTTTTTTAAGTAACACTATTTTACAAACAGTAACAACTGCAAAATAAATTATTTTTACAGTGATACACTGTAAACATTTTTTGTCTAACGTTAAACTGTTTTACGGAGCAAAAGAAGCAGAAGTACTAAAAGATGGCTCACTTGAATTTTTTAATTTCTTAACCCTTTAAGCGGCCTAACCGGGTTTTTCCTTCACTTAATCTTTGAATTCAAGGTCTTATATAACACAAAACTAATATTAATGCTATTTTTTTGCAGTGCATATTATAAATAAATATGTAAGGTAATCATAAACAAATCCCCATACAAATAATTTTCATAGCTATTATTTTATAAATCATTAAACATAAAGGAAAAAATATGCTGGACGTTTAAAGGGTTAATTATGAGGAAATATAAACATTAATTCAACTTCTCTGCATTCTATGACAATGCGGAAAAATTAGCCAATACATATTGTCCTATGGACTGCAAATAATCTGCTATAAAGCACAAAGACCCCTGCTTGCTTTTCGAGTAGAACTTGAGTAGTAAAACGATAATGTTTTGCTAATATATCTTAGGAAAGTAAATTTGCAGAAATTTAAAGCTTCGATTTTAATGGGAAATAATATACAAATTATGATAAAAAACGTAAAAACATTAACTGAAGAAATTTTACTGCATCTTACATCAAATTAATCTCAGAAAAAAAGTTATCACAGTGTCATATTTAATTTAAATATCTTTTAGTAGTTCATAAATGAATGTTATATTTGAATTAGCTTGAATACTTGATCTTTTCTTAATATATGAAATGCGTATATATAGTGATACCGATATTAAACCAAGAAGTAGAGATGATGTTTCAGTTGGTCACATGTATCATATTGCTTTTCTAGGGAGAAACCAATGGTTAACAATAAAATCTATGTAATCTCAATTAGAGCTAAATCTCAAATTTTCTAGGTCAGTCCATTGTATTTATATTTACTTTGCGGAATCAAGGTTTGGATAATGGAAAGACATGCACGAAGAGTTTTCCTGTTAAAATATCGTACCTGGCTGAATAAGTAATTCCAAATACTTTTTTAACTGAGTTTAGAAAATCTTTCTATATCTTTCTATATCCATAATATTTGAAATAAATCCTAAGCATTCTTGTTCAAGTGATGCAATTCTTACCTAAACTATCAAGGCTTCTCCTCCATGAAGACGATTGGTTGGTTGGTTCTATTTATGTCAGCCAATTATCAACACGTGGGATATAGGCCCTAAGGTGGGGGAGTGCCTTCCGTGGAGGTCTTTCTAAGGGAACCTAACCCGTATTAACGCTTGGAGAACCAAGGTTCAAAGAAAACCACGAAAACTCCGAACGATTAGGCCGACAGGCACGATTGGGATCGAACCCAGCACCTCCCGTCTACCAGCTTCGAGAGCAGAACTTCTCGGCCACAGGTGGGGCGAATGAAGACGAATAAAACAGTTCTTTGGTTATTTCTGGAAATCATGCCAGTAATCGTGAAATCCATCAGGCTAAACCAGATTATATTTATTTCCAGAGAAAAAAAGCAACCCTTAACCTTCCTTCGTCTTTTAATTGCATTTTTCGCTTATTCTTAAGTCTGTGTTACATGATATTTTGTTAATTTTGGTATCCTTTAGTTTTTTGAAAATTTTATATATAACTCAGCAAAATTACTCTCACTTTTTTTTTCTTTTATGTCCACTTAATCATTACTTTTATTTTCCCTGCTGAGAAATTTTTATTCACTGTAAGCCTGAAAATTGAACGTTCTGATTTCACTTATGTGTGATGCTTTTCCCTTCTGAAAGTCATTTTCAATACCCAAAATGTAATCCGATAGATCTATGTCTTTAATACGACGTCATATACTAAGTAGCTGGACTAACGAAAAAGACGAGCTACCGTGATTCTCCAATTTAGAGCAGTCACGTGACGTTACCGGTCTCAGCTGAGCTAAGCAAATCAATTGACAAAATAGATTATTGTCCCGGCTTTAGATTACTATCTCATCAAAACCATTCTGTAATTCAATAAAATTAGCTATTTTATCAAGCTGCTGCAATCATGATTGTCAAATCTCATAAAAAATTCAAAACACTAGCATAAATTTAAGTATATTAAATAAAATTATTTGTAAACAGCTATAATGTTGCAAAAAGTGAAAAAGAATCAACTGAGCTTTTTATGGCCTAGAAATAATTATTTTAAACACGCCAAATTCACAAACCTACTTAAGAATGATTTATTTAACACATAAAACTTCAACGCTATAATACAATTTTAAGTTATAAAAAAAAAAAAAAAAAAAAAATGATTGTCGAAAGAAAAGAGAATAACGAGTTTTTTTTTTCAAATAGGATCTTTATTCACTAACAATTAATATATCCGCACGAACATGGTCACCAAATACATATATTACGTAATCTTTTTGTAAAAATATTAAAATTTTGAGAAAAAAAATTCTTAAATATTTAAAATTTTGAAAGCTTTAGTCTAAAAATAAGTATTATAAATAATTAAATGTGTTTAATATTTACTTCTGGGTAGAATAGCTAAAAACAAAAATAAAACAAATTTAACGCACAAAATATCTAAAAATTAAAAAAGAACGAAATTTTTTCCAGACCGCTGAATTATAACTGTAAAATCTTACAAACATTCGAAACCACTGGCATCATTTTAAGAATATCGAATAAAATAATTTATAAACAGACATAATGTTGTCAAAAGTAAAAAAAAAATAAGTTGAGCTTTTTATAACTCTAGAAATAATTATTGTAAAAAAACGAAAATGGAAGACTGACTATTTAAGACTGATTTATTAAATATAAAAATTTCAAAGCTTTAACAAAAATTTATGTTATATTAAAAAAATGCAATTGCCAAAAACAGATAAAAAGTGAGAATTTTTTTTTTCAAATGGACATTTTATACTTTAAATATCAATATTTCTGCACGAAAATAATACACGGTCATCATATACATATTTTATTTAATACATAATATAAACAGCTTTCGCATACGAATAAGTACGTAAAAATAATTTAATGTGTTCAAATATAACGAAAATAAGACCAAAATAAAACAATTTTAGCACAGTAAACATCTAAAAATTAGAATCTTTTCACCAGAAGATTTCTCAAGCAGTAAAAGTATGATTGTAAAATCTCATGAAAAGTTCAATCCCTGGCATCATTTTAAGTATATCAAACAAAATATTTTGTAAGAAGATATAATGTTGTCAAAAGTGGGGAAACAATCGACCACATTTTAACCCTATAAATAAACATTCTAAATACCGCAAAATTAAACACGACCACTTAATAATGATTTACACAATTTCAGAGATATAAACATTTTAACTTAATAATAATTAATAAAAATTTCGAAGATGTAGTACACTGTTAAGTTATTGAAAAAAACATGATCGTTGAAAGAAAAGAGAAAATAAGAGTTTTCTTTTTTTCAAACAGGATCTTTGTACACTAAATATTAATATTTGTGCACGAAAATTATACATGATCATCAGATACGTATTTTATTTAATATATAAAATTTTAAAAACTTTAATACAAAACTAAGTATTTTAAAAATTTGCTCATTATTTATTTTCAGCATATTTAAAAGCGGAAGTAAAAATTTTAGCGCACAAGAATATCTAAAAATTATATTCTCTCATCGAATTTTTTTCCCAAGTCGTAGAATCATAATTCTCAGATCTTATAAAAAATCAAAACACTGACATAATTTTATGTATATTAAGTAAAATAATTTGTAACTATAGGTATAAGTTATCAAAAGTGAAAAACACTGAGCTAATTGTCAGCTAGAAATCATTGTAAACACACTATAGACTACTTAGAATGATTTTTTAACACATAAAATTTTTACAGCTGTAGAGCAATTTTAGGTTATTGGGAAAATTACACCAGAATCGTATATTATCTACTTAAACATTTGCTAGTTCTTCTAGATTACAATTTTACCGGGCTCCGAACTACTTTATTGCAAAAATAAAAGTTATCGGCAATGTGCTTGTAAACTAAACAAATTCGCTAGGAGGAAAGCTTTATCAGGAGAATTTATATAATTTACCGTTAATAAATAATTTGGATTTCATCTTTTGTTACAAAATTTTATTTAAAAAATTCATATTTTAACAGAAGGTTGCAGTAGGTAAAAAATCCTTGTATCGACCCTTGAAGAAAACAAAACTCATCTACAGAAAAGCTTCTTGAAAAGAAAAATAAATAAACAAATAAATTGCAAAAAAATAAATGAAAATAACATTCATTCGATAAACCCATAAAAAACTAGTCGGATTTACCAATCCCAAAACTTTCTTCTATCTCATACATGTTAATACTTCAAAATTCGCTATCACACTGCCAAAATTAAATGGCAATCTATGCATCTCATGAGGATTTTAACAATATGAAATTCCGTGCATTAGTTCTTGAGATATGACTATCGCCGAAATCGTCTAAATTCAGCAAAATGCTGCCTAGCAGCGCCACCTATTGGGTGATTTATACCAAATCCTAATCAGCAACAATTTATGTCAACCTCTGACTGAATCTGAAGTTTGGAGAAAATCCGTACATTAGTTTTTGAGGTAGAGCAATAGCGAAAATCGTGAAAATTTCTGCATAGCAGCGCCACCTATTGGGTGATTAACACCAAAACCTAATTAACAACAACTTGTGTCAACATACAGCTAAATCTGAAGTTAGATGAAAATTGGTCCATTAGTTCTATTGATAGAGCTATTGAGGCAATCGTGGAAAAGGCAGCAGAGAAGCGCCACCTGTTGGGCGATTTACACCAACACCTAATCAGTAGCAAGTCATATCAAGGACTAACTTAATCTGAAGTTTGATGAATATCCGTGCGTTAGTTCTTAAGATAGAGCTATTGGGGAAATCGTGTAAATCCTGCAAAATTCATCATAACAGCGCCACCTGTTGGGCGAGTTACACCAAAACGTAATCATCATCAATTCATATCAAGGACTAACTAAATCTGAGGTTTGATCAAAATCCGTGCATTAGTTCTTGAGATAGAGCTATTACGAAAATCGTGAAAAATGCAGCATTGCAGCGCCACCTGTTGAGCGATTTACACCAAAAACTAATCAGCATCAATTTGTATTAGGCACTAACTGAATATAAATTTTTATTAAATTCCGTGCATTAGCTCTTGAGATAGAGCGCCCACAAAATTTGTGTCACATACACACAGACAGACAGACAGACAGACAGACTCACAGAGTCACAGACAGACATTTTGTAAAAACATGTTTTTTGGAATCTCTGACCCCTAAAACGTGTAAATCCGTCGAAAACCGGAATTTGAAAATTTTCATGAATCCAATACTTTCTTCTTGTAAAGATAGAAGAAAGTAAAAATATATGAATTATTTAATGAAACCAAAATGCAAAAATACCACAAGGTAATACCACGAGCTTAATGTTCAGAGCAAATGATATTGATGTGATTAATGATTATTGAATTGTTACTGAATGTTATTAATGATTTCTTCTTTTCCTGCTTATATTAAAAAAAATGAAAAACATTTAGTATAAATAGTGCAAGTAAAGATTAATGCATTTAAAATAAATTGCGTTTACCTAACGAATATAAAACAAACAATCATATGAATACATCACACTAAAACAATAAAATGGATTACTTACATCTGATAGATTAGCATAATGATGTATCCACGCTCTCGTCGTATTACAAATTCATTAAACATAGTTAAGTAATGTCAATTTGACAAAATTAAAAGATCTGATTCACAAAAAAAGTGTACTTACAGCATTTAAAAACATAGTAGAATTCTTTGCTTTGTTAAAAGCTGCGCGTCGTAATTGGTTAAGACCGCGACAGCCACGTGACTTTCAACCGCGGGACGTTAGCCTACGTTTAACGTTACCTACTAACGTTACTAAGCCTACGTTTCTACGTTAGCCCCGCTAAATAGACTGAAATCCTCATCATTCTATTTGCGAATTTGCGTTTTTAACACTTTCCAACAAAGTTGAAAAGTGTTATTGATTTCAGTTTTTTTGTCCGTCTGTATGTCTGTCCGCGCCCTAACTTTTGTAAATATATTCGGATCGCCCTGAATTTTTCGGTTGTTAATGACGTTTAGCCTAGCACGAACCTTATTTCAAATGAAGTTTGTAGCATGCTTAGTTCATTTACAGGGACAGTCAAAAATATTCTGTTACATTACGGACAATGTGAAAAATCGCTTAAAATCAATTTTAAAGATGTTACACCATTTCAAACATAATAAAAATGATATACATTTACGAAGTCACTAAAATATGTATTTTGTAGAACATGCGGTGCAACGAATAGTTACTATTCATTTACAGGGCCACACAAAAGAATTCCATTACATAATGTTATAGGGAGAAATTGCTTGCGGCGTATTTTGATTATACAATTTCATATATAATGAAATTGATATACGTCGGTGAGACTTACTGTAAGTTATTTCTCGTATAATACGAAGCGCATAGCATTTACAGAGACACACAAAAGATATCAGACAAGTATATTCCATCCGAAGTACTTTATATTAGCGGTGATGGCAGTAAATGCATTTTTAATTATTATATGCACTTTTAAATTTCACAATATTTATGCATACTATATGGTGTGTATAAATGCTATAGTTGATATACGGGGCTATACAAAATAATTAGTAAATGTTACTGAATATAAATGTAAATTGCTGAAAGTTGGTTCTTAAATGTGTTATGCTTTTTTACGCTGAACTGCATATAGTTTACTAAGAAATGTTTGTAGAATATATAGATAAAAGTATATACAGGGCCCCGCAAACAATTGGATACATGGCCGTCTATAGATGATAAATTCTGGAAATGTGATTTCATTCGTTTTAAGAGTGATTTAGTTTAAATTAAATTTTAGCTAAACAATGGCTTACAATAAAGGTACTATGTAAACTGCAGGGGTAAACAAATATATTCAAGTATGTCTCCATCTATTAGAATAAATTGCTGAAAGAGATATTTCAACCTGTTATGCGTTTTCTTGATAAACTAAATTTTCCATTATATAGTATATATATCAGCCTACAGATCAAATACAGGGCTGTTCAAAAGAATTGGAATAAATATTTGGCCACGGATGGTAACTGCTGAAGTTTTTTTTTTTAATCTTTACGTAGTTATCTTATTTACCTTATTTCCCTAAATAACGATGTTTTGTTAAAACTTTCAGGGAGTGTTGGAAAGTGTTTCATAATCTATGTCGTACGGATGATTTTTCTTTCTTGTTTAAATATGTGAGAGGTCTTTCAATTTGCCCATGTTCTACTCAACTTTCAGAATGAAATATAAGTATCCAAAACTACATCAGATGATATTTTTAAACGTTACCAAAGTTATATGAAACTGTTAATGCCTGCAAACGATGAAGTAAAATTAAGAAAGGGAATATCGAATACCTTGATAAATTTTAGCATCAGCCAGCGCACAAAATCCTAGGCAATTAACCTGTGCACATTAATAAATGCATAATAATATTCTAGATTAATTTTAACACATTTATTCTAATTGGTAAATAAATCATATCAGATGTAAATTTCCAACTGGGCGAAAAATATCCGGACCAGGATTCGAACCAAGGATCTCTTGGCTGAAGCCGCCAATCCTCTACCATCTGAGCTATACAGGACGAATCTGGTGGAACTTTTTCACTCAGCTAACCTTATTGATTAATCGCAGGCAATGGAACTCCAGAAATCGCTGGATATACAATAACACTAGGCTAATTTTAACACAATTATTCTTATTGGTAAATAAATATCAGATGTAAATTTTCAACTGGGCGAAAACTGATCCTGGTTTTCAATAAGGTTAGGTGGGTGAAAATGTTCCACCAGATTCGTCCTGGATAGCTCAGATGGTAGAGAATTGGCGGCTTCAGTCAAGAGATCCCTGGTTCGAATCCTGGTTTGGACTTTTTCGCCCAGTTGGAAATTTACATCTGATAAGATTAATTTACAAATTAGAATAATTGTGTTAAAATTAACCTAGTGTTATTGCGCATCCAGCGATTCCCGGAGTTCCATTGCCTGCGATTAATCAATAAGGTTAGATGGGTGAAAAAGGTCCACCAGATTCGTCCGGAATAGCTCAGATGTTAGAGCATTGGCGGCTTCAGCCAAGAGATCCCTGGTTCGAATGCTGGTCCGGATTTTTTCGCCCAGTTGGAAATTTAAATCTGATATGATTAATTTATAAATTAGAATAATTGTGTTAAAATCAATCTAGTGTTATTGCGCATCTAGCGATTTCTGGAGTTCCATTGCCAGCGATTTATTCTGTTGAGCTGTACCAGATTTCAGACGGGATAATCAATAAAGTTAGCTGGGTGAAAAAGTTCCACCAGATTTGTCAGGATTAGCTCAGATGGTAGAGCATTGGCGGCTTCACTCAAGAGATTCCTGGTTCGAATCCTAGTCCGAACATTTTTCGTCCAGTTGGAAATTTACATCTGACATAATAAAATTATTAAAACAAATATATGAATTATACTCTTTTTGATAACATTGCTTAAAAGATATAAAGCAAGCTATTTGTTTCAAAACCTCCAACGTCTCTGCCACCTACGAACTCCACTTGCAAAAACCCACGTTCTGCTCCGCGGTCTCTGAAAATAAACTAACTTCCTTTGGGCTTAGCCATTTTAAGGTAATTATCATTTTAAGAAATGGACACAGTGAACAAAATAAGAATTAAAAGGGCTTTTAATTAAGTAAAATGTCACTGTTTGCTGTCCTTCCTAGAAAAAAATAAAGAAAAATTCTCTGAAAAGGAATCATAAACATAAAAGTTTGTAGAAATTACATGACTTGTGCAATTACACGACTTGTTTGGGTAAGAATACTAAAATATTTAATTTATCTGAACAAAACTAAAATTTTTGTTTTCATAAATGCAATTGCAAGTGATCTGCTGAACATTTCGCGTATTTTACTTATAAAAACAGTCCGCTAAATGCTAATATATTGATATCAAATAAGTTAATTATAATAAAAACTCGAATTACTCAAATTAGATTAAAAAGTCTGTTGTTAACCAGTGAGCAGAAAAACAGTTCTTTAAATACTGTTATCCATGCATCATTTTGAAATCGCGCTTTATTAAAGAAGAAAGAAAAATCATGCGTCAACCATATACACTGGTTATCAAAATTAAAGGATAATGAGAAAAAAAAATATGCTTACTAAGTTAATGTTGCAACCAATGCCCAATGCTGCAATTATTTATGTTAATTAAATACTATTGAACTTAAAATTGCACTTCCGCGTATACGTTAGAGTCGGATATATGCAAATTCGATGATTGACAATTTGGTGCGCTATGGACATATGTTGGAATTCCGGTCTGTAGTATTGTTTAAAGTGAATGTGGTGTCTAAGTGTTATCAGTAATCATTACTTATGGCTCAAAGGCATAATTTATGTTAAGGTCAAAAGTGGCGAATAATTGGTAGAATCGAGGAAGGTCAAAAAACAAATGGAGGTCCCCCAAGATTTGAATATCCCTCAAAGCGTCCTATCAAGAGCTTCGAGCCGCTTTCTAAGCACTGGATCCATTGATAGATAGCCTGGTCAAGGAACACCAAAGAAATAACTGCATCCGAATGCCGTTTTTTGTCATTGTGGTTCAAAGAAACCGTGAAGAGGCTGCAAGAGATTTGGTTTCAGACCTTCAGGCTTCCACAAGAACTCGAGCCGTTCTACTGGTGCACGAAGGTTTTAAAAGGATGGACTGTATGCGAGAAAACCAAAAGTTTATGTACCACTCACTCCTGTTTCCCAAGAGGCCAGTTTAAACTATTGCTGTCGTGATGTTCAATGGGGCAAAGAAGACTGGGCTCAAGCGGGATATTTCACGGACAAGGGAAGGGCAAGTTACGTTTTCCTTCATCTTTTCAGATAAAAACGCGTCTGGAATCAGTGTTTAGACTATATTTGGATTCGTCAGTAAACAATACTTGAGCCCAGTGTTCTTGCCTCCTTTGAATTATCAGGACAACAGTTTAAACGGGCCCCTTTGGAAGTTGGAGTGAGAGGGACACAAACTATTGGTTTTCTAGTATACAGTCCATCCATGTTAAGCCTTCAGGCAGCAGTAGTCGGCTAATTCGAGTTCCTCTGGCAGCCTGAATGTCTCAAACCTAATCTCTTGTAGTCGCCTCGCGATTTCTTCGCGACACACTGACAAAAAACGGTGTTCGGATGCAGTTGTTCCTCTTGGTCTTCCTTGACTAGGCTGTCTATTAATGGATCAAGTGCTTAATATGTGACTAGAAGCTCTTGATATGACACTTTGAGGGATATCAAATCTTCAGCGACCTCCATTTGTTTTTGATTTTCCTCGATTCTACCAATTATTCGCCACTTTTGACCTTAACTTAAATGATGCCTTTGAGCTATAACTAATGAATACTAATAAGACTCATACAGCAAATTCACTTTAAACAACACTACAGACCAGCATTACAACATACGTCCATTGCGCACCATATTGCCAATCATCTAATTTGCATATTTCCGACGCTAACGCATGCACGGAAGTATAATTTTGAGTTAAATAGTAATTAATTAACATAAATAATTGCAGCATTGGGTATTGGTTGCAACATTAATTTAGTGTTATTATTTCATTTATTTTTTCTCATTATCCTTTAATTTTGATGACCAGTGTATCATGAAACACTTTCCAACTCATTCAAAATAATGTATCAAAACTTCACAGTTTAATATTTTGAAGGATTGTGTTTTAATAAAAAGATTAGAAAATGCGTAACACAATTCCCATCTAAAGTTATCAGAAATGTTTTGTGAAACCCTGCATATGATCTATAAATTTGTATATATGCTACATAGCACAGGGTGGTTATAATTATAGTTCCACTTTGAAATGGTCATAAAAGGAAAACTTCTGGATCAAATGTTATTAAACTTGGTAATAGTTTAATGGAGGTCATGGGAATTTATTTTCAGCCAAAAACATAAAATTTCAAATTCTCACTACCTGGAGGGAAATGGCGCTGTATGCAATATTGTTAAATGACATGAGACATGGATACATCGGTTTAAAATGTGTTTAATCGTTTCTGAAACGTGTTACAAAGCATATTCAATGTGGCGTCCACCATTTTCCAAAAGCATGTGAAATCGTATTACTGCATTTTCATCAGTAGCGCTTAGCATATTAGGAGGAATGTTACGCACATGTTGGTGTATCGCATCTTTCCATTCCGCCAAATGGTTTAGATTATCACTATAAAAGTTGTTTTGAGATAACCTAATAGCCAAAAGTCACAGAGGTTGAGATCTGGTGACCGGGGTGGCCAAGAAATGGGGAAGTTTTGGCCTATAATCCGTTCATTAGTCAAATGGTGCTTACGTAACTGTGTGAAACATGTATAAATATGCGGTGGGGCCCCGTTCTGCATAAAAATTGTGGAGTCTTGTGTCCACGTTGCTGGAGTTCTGCAGGTATAACGAAAGGTCTTCACATTGACGCTACGCGAGCTGCAGTCACAGTGCATGCAACAGGTCCAGCTGTCGACTGTTCTTCAAAGAAAGATGGTGGAATTATGAAACTTGCTGTCATACCACACCAAAAGATGACTTTAGGAGAATGCAATGGAACTGGGTACACAACATGAGGGATTTGTTTAGCCCAAATCCCGCAATTATGTTTTTTGACATCACCATTTAGGTAAAAATGGGCTTCATCTGTACACAAAATGTTCCATGGTCAATGTTTGTGCACTTCCATCAGTGCAAGGAATTCCAAAGCGAATGATTCTCATGCAGCAGGATCGTTACGTTGAAGTTCTTGAATATGTTTGATTTTGTATGGGTTGAACTCCAGAACATTTCGACAATTTTGTACACCATACTCCTTGGTACGTCCATTCGACGTGCGACAGCTCGTACCGTGTGTGTTTTCCATTGTTGCTCCTTCCACTACAAACGCAGGAACGTCCTCGTTTTCCACAGAAACAGTTTTCCTTCCCTTTTCAGGTGCACAGGCAACAAACCCGTGGCTTCAAACTTTGCCGTCATTTTCCTCAAACCTTGCGGTGTCATTGGCGCTCGACGTGTTCCTCTTACTGAACGATACCTTTGCAAAGCACGACGTTTATTGCTATCACTTTCATAATAACATTTAGCGAGAAAAGCACGGTCTTGCATGGTTAGAGACATTGTCGATTCGTAACAATGAGAAGTCTGACAAGCAGTCTCATTTTTATCTGACAAATCAAAGGACGTGTAAAGTGCATTTGCATAAATCTAATTTTGTTCTTCCTGCGGTAAGCGAATTACAAACCATTTCGGTTTTGCATAATTCCACAAACAGTTTCGTTTTGGAAACGATTAAAGTCATTTTAAACCGATATCTTCGTGTATTGAGACCGAATACAGGTTTCAAAAATTACAAATTAGCGATCTGTAAGAAAAAGATTTCTGGAATGCGGACACATTTGCGAGTGATTTGCGTTAAACCCATGTAACAAAAAGTTAAATGTTAAACCCATGTAACAAAAGGCTAAGTTAGATTCCGACCATTATTTCGTTTAACAGTATTGCACACAGCTCCATTCCCCTCTGGTGGTCAGTATTTGAACTTCTTTTTTTTGGCGAAGAATAAATTTCCATGACCTCCTCGAAACTATTACCAAGTTTTATAACTTTTGGTCCAGTAGATTTTCTTTTATGTTAATTTCAAAGCCGTACTTTAATTATAACAACTCCGAATGTTAAAACTTAGTTCAATTATGAAAGACTTAACCATCTTGAAAATTCCATTTGAGTAATTTCCGGCAATAAGCAGAAATGCACTGGAATTGACGATTCTCTTGTGCAGTCCTGTATATGATATGTATAATTTATATTTCAAATTATATGTAAAATATTAATTAAATTTAAAAACACAGGCCAAAATTGTAAACTCACTTCTAGTAAATTTTTATCAAATATAATACAGTAAACAAATTCTTTTGTGTGTTTCTGTAAACCCACGATAAATGTTATGAAAACCATATTCTCAATTAAGCATTTTATAGTGAACCTCTATGATGTATATAAATTTCAATATATTTGGAATAGTGCAACATCATTAAAACGAACTGCAAACGATTTTTTCCCTTTGACCATAATGCAACGGAATACTTTTGAGCGCCCCTGTAAATGAAATAATAATGCTGCACATTTCATTTTGAATACCGAATATGCCATGGTAAACCTCAGTAACATATAACAACTACATTTGAAAAATTATAAGTAATTAACTATTCGGACATTTAAAGTTGGTTTTTTTTAAATAGAACCTTCCACCCCCCAACCCCCCCCCCCCCAAAAAAAAAAATCTAGTCAAATTTAAAACACTGATTGGACACTACACTCCACAATCTAGACATGTATGTGCCTATAAAAGATGGCTAAATTAATATGTATTGTTTTAATTTTATAAAACTTACGTTACCTAGTCTTGGACAAATTCAACATCTAATAGAACTAAAATATATGTTTTGATTCAAAAACGTTTTCTTCAGCTTGTTTATCATGCATTTCTGCATAAAATTCTAAGTTATCATGTTTTTATATGCAATAGTTTTTGCTATATAAGCTGAGAAAGATTTTTTAGAATACAGAAAAAAACAACAGGCATGGCAATTTTTCCCTCGACACTTTAGTTAGAACGCTGGCAACAAGTCATGTATCAGGATAGAGTTCTGATTCAAGTTTTGATAGTGCATCGGATTCCCCTTGAAATAAGATGTCCGGTCTGATTACCCCTTTTTGCAAAGGATTACTGGGGATTTACATCGTACATTGGGATTTAAAATTCTATCAGTTCTGGTTGTCTATATATAAGTATTTTTTAATCTTAGTACCAAATTTTGCAGCAAGGTTTCATAATCTTGTAACGGCAACTTTACAGGTTTTGATGAAATTCTGACTAGATTTTAAAAAGTATATAATAAACTTATTATTGTATCAAATATGTTTGTTTTTGATGTAGAAAATCAGCATTCAGAAAAATAACCTTCTGGAAATTATATTACTACATAATGATTCTTCTAGGTAAAAATTCCTTTCCCAATAACGTAACGTTTATTAACATATCGTTGTAAAACGTTTCATTAAATATGTGATTATCATTTACGATGATCTTTTGCGTGTGAGCAATTTTAATAATTGATTGATTTAGGCACATAATAGATTTAAAAAATAGTAGAGGAACAATACACCTTTTAATTAATACCCATTTTAAAACAAATACGTTTAATGTATGTTGAAGTTACGCAAATATTGTATTAATAGAGTTTTGTGTAAAACTAATCATTCATGTAGGTGCGAAAATTCTTTAAAGATTAGAATCGCAAGATAGATTATTGCTTAAATATAATTGACAATAACAATAACCACTTATTATCTATGTTATTTTATTGACAAATTAAAATACATTTTTAATGTAAAAAGTCAAATCTGGAAACCGAATATATTCCATTACTCATATGATTAGGTAATAAAGTTGACAATTGTGAAGGTTATTATGAATTAATGCTAAATTTAAATTGTAATTAGAAGATAACCCATAAGGCATCGTATAGACCCTGCTAAAATTTAAATAATATATACAACTAATACCATTATCTTTAAGATTGTACGATGAGCTTAACACGAATGCGCATAATAAATTTAATATGTGACAATTGTGTTATTTATTAACAATTTTTAATATAAAACTGTTATTTTTACAAAACATCAGAAAAAGACATTCATATAGCAGTAAATTCATTTCATGAAAATGCATTAAGACGATTGTATGTCAATAAAGGAAAGATTAATCAATCTAAATCTCAAAATACTTTTCATTAATAACAATCCTTTTCTACTTCCGAAGTTTAAAAAACATGGATTAATAAGAGCTTGTACTAAAAACACAAAAAGGAAATTATTTATATCCAATACATACAGTGTTGTTTTAATTAAATATTCATTGGCGCTCTAAGACCTTCTTTCTTTAATATAAAAATGCACGTACATACATATTTATATATATAAGAGCTTTATTGATACTGTTACTCACTGTGCGTTGGCTGAAACACTGTTACCGTTCCTCTTTTATGGCTCCCAAGTGTACCATTATTCATTAGTATTGGATTTATTGACACATATGATGAAAATAAAAGAAACAAAATACCGTCTTTAGTACAGCTATTTTTTTAGCAAAAACATAGAATAAATCTCTGCTACTGAATAAGCATATTGAATAAAATTCTGAAGTGAATCAGTTTTTTCCGCATTTAATTTGAAAGCGCTTACTGTAAAACTCAAAATTATAAAATATTACGCTATCTTGTAATACTTTATCAATGATATTTTTCATTATTATTGAATTTATTGACATATTTGATGAAAATAAAAGATTCAAAATACCGTCTTTAGTACTGCTATGCTTTTAGAGAAAATACAGAACAAAGCTCTGTGATAGAATATGCATAGTGAATCAAATTCTGAAGTGAATCAGCATTTTCTGTATTTAGTTTGAAAGCGTTTATTGTAACACATGAAGTAATTAACTATTAGGCTACCTTGGAAAACTTTACCAATCAATTTTAATTCATTAGTATTGAATTTACCGACATACACGATGGAAATAAAAAAATGAAAGTTGCCGCCTGTAGTACAACTATGCTTTTAGGAAAAATATAGAATAAATCTCTGCTACAAAATATGCATAGTGCATAAAATTCTGATGTGAAACCGCTTTTTTGCAGTTAGTTTGAAAGAGTTTACAGATAAGCACAAAACAATTAACTATTAGACTATATTCGAAAACTTTATCAGGGATTTTTATTTCATTAGTATTGGATTTATTGACATACGCGATTAAAATAAAGGAATAGAAATACCGTCTGTAGTACAGCTATGATTTTAACAAAAATACAGATCAAATGTCTGCTACAGAATATGCATAGTGAATAAAATTCTGAGTGAATCAGCTTATCTTTTTGCATTCAGTTCGAATATATTTACTGATAAGCACAAAGTAATTAACTGTTAGGCTATATTCGAAAACTTTATCAATCACTTTTTATTCATTAGTAATGGATTTATTGACGTATATCATGAAAAAAAAAAATCTAAATACCGTCTGTAGTACAACTATGCTTTTAATAAAAATATAGATCAATACTCTGCTATAGAATATGCATAGTGAATAAAATTCTGAAGTAAATCAGATTTTTCTGCATTTAGTTTGAAAGTGTTTACTGTAAAACACAAAGTAGTTAACTATTAGGCTATCTTGAAAAACTTTACCAATCACTTTATATTAATTCGTATTGGATTTATTGACATATAAAAGCATCATCAAAATACCGTCTTTAATACTATGCTTTTAGTAAAAAAAATAGAACAAACTGTGCTACAGAATATGTTTAGTGAATCAAATTCTGAAGTGAATCAGGCTTTTATATAAACAATTTGAAAGCTATTACTGTATAACACAAAAGTAAGTAACTATTAGGCTATCTTCGAAAACTTCATCAATCACTTTTTATTCATTAGTATTGGATTTATTGCCATGTATGATGAAAATAATATAATCAAAATACCGTCTTCAGTACAGCTATGCTTTTAGCAAAAAAAAAAAAAAAAAAAAAAAAAAAAAACAGAAAAAAGATTTGCTGCAGAATAAGCATATAATGAAGTAAATTCCGAAGTGAATCGGCTTTTTCTGCATTTAACTTGAAAGTGTTTACTGTAAAACACAAAGTAGTTAACTATTAGGCTATCTTGAAAAACTTTACTAATCATTTCATATTCATTAGTATTGGATTTATTGACATATAAAAGCATCATCAAAATACCGTCTTTAATACAGCTATGCTTTTAGTAAAAATACAGAACAAACTGTGCTACAGAATATGCTTAGTGCATCAAATTCTGAAGTGAATCAGCCTTTTCTATATATAATTTGAAAGCTATTACTGTATAACACAAAGCAATTAACTATTAGGCTATCTTCGAAAACTTTATCAATCACTTTTTATTCATTAGTATTCGATTTATTGACATATATGATGAACATAAAATAATCAAAATACCGTCTTCAGTACATCTATGTTTTTAGCAAAAATACAGAATAAAGATCTTCTGCAGAATAAGCACATAGTGAAGTAAATTCCGAAGTGAATCGGCTTTTTCTGCATTTAACATGAAAGTGTTTAGTGTAAAACACAAAGTTATTAACTATTAAGTTACCTTGGAAAAGTTTATCGGTGACTATTTATTCATTAGTATAGAATTTATTGACATATATGATGAAAAAAAAATCAAAATACCGTCTTTAGTACGGCTATGCTTTTAGCAAAAATATAGGACAAAGTTCTACTACTGAATTTACATAGTGATTAAAATTCTGAAATGAATCAGCTTTTTCTACACTTAGTTTGAAAGCGTTAACTGTAAAACACAAACTGATTGAGGGGCTCACAAACGTACTAGATCAAGTCCATTTTGAAAAAAAAAGGTAGCCCATTTAAAAGGTGCATAAAATCTGTTTTATCCACTCCCACTGTAAACCAAGTCTGTTTTCACATACTTTGTCATATATGTCATTTTTTACAGACTTGGTTTACTGCAGGAGTTAATAAAATAGATTTTATGCATCTTCTAAATAGACTATAGGCTTTTATTTAATGGACTTGGTCTACTATGGTTATCAGACCCCTTGTTTAACTAATACGCTACCTTGGAAAACTTTATCAATAACTTTTTAGTTAATTGTGTTGGAATTATCGACATACATGATGAAAATAAAAGTTTCAAAATACCGTCTTTAGTACAGCTATGCTTTTAACAAAAATATAGAACTAATCTCTTTTACAGGACACTCATAGTGAATGAAATTCTGAAGTGAATCAGCTTTTTCAGCATTTCTTGCACAAATTAATTAACTATTATGAGTCTACCTTGGAAAACTTTGTCAACTACTTTTTTTAATATTTAAAATAGCTGTTTAAAACTTCAAATTACATTAAAAAAATTTTAAAAGCAGAAAATATTTCTGGAAAAATAATATTTAATACAATTCGATAGATAGTTCTAAAATTCGTTCCAGAGATGATGGCTTCCATTGAACGAAAATGCCCTTAGGTGTTTTCGGAAATAGTGGATGAAAAAAAAACAATATAGAAAATGCCGTTGAAGTCTTTTAAATAAAAAGTTGAATCATCCATATAATTTAAATGACTTCGATTTCCATTCTGACAAGCAATGCTTTAATAGATCTGGATAAAATTTGAGCGAAATCATTCTTTTAAGTATAGCAATTACGAAACGTAATTTTCAAATTTGAGGCAATTTAAGTGTTTCTCACGTCTTTACCACAGAGTAACTTTATTGCTCTCGGCTACACAGATATCAGGGAAATACATTTATTCCAACGAAACATAAAATTTGTTAAGTTTGCAAAAGCTAAAATATCAAAAAGTAAAAAAAAAGCAAAAAAATAAAATACTGAGAAATAAGGTTTATTAAAAATTGCAAAAAATGTAGTGCGAATGAAAATATGAATAATGTATAATTATTCTAACAATAAATAATTTTCATTTAATTTCTTTATGGAAATATTTAATAAATATTTAAAACAAAAAAATCACGTCTTAGTATTTTTAGGTCATTTAAAGTATTCACAATATGTCTTCATTATCATATAATAGTAGAAATATTGGAAATAGAAGCTTCGTTATAGTACACATAATTAAAATTGCTATAAATAATGCAACTGATATGAAAAAGAAAAAATCATCTGAGAGTTCTAATAATAATAAAAAAACGTGTTTATTGTAACTACTCTGAGGTGTTTTATTTATTTTTTATGCAATAAATGTGATGAAGTTTTTCAGTTATAAACAGAAACATGATTATAATGTATTGCAAAAATATCTTAAAGCTTACGAGAAATTCGTAAGAGTTGACATTTCTGCGGTCAGATCTTTAAAACAAATAACATTAAAATATATAAAAGAATCAGTGGGATTTTTTTTTAATTTACAGAAAAACACTAGTTTCTAATATGTTATGGATTTATTAGTTTCAAAATTATTAAAGCTAGCTATAAATTACCGCACTTTATTGCATTAGAAATATCAAATATGGTTTTCAGTGAATTTCAGTGAATAAGTTAAAAAATGTAAAAGTGTAAAAAGTAAGAGATATGTTTAGTTAAAAGTAAGTGTCGTTTTGATATTTAAAAAACTAAAAGCCATTTAAAATAAAAATATTTTTACTTGAATGTCTGGATCTTAATCTAAGAGCATTGTTGAATAAGTTTTGCCTCGACGTCTGTAACTACTTTATTAACAGAACAAAATGAATTATTTTTCATTGAGAAGTTACTTTGAAATGTCCTTCATCTCATGATGTTTTTATTTTGCAGGTGGCACCACTTACATGTAAACAGTGGAACGGGGAATGTCGGATTTTATGGAAGTGCAGTTAAAACATTGTGGCATAATAGAATTCCTGACAGTGGAAGGTTTTCAGTCAATGAGTGCTGTGTATGGCGAAGCATGTGTGGACAGAAACACTGGTGGGAGATGAATACATGGAAGGCGGACCGAGAACCCAGGCACGTCGAATGTGCACGATAAGCCCCACTGTGGACGGCCGAAGACCGCAGAGAGTGCAGAGAATAGAGAACATGCCAATTAACTGATTCGTGATAACCTGCGCATTAAGCCAGCATTGTTGGAGTATAGCTGGGAACAGTAAATCACATCGTAAAGGACGAACTTGGCTTCCCAAAAGTGTACTGCCAGTGGGTGCCGCGAACTTAGAGCCTTGTGATTTTTGACTATACCCAAAGCTGATGGAACATCTTAAGGGCACTCGATTTGATTGACGAACAAGACACACGCGCGGTGTGTTCTTGGTGTCGTCAACAGCCGGTCTCTTTCTTCTGTGACGGCTTGCAACAACTAATGTATCGATGGCGGACGTGCATCGCCGTACGTGGGGACTATATCAAAAAATAAGATACCCCTTCAAAAACGGACATTTCAAAGTTAATTGTAAATGTAAACTATTTCCTTTTGTTCTGTTAATAAAGTAGTTACAGTCGTGGAATCAAAACTTATTGAACAACCCATCGTTCTTTTCAACATAATTTACGCTTATATCGTAGTGTACACCAGCTTTTGTATCCAATCTCCATATCCGCCTGCTGTTCTAACCGTTCCATCACTACCGTCTTGACGTCGCCATCGTCGTTGTAGAGGCCATAAAGGTGCTTTTCTACGTGCAGGAACAAGTAGTAGTCATTTGGAGCTATTTTAGGTTACACTGAGGGTGATTAAGTTGTTTCCAACCATATGTCGCGATGAGATCATGGATGTATCACTGACCTAGCGCCAAGTTACTACCCCTTGTTCTTGCGGTTAAAAAAGCATCTTGGATGTCAACGCTACAAGGATAATGACGACGTCAAAACGGTGGTTATGCAGTGGTTACCACTGCAGTCGGCAAATTTCTATAAGAGATGGAATACAAAAACTGGTCGTACTATACGATAAATGCCTGAATTTAGGCGAAATTTATGTTAAAAAGTAGATTAAGGTCCATACTTTCCTGTAGAAATAAAATTGTTCAAAAAATGGCTTTATGTTTTTTAAAAATCTGATTAATTTTTGATGAAAAACAAGCCTCGCATATAAATATCATACTGACAACTATGTAATTACATACTTGCTTGTGATGTTATTCTTTTCCTATTATAGTGTTACTTAAATGAAATGTATAAAAACATATTCACTTAAGTTTACTTTCATGCATGATTGGGCTTTGTTTCTATGATTTAAAACATGAAGATAATTAATTTTTAAAATTAATAACATAACATATTTTTAAAGGTCTTCTATCAATCCAATTAAAAAAATAAATTGCGAGTGTTTTTTCCCCTACTGTAATGGATCTGTCTCCAAATATACAATTACATATAAATGAAATTTTTGAGATATCAATAAAATTGAAAAAGACTATCGAATTTAATGTCTTTTTACTACATTTTAAAACTATTTGAAATCGCAGATATCTCTTTAAATTTTACATTTAATGTCGTTTTTAAGAAGAAATTCACTTTGAAGTGCATTTTGTTTTTCAATACTTTATAATGTATCTGAAACACGGTATTGATTGTGAGTAAAATATGTTATTCGATAATGGTTTTCCTCTTTCGCCATTCATTTTATATCTTTTCTTTCTTTTTTAAAAAGATTTAGATGCTTGAACTTGGCTATTGACAGTACGGTATCGATTGAGGAAAGAAAAAGTAATGAATGTTGAAGTGTTTTTTCCTTTAAAAATATATTCTTCATTCATTTAAAAATGCCGATTTAGAATTATCGTTCTTCATCCAAACAATATGTGCTAGCGATAGCATTCTTGATTAACTTTATGAAAAAGAACTTGAAATATTTAAAAATAAAGAAAAATATATTTCGCTTAGAGAATGATGGAAGAACCTTTAAATGTTCATGTTAAAGAAACACTCCATATTCAATAACACATAATAAACTAGATATTAAAAAAGCAGTTAATATTAGAACGCATTCATGTATATCATACCAAGAGCATCATGCATTTCATACCGTCTAAATACTATATGCTTAAGATATATTTCTTGCTTTATCCACTCTGACGTCCTATTAAAATAAATGTGTCTTTATCCAAAATTCATAAGTTTTGTGAAATACAAAATGCTAAGCAGCAGAATGAAACTTGTGTTCAGTAATCGCAATATTCAAAGCTCAAGTTTTCAACGAATCAACATAATTTTCATATTATTATAAGAAAAATTTAAGGGTAGTTGGAAGTTAAATTTGTGAAAAAAATCTTTTTTTATTTTTTAAATATTATGACTATTTTATTTTTCCGTTTCGAATGGTATATTACGTCTGTTTTTATGGCTACGAGAAAATATATTTTTTTAGTATTTCAGTTTGTTTACATCATACATAAGCTTTACATACATGAACTTTTAACTCTATTTTCTCAAAATGTTGTTTTTTGAACTTTGATATACCTTTTTATAGAAACTACTACAGATAATTTTCTGTAATTTTTGCTGAATATTTTGCACATATCCCAGATCAATCTGAAGTAAACTTTTGTTAATTACATATATATAAATCTTTTATAAAAATGTTTTTCTTTGAAAAAGGTAATTTTTTTATTATTTAAAATGGCTTCTATTCCAGATTTTCTCTAAAAATAGCTAAATAATATCTGTTTATAAATTTGACTTCACTTTATTAGGAATTATTTAGGTTATGATATGGAAATTTGTAATGAATATATTTGGTAGTTTCTGAGAAAAAGTATATTAATTGAACATGGTAGGAACATGACTTTCAAACTCCCCTTAAGATTAAATATTTTAATTGGCTATCGTATATTATTTATATAATTTTAAATGATGACTTTTCAATGTCCATTTCACACTTTGTAAATGTGTGTTTTAGTACATTATTTTCGATTGGATATTTTTCTTAGTTGCACCTTATAAAAGAATTTAAATTGCTGTACTGAATATATTTTAGTGAAACAAATGCTAATCACTGAAAGATCATACTGTATGTGATGACATATAAAAAAGTACAAATATATAGGGTGATTCTAAATTCATGGTTCAAACTTTAAGGGTTGGTACAGGGCAATGTCATAATCATTTATTTTATGGAAATGTATGGACGCAAGTAACGCGTTGATGTACAATCACTAGGGGGCCAATTTGACTCGTTTTGTTTTCAAAATTTCTCATTCATACCAGGAAATTCCTATTATATTCTTGTATTTACTTAAGACAGACATTTCATGATTACACAAAGAAAAAATTCTTTTTTGAAAATGTCTGGTATGAAATCGAAATTTTTGAATTAGAGAAACTTCATGTATTCCATGTGTTTGACAAATTTGCCAGTTTTGAATTTTTTTAATTCAAATATTTTGATTTCATACCAGAAATTTTCAAGGAAGAATTTTTTCTTTATGTAATCCTGAAATCTCTGTCATAAATGAAGAAAAGAATACTATAGGAATTTTCTGGTATGAATGAAAAATTTCGAAAAAGGGGCAAATTGGCCCCGCGCTGTTTGTAAATCAACTCGTCACTTGCGCCATTACATTCCTATTCAATAAATAATTGTTACAGTGTCCTGACCGAGCCATCAAGTTTGTACCATGAATTTAGAATCACCCTGTATAACAACATGTAAATATCCAGAACTTTTGTTTTTCACAACATTTATAGTGAAGCAACAGAATCTGAACGAATTTTCAAAATTTACTACGGAATTACCTCATCTGAGTCTACCATATGCTGC